>BROG01000600.1:0-459324 GCA_030159075.1 Atrina japonica | reverse complement strand
TGCTGACAACCATCAATTAGAGACCTTTGCTACTACAGAAAAGAAAAATGTACTCTGTTGTTTTTACTTTTAAATACAATGTCTTCTCTGACATTTCCCATTTTATACATGTCTGTTAGATAAATATTGTTATTTTCAATAATATTTCATAAATATGTGTGCACTAGGTGGAACAGCTACAGGAATACCTGATCTAGAGGACATTTACCCACAGCAGTGAAGGATCTTAGCATGTCAAAACTAATGTATGATGTCACATATATGATATAGGGCAGGTGACTGGACCAGGGAGAAGTCACCTGTCTGTTAAACTTTCAACCTTTTTATTTGCAGCAATACAGTACAATACACAGTGTAACAATAAATTGGATAATACAATATTTTGATACAGTGATTGAAGTAACAAAAACACTGGCTACTCACACACTGAAGAAATCTGAGACTATGCCAGCATGTCACAGACAAACACACATAAACAAATAAGAAGACAATAAACTTAGAATTAGTTGTTTAGACCAAAGTCATTAAGATAGAGACATATACTCATAAGGAGGCATTAAACACAAGTGCTTTCCACTGTTACATGCACATGCATATAATTTATATAGAGCTGAAACAAATACCAAAAATCAGTATTTCAATATTCTGACTACTATTATACTATATCTGATTTATATTTGAAAAATTGTTTTCTACATAATGTACATATATTTTTTGAAATTCCCTTAGTGATTCTTATTACTCGAAAATAAATTGACATATGTCATGTATGGCTTTATGATAATATATTAATTACCTTAATAGTCAGGGACCAGTAACCAGCTAGGACCAGTAGCTGGCTATTACATGATTTTGGCTATATTCAACATGCTTTTCTGAGATTTGTTTTAGATCAACCATGCTGGACATTTTTTTCAAACAGATGGAAAAAAATACTGTTGTGGTACATAATAAAGATGAAATCACACCATAGATGGGTACTGATCCTAGCCAGTCATCTCTACACACATGTACATAAAAAATGTGTTCTCTTTTTAACCCTAAGGGGATTGACATCATATGACCTAATAGCAATCATTGGTCTAATCTCATTATATTAAAAGTCAGGTGCTCTAGTTGACCTAATATTAATCTTTGGTCTCATCTCATCTCATTACATTAAAAGTCTGGTGTTCTAGTTTCGAACTAACTTGTAATTTTCTGGATGTTTTCCTGTGATAGAGGCTTTCTTTCAGATTTAATGTTTAATATAACATGAGTACAAGTTGCTGCAGTCCTATATTATCTATCATTTAGTCAGTAATATCATATTATAACTGTCTATTTGGCCAAGTCTTCCTTAATACTACAAATTACTGTAATAAAAAACATTGAGCTTCACCTGAGGCAACAGGTTGATGATAGTTCAGATGACAAAGGGTTTACTACAAGCCGAACGGAATACAATGGAAGAAAGACATTACTATGAACACAAGGACTACAATGGTTAAAAGACAATGTGTCTGCATCACTAGGGCACCTGTAGCCATAGATCCTGCATACATTAGCCTATTCATACAGTAGTCCAACAGACCAAGTTTATACAGAAAATTTTGAAACATTCTCTTTCACCCAATACATTTATCCTGTACATGTATATTTTAACCTATATTCATACAATAGTCCCCCAGACCAGGTTACAAAATAAAATCAGCTATAATACCTAGCATGACTTCAAAGTGTATCTTCTGAAGTTACATTTAGCAATAAATTAAACCGGAACAGAATATCAAATATGCAATGTATGCAGAATGTTCTTCAAGACAAATCCATTTGTATTCTAAGGTCCTGCTATGATAGTTCAAAGCACTGTGTACTCTAAAATGTAAATGATGTTTGTTCATGTTTTATTGTTGTTTACAGCCCACTATGAATTTTTTACTTATTGAAGATGTCTCCAGCTTTAAGTGAAGTTCCACAAATTTTTACCTATTTAAGGGCGGAAACCAATGCAGTGAGGAATCTTATATGTAAAACGAGACCTCAGTTTAAGACTAATCCCAAAGACCCATGACTTCAATATTGAGTGACTGTTGATGGCACAGCCCTACCACTAGACAGTGACTGGTGATCGCACAGCCCTACCATAAGACAGTGACTGGTGATGGCACAGAACTATCACTAGACAGTGACTGGTGATGGCACAGCCCTACCACTAGACAGTGACTGGTGATGGCACAGCCCTACCACTAGACAGTGACTGGTGATGGCACAGCCCTACCACTAGACAGTGACTGGTGATGGCACAGCCCTACCACTAGACAGTGACTGGTGATGGCACAGCCCTACCACTAGACAGTGACTGGTGATGGCACAGCCCTACCACTAGACAGTGACTGGTGATGGCACTGCCCTACCACTAGACAGTGACGGGTGATGGCACGGCCCTACCACTAGACAGTGACTGGTGATGGCACGGCCCTACCACTACACAGTGACTGGTGATCGCACGGCCCTACCACTAGACAGTGACTGTTGATGGCATGGCCCTACCACTAGACAGTGACTGGTGATGGCACGGCCCTACCACTAGACAGTGACTGGTGATGGCATGGCCCTACCACTAGACAGTTACTGGTGATGGCACGGCCCTTCCACTAGACAGTGACTGGTGATGGCACAGCCACTAACTATGTCTGCTTGCATGTTGAATGCCCTACCACTAGACAGTAGACATTGTATTTGAAGTTAGCTGTAGGTACTGCACTGTACATGTATGTTGAATGTCTTACCATTAGACCAATGTATTTGATGTTAGTTGTAGCTACTGAAATGTACATGTTTGATGAATCAGAATGTCCTACCCCTAGATCACTATTTGAAGTTACATGTAACTGAAGCTACTGCTATGTACATGTACATGTATACATACAGTGAAACTTGTATATAATGACCTCCTAAGGGACACACAAAAACAAGCCTTTATACAGAGGTGGTCTTTATACAGAGGATTGATTTGTACACAAACAGTATTGTTGGGAACAGCAAGAAATAGTCTTTGTGACTTTATGTGTAACAACTTCCATCATGGTTGCACATTAAACACAAGGAGCCTCTCTGCAGCTACAGGGGTAGCTCCGGCGTGTGGCAAGGGCTTTAAGTAGTCACGCCTCACGTAAAATCAACTCTGACTGACTGACTTTGTGACCAATTGGTCTTTATACACAACTAGTCAAGTGGTTGCTAAAGCGGGTCTTACTGTATTTGTATTTTGTTTATGGTATGTAAACAGTGATGATATAAATCTAACATGTAAAACACTTACATGCACCTTCTCTGTCATTGATTTTAATCTTTGAATGAATTCTGTACCAGCTTTTGCTTTCTCCGATAATGACTGTAGACTTTGAGACAATTCAGTCTGAAAAATCAACAACAAATTTCAAAATAAATACCAGTATCAATACTGTCATGTACAATTACTACAAATGTAAGTCTTACACATAGTTGATCAACATGTATGTGACTTCCAGGCATTCAATGATACAATTATTGCAATTATATTGGAACTACAAAATTTTAATACTTATTCTCTTTATTGTACAACTAACATGTGAATATTCAATACAAAATTTTCAAACATGCATATGTACAGGTACTCATGCATTCATACAAAAAAAAGAAATATAGAAATAACAAATCACAAATGTAGCTTTTCCTTTTTATCTATCCAAGAGTGTACAAATGTATTAGTGTGTGGGTCTGTGTGTATTAATGGGTATGTGTATGTACTATATGTGTGGGTCGGTGTGTATGTGGATTTACTATGTGTGCAGGTCTTTGTACATGTGTATGTACTATGTGTGTGGATCTGTGTGTATGTACTGTGTGTATATTCTGTGTGTTAGGGTCTGTGTGTATGTACTGTGTGTGCAGATCTGTGTGTAGGTCTGTGTGTGTATTTGTATGTTCTATGTGTGAGGGTCTGTGTGTATATACTGTGTGAGCAGGTCTGTGTGTGGGTCTGTGTGTGTGTGTATGTTCTGTGTGAGCAGGTCTATGTGTGGTTCTGTGTGTATGTGTATATACTGTGTGTGTGGGTCTATGTGTTGGTCTGTGTGTATATGTGTATGTTCTGTGTGTGTGGGTTTGTGTGTATGTGTATGTACTGTGTGAGGGTCTGTGTGTATGTACTGTGTGTGCAGATCTGTGTGTTGGTCTGTGTGTATGTTCTGTGTGTGTGGGTCTGTGTGTATGTGTACATGTATTTACTGTGTGTGCAGGTAAGTATGTACCGGTATGTGTATCTGTGGGTGGGTCTTTGTATGTGGGAGGGCCTGTGTATGTGGGTGTGTCTGTGTATGCGGTTGGGTCTGTGTGTATGTGGGTGGGGCTGTGGGTATGCATATGTGCACAGCTTTATAACATTATAATTCTTTACTTCTTCTTCTGAAATCTTTATACATAAAACACACAAGTATACATCTGCCTGCTTCATTGTGCACATATGTACATGGTACAAGTATACATGTACACATATAATGCCCATCAAATCTGCTGTTTTATACATGTTTACTTCTGCATATAACTTATACACATATATGGTATGTGCATTACAACATACAAGTTACATTAATTATGTACAGACATGTACTACACAACAAAATCCTGTTTATTAAGATAATACACATAATAAGATAGATCTATAATGTAATGATAAAAATGAAATTACAAACTCATGAGTCATGTCACAGAACATAATTAATATCAGTTGATTATCAAGTTAGTGTAGCAAGTTAATTGTACACTGTCTGCATAACCTGAGTACAGTTAGAAGTAGAATCTGTAGGCTGTTGTCCTTGTGTAATTAGAAAGTCTCACCCTACACTCCTACCCTGGAATCCATCAACATCCAATGTATTATACAATGTTGGCTAATGTTTTAGATTGTAATAGGTACAGATAATGTATCTATGTACTACCGCTTTAATCAAACAAAATCAATTAATTTGTAGAGATCACATATACACACAATCTGAGAGATTTCAAAATATTAGACATGTTGTATTGAATGACCCAGAATAAAATCATCATAATCATCATCATCATCATCACTTTTTGCTCTTACTTCCATAATCTGTACAATCAATTGTTTATATAGGTCAGCTGTGAGTAAGTAGCATTTACATGTGTATCAGTTTAACAGCAACCTTTGCATTTTCAAGATGTGATGATTCCAGACATGTCATATTTGCTAAAACGGACTTCATTTATTCATACAAGGTGTACATACAATCAAAAGCCAGAGGTATTTTTATCACATACAAATTATACTTGAATCATCACAGGTGATAACAGGTCAGGGGTGTTATAATCCTAGTATCATCACAGGTGTATTATAATGGCTGATCTCATCACAGGTGTATTATAATGGCTGACATCATCACAGGTGTATTATAATAGTCGACATCATCACAGGTGTATTATAATGGCCGACATCACAGGTGTATCATAATGGCTGACATCATCACAGGTGTATTATAATGGCTGACATCATCATACATCAGGGGTATTATAACGGCAGACATCATCATACATCAGGGGTATTATAACGGCAGACATCATCATACATCAGGGGTATCATAGTGGCTGACATCATCATATATCAGGGGTATTATAATGGCTGACATCATCGTACATCAGGGGCATTACAATGGCTGACATCATCATACATCAGGGGTATTATAATGGCTGACATCATCATACATCAGGGGCATTATAATGGCTAACATCATTATACATCAGGGGTAATATAATGGCTGACATCATCTTAAGTCAGGGGTATTATAATGGTTGACATCACCATACATCAGGGGCATTATAATGGCTGACATCATCATACATCAGGGGCATTATAATGGCTGACATCATCATACATCAGGGGTATTATAATTGCTGACATCATCATACATCAGGGGTATTATAATGGCCAACATCATCATAAGTCAGGGGTATTATAATGGCCAACATCATCATAAGTCAGGGGCATTATAATGGTTGACATCACCATACATCAGGGGCATTATAATGGCTGACATCATCATACATCAGGGGTATTATAATTGCTGACATCATCATACATCAGGGGTATTATAATGGCCAACATCATCATAAGTCAGGGGTATTATAATGGCTGGCTTCATCATAAGTCGAGGGGGGTTGTTTGTTTGTTTGTTTATTGTTGTTTAACGTCCCACTCAAGAATATTTAACTCATATGGAGAAGTCACCAAATGCCGGTGAAGGGCTTCAAATTTTGGCCTATGCTCAGCACTTATGGCCATTGAGCAGTGAGGGTTCTTTAACGTGCCAAAACCTACTGTGACACGGGACCTCCAGTTTTTACTGTCTCATCCGAAAGACAGGAAACAACCTGTCGCTGGCGGGACTTGAACTCACAACCTCAAGATCCAGAGTCGAGAGCGCTACCGACTGAGCCAGGCCGGCTCTCGAGGGGGGTAATATAATGGCTGACATCATAAGTCAGGAATATTATAATGGCTGTCTTCATGATAGATGTTTTATTTTGTCAATTATTACAACTTATCTAAAGGGTTACATGTGATGTATATACCAGTACATAACATTGTATAGGATCACAAGGTGTCAGAACTGTGATATCTATAAGTATCCTCTTCTTATGTTAAGGATAAAACACTTTATGTTTGAGATTATTCATGCAGTGTCCATCAAGAAAATGAAATTATCAATCTGACTTGCAATCAAGCATTTAAATTACATCACAGCGACATCTAGAGCAATAACTGTCTATGGAGTCAGTAACTCTTCTAATCTTATCAATTCTGAAGTTGATAATTACCATTTCTATTTTGGCAGTATGAATTTGCAACACTCCAAAGCAAGTACACAATGACCACATTCCTTTCTTTTCATAGCTAGGAGAAGTTCCATCAAAATGGATGCACATTTAATTAGTGGGATAATTAATTGGTCTACTCTGAACGCAGGGCAAAAGCTGCTCATTTTAAGAAAGATGTCAATCAGTGAGAGTAAATTAAGGAATTCTCATTGCCAAATCAACAAACACGAAAGGTGTTCCAGTCTGGCGCCATCTGGCTGCCAAAGCTGTTGCTACAGACACATTTGAGCTGCTCATCTTCACCATTTATCAACATTTTGTCATAGGGGAATAGCTGTAATCATTACCAGTTGAATACTTAGGAAACCATTCAATTTGTAATTGAGAATTACTCACTATCTCTAGCTTCAGAGTACAAAGAAAATATTTTTCCAGAAATTTCAGATTAAAGGAATAAATGAAATTGAAGTAAAACCATGACTACAGACGAGGCAGCAAATAACAACGGCCTTGTGAGTGAAACAACATTTTCTGGGAGATCAAAGAAGACATGGACAGGATACAGGAAGACACATCTAAACAAAAAGTTCTGAGAACTAAATTCTCAAGCTCACAAACATTTGTCATCAAATCATTTGCCCTAAGAGCAAAAGTAACTGTAAAGTGTAAGAAAAACAACAGAATTTTGAGAGAAAAGATATTAAGATAACAGTGATGAATTAAGAGTGTTTCTACTGCATAAAACATACAAGTGTTCTCTATCCATGCCTCTACCACTCCAATGTGATTTGAGACCATCCCATTCTGTGTAAATGGTTTTCCTCACTAACACTGATCTAGCTTTATAGATGTTTCACTGATGGGAAATATATATAATTTCCTATATACATATGCTGATGAGCAAAACACATGTAATTCAATAAAAGTATACATTTGTACATTTACATGAACTGAGTATCTTCAGAAGTTTGATTATTTGATATAATTAAAAAATGTCTGTTAAACAAGTCTGTTCTTCAATGATTATACATTTTTAAAAGTCACAAATGCATCCTTTATTCTTTTCTTCATAAAATACATGGTGAATTGTCAGAAAGATTTCATACTTCCAAATTAAATATTTGACCTATGAAACAAGGATAAAGCTTTCTTAGAAATCTTAAGTAGACTGGACTACCAAATTATTTCTCTTTACCAATGATATGCCAGGACACAATTTGACAACTAAACGGAAGAGACATAAACACATATTAAGTCTGTTATTCTTCTCTTCAAGTCAAAGTTCTGATATGTTCCTAAGGAGTTCATATGGAGGTACTATGATATCACCTGTGTTTGATATAAACTTTCTACCAAGTATCTACGCCCTAAGGTAACATATGATGTACCGGTGTATTGTTTTTGGTCCGTTTGTTTGGCTGATAACAACTGTCTGTCCATGTGTGACAATTTAGTTTCCATTATATGACGAGTTTCTTCAGATTTTACTTAATATTGCTTTATGTTACTTGTTACTTTATGTCATTGTGTATCTTGATGTCATCGTGTATCTTGATGTCACCATGTATCTTGATGTCACCATATATCTTGATGTCACTGTCTATCTTGATGTCACTATGTGTCTTTGTTAGTGTATCTTGATGTCACTGTGTCTTTATGTCACTGTGTATCTTGATGTCACTGTGTATCTTCACTATCTTGATGTCACTGTGTATCTTGATGTCACACTGTATCTTGATGTCACACTGTATCTTTTTGTCACTGTGTATCATTACGTTACTGTGTATCTTGATGTCACTATGTATCTTTTTGTCACTGTGTACCTTTATATCACTCTGTATCTTTATGCCACTATGTACGATGTTTTCCAATATGGTCGAGCCAGCCTGGCTCAGTCGGTAACACGCTCGACTCTGCATCTTGAGGTTGTGAGTTCGAGACTTGTCGGCGACAGCTTGGTTTCCTGTCTTTCGAATGAGACAGTAAAAAACTGGAGGTCGCGTGTCACAGGTGTCGGCACATTAAAGAACCCTCACTGCTCAATGACTGTTATAACCATGCATAGGCCAAAATTTGAAGCCTTTCACCGGTATTTGGCAACGTCTCCATATGAAAGAAATATTCTTGAGTTGGACGTTAAACAACAATAAAACAAACAAACAAACAAATCCAAGATTTGACAATACTTGCCACAGTAATAGGAATTTACGATCATGAATGACATACATCATCACAGGTCAGAGGTGCTACATTGTACATGTATAATGACTGACTGCATCACAGGTCAGGGGTGTTATTATGACTGAAATCACAGGCAATGGTGTTATAATGGCTGATATCAAAGGTCAAGGGTGTTATGATGCCGAACTTCATCACAGGTCAGGGGTGTTATGGAGACTGTCTTCATCACAGGTCAGGGGTGTTAGAATGACTGCCTTCATCATAGGTCAAGGGTGTTATAATGGCCAACTTTATCAAAGGTCAAGGGTGTTATAATGGCTGATATTGCAGTTTGGCGTGTTATGATGGCTGATTTCATCACAGGTCAGGGGAGTTATAATGACTGTCATCACAGGCCAGAGGTGTTATAATGGTTGATATCACAGGTCAGGGATGTTATGGTTACTGCCTTCATCACAGGTCAGGGGTGTTATGGTGACTGCCTTCATCACAGATCAGGGGTGTTATAATGGCTGACTTCATCACAGGTTAGGGGAGTTATAATGACTGACTTCAACACAGGTCAGCAGTGTCATGATGGTTGACTTCATCACAGATCAGGGTTTTTATATATGACTGACTTCATTGCAGGTCAGAAGTGTTATAATGGTCAACTTCATCACATGTCAGGGGTGTTGTAATGACTGCCTTGATCACAGGTCAGAGTTGTTATAATGGCTAACTTCATCATGGGTCATAGGTGTTATAATGGCTGACATCACAGGTCAGGGGTGTTATAATGGCTGACATCACAGGTCAGAAGTGTTATAATGGCTGACTTCATCACAGGTCAGGGGTGTTATAATGACTTCATCACAAGTCAGAAGTGTTATAATGGCTGACTTCATCACAGGTCAGGGGTGTTATAATGGTCAACTTTATCACAGTTCAGGGTATTATACCCTCACTGCATTGATATAAGCCCAAATGACTGGTCAAAATGTATGGTACTTAACCTAGAGGTAGTGACGCCCATATTTAAGTGAACAGAACATAAAACAATGATAAAGTAAATCTTCTTTTACATTAAGATAGGTATTTGGGGTTTATCACTCCTGCTCAGTGATCTGTTGGTCGTCCTATAACTAGCTGCTCTCAAACTGTCATGGTTCTGCCTAATTTTTAACATGTCTTGTTAAAAACACTAGTGTGGAAGCAAAATATCTGATGTTGAGCCATTGATAGACATTTTTTAAATCTTACAGATAAGAGCTTTGATGGAAGAGACCCAGCAGACTGTAATGTGTGCACATGTCTCTGACACACGGCAACTAATTAAAAACCTTGTCCTAGAAGAGAAACTTTCTTTCCTGCTATAGTTACAGTGTCTAAAACATGTCAGTGCTTCATTTCTTGTGCAATTTTTAATGGCAAATTGCTATTGAATTTCAAATTGTCAAATCAACAGCCCTTAAAATTGTTAACAAGATTTCTATAAAACATACAGTGAAGATATAACTAAACTTTCCTGAAAGAGAAATATTTGCTACAAAAACTGGACAGATGCTTCAAATATTGTTTAAAAATGTAAATGGCAAGACCAATGAAATTATCAATACTGAAAATAGAGGCTAAGGTATTACATTTGTACAAGTACATTTACAAAATTTGTATACTGAAATGCTTGATCCTCTAACCAAAAATAAAGAATTTCTTTTCAGTCTTCTTTTTTTCTTCTATTTTTTAAAATACAAATATGAACAAAATGTGTATGAATTTTGTGTAAAGCATTTACATGCATTTACTTCATCAAAGTCTAAAAACATGTTTGACAAATTCTTTGTATGCACTTTAGAATTGGTTAAAAAGGGTACTTTAGCAGCCAGTGGATAGATTACATGTAGTAATGTCATTTTGATGGGTTTTAGAAGATACATGTACAAGAACGTGGCAAAAAATACCAAAGTCTCACTAAAACATTTCTCTCACAGGTTTAACAGATAATTCTTCAGATAATTGATGGTACAAATGTAATTGACTTAATTCTGTATCACAGATCTTTATCTGGCCAAGGATGTTAGACTAATTGCTGAACATAAAATACCAGTAAATTTTAAATGTAAACTGTTTCAGCAGTAAAGTAATGGTTAAAAACTCTGGGATACCACAGGTGATGGGAAGTAAAGGAACAAGATACCTCAGTTGATGGAAAGTAAAGGAAAGGTATACCTCAGGTGATGGGAAGTAAAGGAACAAGATACCTCAGGTGATGGGAAGTAAAGGAATGGGATACCCCAGGTGATGCAAAGTTAAGGAACGAGATACCTCAGGTGATGGGAAGTAAAGGAATGGGATACCTCAGGTGATGGGAAGTAAAGGAAAGGTATACCTCATATGATAGGAAGTAAAGGAACAAGATACCTCAGGTGATAAGAAGTAAAAGAAAGGGATACCTCAGGTGATGGGAAGTAAAGGAATGGGGTACCTCAGATGATAGGAGTAAAAGAATGGGATACCTCAGGTAATTGGAAGTATAGGAATGGGATAACTCAGGTGTTGGGAATTAAAGGAATAGGATACCTCGGGTGATTGGAAGCATATTAACGGATACCTCAAGTGATGGAAAGTAAAGAAAAGAGGATTGTCAATACTAAACATCTGAGATACAATGACAATGTTTACTTCCAGGCCTTTCTCTGCTAAGTTTGGACAAATGCTATTGGCGACACAGTTGGGAATTTCAATATGAATCTGTGTCAAATTGAGAAAAATAATTTGCACACATTTACTTGGTAAATCTAAATACAGTAGAACTTCGATGAGTCGAACTTCAATGAGTCGAATTTTTCCATGTTTCAAACTATTCACAAAGTCCTGTATAATCTTGTTATTTAACGCTACTTATAAATATTTTATACTTCAAATTCTTATGAGTTGAATTTCTCGATGTTTCGAATAAATTTTTGGGCCCATTTCTATAAAAACAAAGAACATTCCTATATGTAAATCGAAGTCAAAATTTGCATGTGTAAATGTATGAAATCACCCCATAATAATTTCTAACCTTCCCATAAACACTCAATGTTTTAAATTCATTATTAATCATAATGACCGTACATGTCTTAAATGGTTTCCAAGCAGTCGTATAGACCTTATAGAACCTGTGAAACTAAAAACATATGGTTCTCAGTTACCATCCATGAGTCGCGGTCCCGATGTTTCGAACTTTTTCAGGTGGTCCCTTGAACTTTGACTCATCGATTACATGTATAACAGACTCTCTTTTTTAAATACATTTCCTCTGAAATAATTCATTTCTCATTGTGGTTGCAGTCTGTACACCAAATTGGGAATTTTTTTCATCAAATTGGGAAAAAACCACAGGTATTTTGCATTGGGAATGGGGCTGACTATTTAGGAAACTATAGGAAAGGTCCGATTTATGTTGTGATGATCATTTCCCCTGTATTTAATAAAATATAATGTAAACAATTATACTAATGGGTATCAAAATTTAATTTTTCACTAGCTATAGGCTGAATTGAGTCAGTTAAAAAAGAAATACCATATTCGGCCGTGTATAATCCGCACTCTTTTCACTCTAAAATTTGTCTCAGGCAGGGGGGTGCGGATAATACAGTACTACAGAATCTTAGGACATTTTTTCCGCAGGAACTACTGCATGAGATTCGATGTGGGTGGTAAGCCTGACAAAGTTTTTTCGTAATAACGATGTACGAGTCAATGTATATCATCATTTATGTCTACAGTGACGGTGAATAAATCAATAAATGAATCTTGTTGTCTTTTATTTTTTGTGTGTTTCAGTTTACAAATAGGCTAGACTACACAGGCACTTGTGTAATGCAATCCCTTGATTGAGGGTGTTGTGATCGGTGGATTGCATAACGCAAGTGCCTGTGCAAGGTTAGCCTAGTTGCGATGTTTGGCGAGGAAACACCGATCGTCATACTGCACTTATACACAATAATAATCAATCTCGCTGACGATTTTCGGCCATATGGCCGTGGAAAAAAGTCAAAGCGGATTATACGCACGAAGTCCTTTTTTCTTCGAGATCTGATGCTGAAATGGGGGGTGCGGATAATACGTAAATGCGGACTATACACGGCCGATTACGGTAGTCCAAATGAAATTTTATCAATTAGACTCAATACAAATTTATCTAATATTATAACTGAAAAAATCTTTCAAAAAACCAAACAGACACATACTGAGTTGGAGAATCTTATGATTTTCATTTTGTTTGATGAGCAGTTTATCAAATTATTGTATAATGAGAACATAGCAAAGCTCCTAAGGTCATACAAAAATATTGATTTTACATAAATTTTATTTTCTGCAACACACAGACACATTTAGAATACACTTGCATGTACAATAGTAAGCATGTAATGAACAGAAGCTGTGTACTCCAAGTCAATCTTGCAGGACTCCACAACAATGTAATGGACTCCACATGAGTTACACATGTAGGTGATTGTTTAGACAACAGGTGTATATTACATAACACCACCAAATATCTAATGTTGTGTTTACATGTTCATTTTCTACTGGATGAACTTCCACCAGCAGATCTGAACTAAACCTGACACCTATGACAACAAAGCCAAAAACAACCACTCAACAAGTCAGAATACCTGAGTAACCGCGGACAATAACCGCCTTCACAGACATCATGTAAACCTTACTTTATAATCCTGTTATAAATGAATTTGTTTACATGGTGTAACAATATTGACATTGGTCCCAGCATATTTTCTTTGACCACCTATAGGAGGACATACATTTGTACAACCATATGAATGTACAGATAACATATCTATAAAATTGTAGTCAATATTATTAAACATTCCTTGACAGTCTGTCAGATGTAAAAAATCAAACAATGTCATCTCTTAAACTTCTCTCAGGCAGTGAAATTTAAAGTACTGAATCGATAATTCACACTAACAAGGTCCTGGATACCTCAAAACAAAGACAAGATCACATTTGACACTTCTCCGTACTTCCTACAGTGCCCTAGACTATTTACAGAGCATTTGTGTTAACAAAGGCTGAAATCTGTGCTGGCGCCATACAAACTCAAGTGTTCACATTATTTGGCATTGATCAGAAATTTTTGAAAGTTGATAAGGAATATCATGTGAAAGAACAAGTTACATTTCTGTAAATATATATTTATCTTTGAGACAATGTATATATATATGTAGTGCACAATGTAGATCACACAATGTCATGGTATTCCTCTTATTCTATAAACAAAGTCAGCTTTCTATGTTGCACAATGGCTTTGTACTGCAGAGATTCACTTGACTTGGAGTTATTTTTTTAATTGTGCATATACATGTACAGGTGTTTTATCCTGTAATATCATTAACCATATCCTTGAAAAATGTGTTAAAACAGTTAAACTATAGGAACATGTAAATATGTGCATATGTTTATATAAATCCAATAAATCCACAGCAAAACGAGGTGTCAGATGTTGGACACTGCATAACACACATCATGTACAATGTACATTGTATGCAGCAAGCACCTGCAATTTAGTATATATGTACAATCAATCATGTGACTTAAGCCAGTACTCCCTCCTTAATTGATGATAATAATTTGAATGAGGTGTGGATGAGAATCACTATGCCCCTATCTTTCCAAGTAAAGGGAGTGCAGTGGATCAAAAAACCTTGACTTTGGAAGATGTTATGCCCCATGAGAAGTATTAAGCCATTTATGACAATTTACATGTAGTCTCATTCATGTTACTCTGCAAACATTTCTAAATGTTTAAATCTTATTGATATCAAGCAACATAAATTTGAGGAAAGTTGCATCATGAGACAGAACGGTTGCAAAAAGACAAATGAACAAACAGGTTGACCAAAAACAATACCCCCCTTGCCGTCTTCAATCTTGGGGATATAAAACTGCAAGTACAGTAAACCTGTGATGAGTTGAAGTTTAAAGGACCACCACAGATAATAGTTCAAATCATTCAGGACTTTGTCAATAGATTAAAACATCAAAATGTGACTCATTGAAGTTTGACTCAAGTACAGTTCCACTCTATTTAATTTGTGAGGCATTAACAAATTCATGTATAATGCACTTGCAGGGATCGATCCAGGATTTTACGTTAGAGGGTTTGGGGCAAAGAGAATATCTTTGCCAAGCATAAAGAGCCACAAAATTGCTATGAACATGAACTACATGTAACTTTGGTTAAATTTTTCAATTTGTGTGTGTGAGAGAGAGAGAGAGAGAGAGAGAGAGAGAGAGAGAGAGAGAGAGAGAGAGAGAGAGAGAGAGAGAGAGAGAGAGAGAGAGAGAGAGAGAGAGAGAGAGAGAGAGAGAGAGAGAGAGAGAGAGAGAGGAGAGAGAGAGAGGGGAGAGAGAGAGAGAGAGAGAGATGATATACATCAATCATCAACCATGCAAGAGCATCATGTGCTCCAATTACTCATGAATCCCCAACCTACATGTATATATCAACTGCATGTACATATATCTTCCAATCTCATCAATAACTCATTAACAGAAAGATATCCACAGGTCTTCATTATTTACATACTTCACTCATTTCTCAGCCTGCACCTCATCTATGAAATTATATTTCAGTATTTAAAGTATTAGCTTTGAACAAAGATATGTTTATATATACATTACACCCTTTGAAGAAGTTTTTAAAATGGCATTAGTGAACCAGGAAATAGAAAAGATTCAAATGTGATGAGAGTGTACATTGATCAGAATAAGGTGTTGATATTAATTGGCAAGAGTAAGACGACATATGTGACATGTCTAAAACTTGATAAAAATTCTTTAACACTTACATACACATATTGTCAGGAATTGCTTGCTTCATTAAGAATGAAGATATTACCTATGTTTATCTTTTTACAGGATAGTAAACTCTACATTATGTCTTCTTATCTAACATTTATAGCCAATTTGTGCAAAAAAAGGAAATAAAAAATGTGATATTTAGTTATCCTACGAAACAGGGAATTCAATATTTTTACATAGCCTGTCGGAAATCAGATTAGAACATACATTTTGTATCTATGTGTGTAAGATTATACTTAGAGGATGATCTACTTACAATATTTGGCTAGTGTCACTATACATTCTTGTGTAAACCTTCTGCCTAATAATATCAAGTATATCAAGCCTGTCAGGCTAAAGAAGTAAGGTACAATTTATACCCATTAGGGGACTGTTTTATCAACCATAGCCCATCCAAGTACTTAATGCATTTTCACTTTTTGATAATATCTTGATGGTTTAAGAATGCTTATAAGGAGTCAAATTTGCTTTCAAGTCCACCTCTGTACAAAGGGCACCTGCCTATAAAGGCCATTTAAACATTACCTATGTTAACTTTTTCTAATGAATATACCTCTTTATAAAAGCTACTTGTCTATAACAGCAACTTTTGTCTGTTTCTTTGTACATTTAACTCACTTGACTTCACCCCTAGCGACACATTTGGACTATAGCACAGTCCATTGTTTTGCAGGGGTTGATGAGTTAAAAAGATTATGGCAATGAATACAATAACTTCTAAGGTCTATGCACACTTCTTCCGAGTAATCATAAATGGCTTAACACAGGACCTGATTTGGTCAAACATTAAAGTCACAAATCCTAATTCTTTTTAAAATGATTGCAAATCAAATGTACATGAATCCTAATTGTTTGTAAAATGATTGCAAATCAAATCACTTCATTCAAAAAGCCTAGAATTATAATGTACATGTACAAAGTATGTCAAAACAAGCAAAATCATGGTCTGCTAGAAAAAAAGTTGTCTGATCGAAAAATCTATTGTTGGCCTTAGTAACTGGGAGGTAATTTTAAAAATGATGTGTTTAACTTATGCACAGAATTTCAGGCTCCTGTGGTATCAGTAATGCTGTAACTGTGTATGGTCAACCTCCCTCAATTAGTTTAATGTCCATTTTCAAAGTAGAATAAGTCAAAACCTACATAATGTTATCCTAAATAACAACAAATAAGGTTTTTATGGGTTGTGTAAATCTTATCAGTAGATTATGTTAAAGTTTGGACAACATTGTTTAGTATTTCCTTTCTTTTCAATGGGCAAGAGGAAACAGAGTCATGAATAAACTGTATATATGATTATTTAGCCTTCTCTTAAAAATTGTATGAGATAAATATTACATGTAGATCAGGATTACCTTGACAAATGTGTAGAGATTTCATAGGAAATACTGTATGTCAACTTTTCAGTTATACAATGTACATGTACATGGACTATGAGTTTAGTATCTTGGCATGTCTGCGTGTGTAGTGCTTTGATATACATGTATAAAATGAAAATACTGTACATGAAACTACTTAATTGTGTACATGTACATTACATATAATCTACAGTTGTACTTTTTCTGCAATAATAATAATACAATTTATCAGTATACAATGTACAAAAATGCATGTTAAATATACAATGTACATGTAGGTGTGCAAAATGTACATGTAGCTTGAATTCCAATCAGATTGTGGAATTATTAAAACTGCTTTTGAAACAAGAAAATTCTAAAAATTACAAAACAGATCTAATCTAATTGATTTTCTAAGTCTTCTAGATGACTGACAAGGCAAAACTTCATTGTACGAGGAACTTAAAATGTAGACGATATACATGTATACAAATGATAAACTGTAAACATTTCCAGCAAACAATTTCAAGTTCTTGTCATCTCCTTGACAAATGGTAAGAATATCATGTGCATATGTTCATGATGATGTTTTTAACAATCATGAATTAAGTATAAATTGTTATTGTTAAACAGCAAATCCAGACAAACAGACAGACAGTATAGACTTTACATCAACAGTACAGGGCTAATGTAAAATTGTGTATACAATTATATATCTGTAGCTGATAAAGTATACAAATAAAAAAACATTTAGATAGTAACTTCCACAGTCAATAGATCAGGGCAGACTACCAAATTACCTCCCTTGAGTATAAAAAAGGGAGATAATCCAATATTGATTTTGTTCACTCCCATACTAATGCCTTGAACCTTTTCTCCATAATGACATCAAAAGCCTTAAAGGTACATGTACATTTGTACATGCAGGTTCAGTAAATAATAACCTCAGTTTGTTGTTATCACACTAGAAGTATATGTACATACATTTTGTAAATATGCCAAATGATTATTGGGGGTTATACAAGTTTTCACTTTATCAATTCACTCTGCAGTTGAATTCTCATTTTACTATAAGCAGATTTATCATTTGTCAATTATGTAAGAAGGAAAGCATGCAGCCTGTCATACTATCAATCGTTACTGTTACAGAGTTGTAACTGAGATGTTGTTCTCTGTACACACAGCATTTGATTCATTACAAACTTGTCATTACTGCATATGAATGTATCTAGATATATAACATGCAACAAATGCATATGCATGTACATGTATCTGAGGCAGCTACTGGCTCTTCTACCATCTCATTCTCCCCTAATGACATACATGTATGAACTGGGCAATGCCATTGATGTAAACTACAGTCCATTATTTACTTGAGGTTGAAAAGTTGTACAGTACATGTAACAAATGTGAATATATGATCAGCATTGTATCATTGATTTACTACATCGTATGTCATTTTTTAAAATTATTTATTTAAATCTACTTATCTTTTATTTTTGGTCCAGGATATACACATGTACACTATACACTTGTCACATATACATGTACAATTACATGAATGTTTTACATACATGAACATAAAGATTAGAAACCAACATACAGTCGCGCCCGGATATCTTGAAACCTAAGGAGAATTCATTTTTCTTTCAAAAAACAGGGTTTTCACAATAATCTGGTTATAAAGGGAAAATGGATTTGGCCGATGATTCAGAATTATTTCAGTTTAAGTGAGATTTCAATGTAATAGAGTTCAATATAAGTGGGTTCCACGGTATTTTAGTTAGAAATGTATCACTATATGTATACCAGTATATGCCCATTATACATGTACATGTATGTACATCCTGTTTATTTTACTTTCCGTCCCATGAGCCTGTAGACATGCTTGAAAACTGTTATTCTGATGGGTTTGCATGAGCCAGGAGATCTGACAACATTTGTATTTGTCAGACCAATGTACAGTAACTGTCAGATGCAGAGCTCAAAATGCACTTCTGACCACACAAACATTACCAGCAGGAAGATGGATGAATATTTTACTGTTTTGTTAAATACAATGTTATTTTATGTCCTGCCATAGGTTTTTTTTTAACTTTCTGTCTGTACAGATGACCAGCTGTATGAAGTGTCATAACTCTAGACCCATGCTACGTGTATGTCAGTCTGGTATCAAACTCAAAATGGTTCATATATAGATACATGTATATGGTACATGTACATGTATGTCAATCTTAAATGTGGCCCGGGTATCATAGAGGTTCAAATCTAGACCCATAGTAAATGTACGTCTAAAGTGTGCTCGTGTATCAAGGAGGTTAGCAACCTTTCATCTCACATATGTGAACCTCAGGTTCAATCTTTGGAGTATGCGAGATGGCATGGCAGTTGCAAGGTTGCACATGGGTTTTCTCCAGAAAATCTGATTTGCACCTTCAGTAAGGCACCCCTTTCACACCAACATCAGAGCCATTGAGACATTTATATACATGTAAACTGATTTAAATAAATGTTTGTTAGTTGTTGCAATATAATGTATAATAAAGTTTCTCCATGCCACACTTGCCATCCTTAAAAATTTCAGTTTATTTTTTTTCACTGATTAAATATACAATGGATCAATTATCAACAACAGTAAAGTTGTCTGTTGTTTTAATAAATAAATTTTAAATTCTTATTTTTATGTGATAATGAATTTTGAGAACTTCATAATCTCGACCCAGATCATCTGACACTTTGTACCATCCTTGATTTTCATCCTGTGATGACCCTTGTACATTGTATACTTATCTATATATCATATTTTACACAGAAAACTCTTTAACTTGAATAAGAATTATACTGTAAGAACTGCTGCAGCACACTTTTCTCATTAAACGCAAGCCGGCCTGGCTCAGTCAGTAGTGCGCTCGACTCTTGATCGTGAGGTCGAGTCCAGCCGGCGGCAGGTCGGATTCCTGTCCTTCAGATGAGCCAGTAAAAACCGAGGTCCTATGTCACAGTAGGTGTCAGCATGTTAAAGAACCCTCACTGCTCAGTGGCAGTAAGTGCCGAACATACATGTACATGTAGGCCAAAATTTGAAGCCCTTCACCGGCATTGGTGATGTCTCCATGAGTGAAAGATTCTTGAGTGGATGTTAAACAACAATACAACCAAACAACTCATTAAATGCTTTGTGCTATTAAACTGCAAATGTATATGTACAAAGTAGGTGTGCTGTAAAAGCTTTGTGCTATTAAACTGCACATGTACAATGTAATTGCTGTAAAAGCTTTGTGCAATTAAACTGCACATGTATATGTACAATGTAAGTGTGCTGTAAAAGCTTTGTGCTATTAAACTGCACACGTACAATGTAGGTGTGCTGTAAAAGCTTTGTGCTATTAAACTGCACATGTATATGTACAATGTAAGTGTGCTGTAAAAGCTTTGTGCTATTAAACTGCACATGTACAATGTAGGTGTGCTGTAAAAGCTTTGTTTATCTAACTGCACATGTACATGTAGGCTACAATGTACATTTCATAGTGTGCTGTAAAAGCACCTACACAGATCATATGATCTTCTTTTACATAATTATTTTATAAATGGACCATAATATATTGATATGTTGTACTTTGATGCTTGTCTATATTAGACTGAGCAGTATCACCCAGACAAACTCTCTTTCATTTCCTAAGATGAATGTATTTCAGCTCCAGAAAAGATGTTTAAATAAGTGTCTGAATGTTGCACAGATAACCATTCACTAATTAAATCTGTATATATCTTTCACCAAATACATGTATAAAAAATGTCTTTCCTCATTTTTGGTGTGTGGTACTAAAACTACTGAGAAAACAGTTGGTCCTTTTTACACTGATGATACAGGCTTAGATTTCTATGATAGAAGCATGTCTTATCCCAGGCATTACCCTGTGGATGGTAATTGTAGAAACAGTCCAACTGATTTATCTTTACTTCATCAAAAGGGGCAATACAACAAAATATCATACTTGAATACCAATAATGCATGAAGCAAACTGCAGAATCCTGCTGATCTTAATGCCAAGATATTGGAGAAATATACCGGCATTAGTCACTATTACATTGTTCACTATCTACATAGACTTTCCTGGCATAAATCATGTTAAAGGGCTGGTACATCAATTTTAGACAACTGATCAATACACATAAACATGTACTGTGTAGGTGTACTATGGTATTATTTGACATAATTAAAACATGACTTAGAATATATGGGTAATTTAAGTTTAAATCTAAATATTTGAACATTCATTCTAATTTGTCATTCATGTATGAAATGTGGTTTTTTTAAGCAATTTGCCAGAAGATATTTCTTTTACTTATATTGTTATGCAAAATGAACTTTTTATCTTTCATTTAGCATATCAAAACATCTACTTTCTTTTCTTTGTTTGAGAACTAGTTTAAAAACTGTTAACACTTTTTATACATTTGTTTTCTTTTATATTCACTTTAATCTTTTTCTTCATCTGTTCCCAGTATCTTGTTTAAGGGTTTGTTTTAACTTAAGTACTACATAATATTGTATAACAGCACACAATGGAAGGTATTTGTGTACCTTGGGTATTAATTTACTTAAGTTTTTCAATGTAATGAAAAACAAACAGTGATCACAAAGAAGATATCATTCTTTTTCCTTGTATGTGTTACTTACATCAATAATATTATATACACATGTATTCATTTCACAACTATCAGAGTATCTGAAGTGATCCATTTGAATAAAAACTTGAGTACAAGTCAAACACAGACATCAAAAGTTAATATAGGTACAAAATGTACTGAATTAACATTTGTAATACCTGACTCAATATTTTTAAGTTTACTTATGCAGATCTTAGGTCTTGTACATTTCTTACAAATGTACATGCAGGGATTTGTTGAGAACTGAATTTCCAACGCAAAAAATGAATTTTCCCAATTTGCAATAAAAATTTCTCAAGTGAACTCAAATGACAATGAATTTAATGAGATCAAAAGTTAATATAGGTACAAAATGTACTGAATTAACATTTGTAATACCTGACTCAATATTTTTAAAGTTTACTTATGCAGATCTTAGGTCTTGTACATTTCTTACAAATGTACATGCAGGGATTTGTTGAGTAGCTGTTGTCTCTTCCCTCTCCTGTGATCCTGACTGACGCAAAAAATGAATTTTCCCAATTTGCAATAAAAATTTCTCAAGTGAACTCAAATGACAATGAATTTAATGAGATTCTTGTATTCTTTTTGTTTTTTCAGATTTCCCAATTTTAACAAAATGTTGCTAAAATTCAAAATTCTCTGGTCCCATTCCCAAAAGAAGGGAAAACCCTACAGGCCTCACATGTATGGACATCTTTTTATATACAATGTACATGTGCATGTAAGTTCTATTGCATAAGGTTAGTACCTGGTATAGTGACTATATGTACATGCAGGCCTTAGTACATGTATAAGTATCTGAACTGTGCATGTTCATGTCACTGTATTACATTTTAGCTTGCAAATAGTTTGAGGTGAAGGGGCTCATATGTACATGTATGTTTCGGATTTTCATGATCAGAGGCTCTCAATTATGATACATGTATTTCGTAGCCCACATTCCAATTCTGTTTTCTTCTATTCATACAAAATGTATATATGCATTTACCATGTTAATTTATTGTTTCTTCTTTCATGGCAGATGGTATTTACTAAAAAATCTTCTTCCATGACATTGACATTTTTTGGGGCATCTATATATGTATGTACACCTACATGAATCAATTTCTTTGTAGTACTTACTGTAGGTATATTTGTTTCCATATATAATATTAACACACATACCATATATATATATATATATATATATATATATATATATATATATATATATATATATATATATGTGTCTGTACTTTGTTTTATGTTATTTTACATGCATTTAAGCAATGACTTTTAGTTACAGTATTTCAGATAGTTAATGTACTCAAACAAGAGTCAGCTTGCATGACATGTACATATATTAATATATTATACATGTACACTTTGCAATATCAATACATGTGAAAGCTCCCCACCAGCTTTGATCTAGATTTTCTGTATTACATAACTTGACACTATACTTCAACATATGCTATTAACATTCTTTGTTACAAAACAAATATACAAATATCACAGCAAACTCCTTATATAACAAATTCCTAATCACTAGTTAAAATGACACCTTTGTTTACTTTTTCTTTATAAACTGGAGTGTAAAATGAGGATTTTCTCCCCCAAGTTAAGTGAGAGCAATATCTCAGCAAGAGTTAACAAGATACAGTCAGGACAAAGTGTACTAATGAGACAGCTTCTTGAGCTTAGTATGAAAACAAACAAACTCAACATGCAATGCCAAACTCCCCATAAATGACAGGGGCTTCAATAAAACAGATGATGAATAGGTATTGTTAGGTCACCCTTCCTCAGGTCAACCTGAACCACATGTACACTCCATTGTGTGAATGGTACATGTGATTAACAAAGGTGAATTTACTTTGAAATATATAATTCTAAAATTAAAAAGTTAACATATAAATAATTGCGAATTGCCTGGCAAGCTTTGTGCATATCCTGACTAAAATATATATCCACTTTTTATTATAAATAGAATGTATCAAACTTTCAAATGTAAAATCTTGTAAAAAGTGGTTACACACAAGTAAATGTACAATGTACATGTATATGAGATACATACATGTATACAATATATATATATATATATATATATATATATATATATATATATATATATATATATATATATATATGTATGTATACATGTAATGTATCATCCACAAACATACATTTGTTTGACAGGCATCTTCAAACCTAAAAAGATAACCTTTTATCCAATGAAAATTCTTTTTTTTCAATACTACATGTATAATTTAATGGTTAATTGTAGACGACAAATTAAAAAGTAAAAGGAAAAAAATAAATGAGTGTGCAAACACATTGTTTATACCATTAACTCATTTTCACTTTGAAAAATCAACCTACATGTACAAATGAATTAATTTTTTATATTGAAAGCCTAAACGTATACAATTCAGAAGTGAATTTCCTAAAATGAAAATAAATGTGATTTATTTTCCAAAATAGACCAGCCCATGTCCCATTCCTTTAATATGGTGCAAGAGCACTAGCCCTGTAACATGCATTTGATTTCCGCATAGATTTAGTATTTTATAATTAAAATGAAATCGATTTCTGAAACTTTCTGTATCTGCATGATGTCAACATTTAATAATACATACGTTTATTGCTCATAGAATCTACATGTCATTTACAGTGAGTAGTATACTGTAGACACTGCACAGAGGTATCAACAACCAATAAATACAGAAATTATCAATAAAACTACAAAAATATTGATAAAGTAGAAGTATGCTGATCTGGCTTATGTGAACAGAATTGCTCATCAGAAGCACTTGGCACTAGTACAGCCTTCTTGATCTCCAATACATAGATCAATTATCAGTAATTGATAACAAAGCCATGCTAATTTAGATAAATCCCTGCCACAGACACAAAAAGCCAACTGACTGAAATAATTTTAGTTCTCAAAGCGAAGATCAACATGGGGAATACTACCATTTTAATATTATTCAGTTATGGGGGAGTATTATTTATTATTTACATGTATTATAGTGAAATTGCAACTACATGTAGTTACAAAACTTGAATTAATTATAGAATGTTTTATCTAGATGTTCATACAGTGTATCTTGGGGCTTCTATAGCATAACTCATCTTTTTACATGTTATTTGACAGTAAAATTATGAATACCCTGTTTTTATCGCAGAAAATCGATAACTGTTGATTTATGAAAAAAATGTATGTTATCAAATGAGATTTTTATAGATATATGTGGAGTACAGGATTAATTAAACATCTATAATACTTATACAATTTTATAGTCCAATCCAAATATTAGTTTATTGTGATTTGTGGAAAATTTATATTCCAAAAATAAAATCCTACAGATATTTAATACCTGATATATAAACACCTATAACATTATCAACACTTTTTATAGAGAAGCAGAATATAACAAATTATATTTGTCATTCTTATTTGATATCATTTTACTAAAATTAATTGTGTAATTTACCAAGTATAATAATTCATAATGCAAAATGTAGTGTGTACACTTCTCATCATGATAAAATTTCATTTAAATAATATTTTAGTAACCAGACACATGCCAATAATATCAAATATTGATTCTATATGATACAATGTACATGTTTTTGTGCAAATTTGTAAATTATTTATGAACTTACATATTATATATAGGGATATGCAGTGCAGTAAACATGTTCAAAGAGTTTATGAACAGTCAAGAGGTTTAGAATTATGGAATCTTTATACCAGACTTACATCAAAGGCATATTTACACCACACATTTTTCATTTTTTGGAGACCAGTACATTACAAATCCTTGATCTAGTAAAGGCAATCAATCTCCACTGAGAAGAAATGTCAAGCTAGCACATTAGTTTTGTTACATGATTTTAATGGTGATTGGGTTAACAAAGCACCTGTTCAGTATTACATAAATATTTAGTATCCTCACCTTATGAGATTTGCACATAGCCCCTAGGGCCTGCGCATCATGATTAATGTGACCTCCCTCTTGATGACATATGAAACAAACTGGAACACGACATGTCAAACAGTACATACTAAGATGCTCTTCCACATGTTCAAAACATTTAAGCTCTTTCCCTTTATTTTTGGCACGTAAAATGGCTTTCCCCTGTATTGGATCAACAAGACTGTGTTTGGCCAAAGGACCCCGGGATGGGTGACAACCCTCCCTACATTTATCACAGTAAAACACTTCACATTGTTCACACATAGATGTGGCATCTTGAGTATCATCTTGCTCACACATCTGACATTTTAATGATAAAGGTATAGGTCTGTGTTTTCCAGCACAATATTTCTCTACAATTGTTTCCAATACTTTGTTATGAGGAAGAGATATATGACCATTTTCATCTAAAAACACATTTTTTTTGCATACTGGACATCTAATTCCATAAACACTGTGGCTAATTTGTACAGTTTGAAATATATTTCCTATACTCGGGGCTCCTATATAACTATTTGGTCTGCTATTACACACAACTCCACTATCAGTTTCACTTAAAATGCTTATTTTATCAATATCGGGGAAATCCCTCAAATCATTCTCTCCTGTGACAGGTGTTGTAGAATCGTCATTTTGTGATAAAAAATGTTGAGATGGTTCTTGTAAATTCCCAGCACATTTTCCACATATAGAATGAGAACATGGGAGAAGAAGTGGATTGAAATAAAATTCCAAACACACGGGACACTTCAGTTCATCATCCATGCTCGCACCTGTCTAGTTGAAATGATTTGTACAGGAAACACAGTGCTCGTCTGTTTTAGTTAAATTAGGAAATCCCCGATAGGGGACGTTTCAATCGACAATATGGCCGCCTCCATGAGAGTTGGTAGATCTTCGATTGGGATATTCCAATCAACTTTTAAAGCATTAAATAGGGATGTCATCACATCATCCTGCATTCAAATGAGAAGATGCTATAGGTGAACATATACATTACAGCGTATCTTTGTACATCTGTTGTATGCATGCATACCTGTTAGTAAATTATATAATCATAACAATTTCGTCCCATCGATCTCGGCCTTATCATTCTCGGCTCATATTCGCCCCATAGAAAATTGACACTGTGAGAAATATTTATAGTTACCTGTTTTTAAATGATGATGATGATGATAGCTAATCACTGTATAAGGGTAGGCATACATTTGTCAATTGTATAGACACATTAGCTGTATCCACTGGTTTTAGCTGATTAACATAAAATGGTTGATACCTACTACTTAAATTTATCCTATGCATACTGAGTAATTTATCCATTCCCATGACAAATAAAAAACAATCCGTTTTGTTTTAGATATTCACACTCAAATTACCCCTACTGAACTTATGCACAGGTAATGGCTGCCGCCTGAAAGCGGAAATGAAAGAAAGGGAATGTTTATTTGTCATACTGATTTAACCTGGCTCATTGATTGACGAAGTATGATTGGATCCCAGGTTAATACTAGATGAAATCATCCGATAGACATGTTTTCAGAACTTCTTGAGTATTATCGTACGAAAGACTTGTTTTCGGAACTTTACAGATATTATTGTATTCTATTGTATTGTAAAAAGAAAGGTTGCTGTTAATACACAATCACTGATCCCTTATGACAGTAATATATTGGGAGTTATTCCACTCTATATAACTCTCGTCAAGAGAGGTGCGAGTAAAATAATGATTACTCAAAATGACCCAATTTATTAACATCACATGGATAACACAGAGATTCCCGTAGGAAGAGTGTTTTCATTTTTGAAGCGACCAAATAAAGAAAAAAGTATGTAGTAAAGATATAGAATATACTTTTTTGTTTTTTACTTATATCAGTAAAAATATTTTTATTTTGATGATTGGTTGCTTTATAATCTCATTTTGAAATGTGACTCAGACTATAATAGGTGAGGAAAAAATGAGTGGCCAGTCTGGGAGTCAAACCCAGGACCTTCCTAACACTAGCAGGACATTTTACTACTGAGCTATCTAAGTTGATACCCTCTGCACCACTACATTCATCTTCGCTTCTACTACATTTGGCGCCCAACTAAATAACTATAGTTTAAGTCACATTAATTGTGTCCACTGGATTTGGCTGATTAAAATAAAATGGTTGAAACTTACCTCTTAATTTTTTTATCTAAGTGGTATTCAAGATATTCTGAGTAATTTATCCATGCCCATGACAAATAAAAATTAATCCATTTTGTTCTAGATATTTGCACTCAAATTTCACCATGGGGAATTTTACATAGGTAATGGCGACTGTCTGTTGAAGTTGGGGAGCAGAAGTGCAAGAATGGGACCATTTATTGATAAAAATGAATGTAAAATAAAATTATCCAAAGTCATGTTTTCAGAGCATTCCATTTATAATCGTATTATGTGTATTCATTTTATTACATCAGATAATACATTAGGAGTTATTTCCCTTCAAATCACTCTTTTGGCATAAGTAAAATAATGGTTACCCGGATGACCCAATTTATTGATATTGCATGGCTAACACAGAGATTCCCGTAGGAAAAGTATTTTCATAAACTGAAGTGACAAAACAAAGAAAAAAGTATGTAGAAAAGGTATAGGATGTACTTTTATTTTCTATTGATATCAGTAAATTTTTTCTTTTTTTTTTTTTAAATCGAACAACCAATTGCATTGTAAATTAAATTCTAAATTTCCTATTTAATGTGACTTAGACTTTAATGGTGTAGTTATGAGTCGTGTGGATTTCTGGGGTCAGATCTAGAAATCTTGTTTAGAGGGAATAGTGTAGTAGTGCAGAAGGTGTCAGCCTAGACAGCTCAGTTGGTAAGAGCATCTTGCTAGTGTTAGGAAGGTCCTGGGTTCCATTCCCGGTCTGGCCACACATAACACCCTTGCCAAGAATCTCTTTCTGCTACAGATACAAATTCGCACAGGATGTTGACACATTTCCATTTCAATACATTCATGCAAAAAATCCAATAAATAGGCTAATAATTCTTTACTGTAATTCTGGATTTAATTATTTTTGGTCTAGTATTTGATGGGTAACAGTCAGGCAATCGATGGTCAATGAACATGGGTACAAGGCCCATGAAGATTCTGAAAGCACCAATAATTTACTGAAATCACCAATATAAATCAGGCAAACAACTTGAAAATTATTGACATTGATATTTGGTCTGGACTTTCCTTATGTAAAATTTTACATAAATTGGATGCATTTTATAAAAGTTATTACAATGTTATCTTAATTAGATAACTCACCAATCATGCAGGTTAGCTCTGAATTGACACCTTAATTGGATTAAACATTGATGTGGATTCAACTTGAATTACATACAAAATATATCTGTTCTATATTTATTGCATTTTTTCCAGAAATACAACAGATTTTTGTGTTATATGATGTATAATAACACAAGTCAAACCATAGCTCACCTGTGTGAAGTGTGTTGAAAATAATTTTGTAATAAATTCTTTAAAATAGATTCAATTTCTTAAAGAAAAAAAATACATCAGTGAACCAATTATCAATATCTACAATATTTGAATTGTTTGCCTCATTGATATTGTATTTGTTGATTTCTCTGGTGTTCTCTGTATTCCCATGGACTTGGTACAAGTTGCCCAGTTCCCAATATCAGCAAAAATTACAATGTAACTACTATAGTAACAAAGAAGGTAAAATGTTATGACCGAATCTTGTAATAATAATGTCAGTTGAAAATAATTACAGAAAACATCAAATAAACAGCAAGTATGCAATATTGAAAAACACTGAAATGATCACCAAATATTTTTTGATAATGTTTACCATTGAAAAGCACATACATTTTACATGTATATCACAAATAATTTCCAAAAATAATCTTATGTTGTATTTTTATTTAAATTTAATTTATGATAGACCAAGAATGTAATGGGCCAAGATCTCCCTGAACTAACTATGGCAATGCTAAGGTGCTTCAGATTTCAGAATTTAAGCACTGAAAGCTTTGATACTGTTATAATGATATTCATTATTTAGTTTATAAGACATTGATGTGTATGTTTTTGATTAAGAAATTTTAGGACTATGAAATTTTAATAAGTCCACTATCAAACATATTATGATCTAAGACAAAACCTTGAAAGCAATCAAAGCTCAGTCCTTTGTAATGTAACATTAGATTCACCAGGTTAGGAAACCAGACAATTTTAAACAAATCCTGTGATCTTTGTTTGGATTTGGGGATTAAAAATGGCATCTGCTCAAAACCACAGAAAAGACAATTTTGAAAAAGTCTTTTTTGGTGATTAATTGGGGACTTATGTTTTTGATCTATTTTTAATTCTTTTTTCATGAGGTTAGAAGTTATCATAGATTTTATTTTTGACTTTCATGGAAAATAGCATGTAATAGTGTGATATACAGAACAGTGTGGTTTTGATATGGTAATACACCATGTCTGACTTGCTTTGATTTGAGAAATGTACATTTCTGGTTTCTGTATGAGGAATTTCTGTTTGATATTACACATTTTATAGTTCATATAAATATCTGTTCATATAAAACTTTTATTTCCACCCTCTTACCATAACGAGTTCTTTTAATGAGTTTTATCTCTTTTAATAAAGATGCAAATAAACATAGTTGACATACTAATAACTCGGATTTGAGTACCTTTTCAATAATCAAACCATTCTTACATGTAACTACAATAGTTTCAAATCTGTTGATGCTGTAAAAGTTTCAAGTTCAAATTTTTATTTTACTTGATGACTCTTATCTTCTTTTCAGCAACAAATCTGGAAATAATGAGTATGATGTTGTTATTGTTGGTGGTGGTATTGTTGGCATGGCAACTGCAAGGGAGCTACAAATCAGACATCAAAATCTCTCTTTTGCTGTGTTGGAAAAAGAAAAGGAAATTTGTAAGTATGTTTACTACAACGTAATCTTCATGTGATCATACACTTTACAATGATGAATTTCACAGATGATCATTTTTCATTTTAAACTTTTAAAACATGTATGGCTATACTCTATCATTTACTCGTACATGTATATCTTATCATTCTGAAGTATTCATATATATATATGTTGTTCAGCAATGATCAGGTTTGAAAAAAAAAATTCAATAGTTATCATTTATTTTATACTAATGGTATATAATAACATAAGATTTCCAAAGTTATCTCCCTTTACATCTTGTCCCAATTCTTCAGGGATGTTTTCACTAAGCTAAAGATGGGTGTTTCTCTTAACACTATACCGGTAGATTAGTTAGAAATGCAGGTAAACAATGTAGTTAAGACAAGGCATACATTAACAAAATTATGCAATTTAATATTTGTAAATAAAGGACTCCTTTTATGTTTGACTGTATATTTATTTGTAGAAAAGCAGTATAATATGTTGAGGATTGAGGATAATAGTGTTTTTAAAGATTACATACCTGAAAGAAACAAGTGACAAAATTAAATTTATTTGTAAGAAACAAATTACTTAGATACTTCACTATGTGTGCAGACCACAAAATAACACAAGAGCGATCATGTAACCTCCTTTTCATTCTCAATAATATCTGTCACTTCCTTTTTGTTTTCATTTTTATATATATTTTTAGGTGTTCATAATTGTTATAATTACCTGTAGGTTTACGATCATTCCTTTTAGCATAACCTCTAGATGGGTTACAATGATTTCTGTTATTTTGTGGCCTGCATTGGAACTGACTTGATCATACTATCACTGAGGCATGTAATAATATTTTGCAAATCTGACAAATGACAAAGTGAAATGCAGAAGTGCCAATGAACTATACAATTCAGGGTTATTTTGATGTTAAGTCAGTACATTTAACATGTTTATTTTCATTTTTACCTGATATTATACAGGTAATACATATAGTTTAATACTCAAGATATGAGATATCTGGCTCATCCTGTCAATAGTAAAATTATATTTCAAATATTTTATAGCATTTCATCAGAGTGGTAACAACAGTGGGGTAATACATGCTGGTATATACTACGCCCCCGGATCACTAAAGGCCAAGCTTTGTGTTGAGGGTCTAGAGCTACTGTATAAATACTGTGATGAGAATAATGTAGCTTATAATAAGTGTGGTAAGGTGGGTGAGTTGTCATAAATAAACAAAGTGATTTGATTTTACTACTCAAGAATTATAGACAGAGAAAAGTGAAGGGAAAGTAATGTGTTTATTAGGTAGCATAAAGTAATTGACAATGCTATGAATCACATATCATTTATATTTTAACATTCAGTTTATGAAACTAAATCCACAACATCAACCAATGAAAATAAAACACAATCTCATCTCTCAATCTCTTAGGTATTCTCAGCAAAAGAAAGCCATTTTCCTGATGGAGAGGAAATAAAAAGGAAATAAAATGTACAATGTGATATAATTCAAAAACATTTCTTCTCTGTTGACCAGTGGTATGTATGAATAATAATACACATGTATCTCCAGTCTCTGCCTCTTTGTTTTCAATCCTGGATGTAAATCTTGTAAATATATTCATATTTGTTTAGGTTGGATGTTAGATGTAAATATGTTTTTGTTTTTTTCAGTTAATAGTAGCTTTAACAGAAGAGGAAATACCAAGATTAGATGGCTTATATGAGAGAGGATGTCAGAATGGTGTAAAGGGTTTAAAGATAGTGGGTCCAGATGGAATAAAAGAAATAGAACCAAACTGTGTGGTAAGCGCTAAGCAATATTTCAACGCCCTCCATTATAATGCCGCTATTTCTTGAAGAACAGATTTCCTCCTATATAATTCCCTCGTTGTAACGCCAAAACCCGCATAGGATGCCAAGGATTCTCCGGTACCAATGGTCATTTATACATGTTAAATCCCTCGAACATATCACCACACAAGATGAAAAAAAAACAGGTGTGAGTAAAACTTCATACTTCGACTGCAAAGGAGATAACTCGAATATCGAGTGGCACAAACTGGTATCCGGTTGCATTAACAAAGTGTAGAAGTCGGACTGAGACCAGCTTACGAGTGTCACACTTCTGTGATAATTGGAAAAAAACAACACGTTGTGTTTACACAGCAATTTCCATACGTCAAGAAATATTTATGATTAGATGAGATATATAGATTTATAGCCTTTGTATTAAGGAATTGTCAAAGAGTATTTTAAACAAAAACGATGAAAGTTAATATTAGAATTGTTTCCGGGCTAAAGTTAGAAACGGATCTACATTTCCCGGCAGTCGAACATGTATTGATACTGCTACATATTTTGTACGGTTTAATTTTGGCCATTTTAATAGGGTGGCCAAATTGTCCAAATTTAAACAATAGATAAAATATATGAAAACACAATAGTGAGTTGTAAACAGAATATGATAAACAACAGGAATTATAGACATGTCATGATGAAAACCACCACACCTCGTAAATAGTAAACCTCGATATATTGCCAAACCCGTTATACCACCAAAATTCAGGAAAACAAAAGGTGGTATATCGGGGGTGAACTGTATTCTATAAACCCTGCAATCAATTTAAGTTAATGTTATACACTGGTAATTTACTATTGACTGACAAGTTTTTAACATAGCACTCTCTCTATATATAGATATATATATATATATACTTACTGCTATCTAGTGGTAATCATGACCTCTGGTGATAATCATGACATGATGACAATCAGGACATTTGGTGGAAATCATATGATGACAATTACATAACATCTAGTAGCAATCAAGACATATGATGACAATCATATGATATCTAGTGGCATTCATGACATGAAGATAATCACAATATATCTAGTGACAATCATGTCATATGATGACAGTCACAACATTTGGCTGAAATCATGACATGATGGCCATCACATGACATCTGGTGACAATCAAGACATATGAAGGTAATCACATGGCATCTAGTGACAATCATGATGTATGACAATCACATGACATCAGGTGACAATCATGACATATAATGACAATCATAAAACATCTAGTGGAATTCATGTCATATGATGACAATCACATCTGTCAGAAATCATGACATGATGACAATCTCATTACATCTACCATGGCATATGACAGTATTATGACATCTAATGGAAATCTTGATATATGACAATTACATAACATTTGGTGGTAATAATGTGACATCTGGTGGCAATCTTTTCTTCCAGTGGCAGTCGGATGGCATGGCCATAATGCTATGACATCTCATGGCAGTCATATTGCATCATATGGCAATCTTATGACACCAGGTGGCAATCTTTTCATCAAGTGGAAGTCAGATGACATGGTGACAATCCTTTGACATCTAGTGGCAGTCATATAACATCATATGGCAAATGTATGACATATGGTGGCAGTCATATGACATATGGTGGCAATCTTTTCATCTAGTTGTAATCAAATGACATGATGGCAATCCTATGACACATAGTGGAAGTGATATAACATCATATGGCAGTCCAATAACATCTGGTGGCAATCCTACAATAACTGCAAGCTGGCCTGGCTCAGTCGGTGGCATGCTCAACTCTTGATCGTGAGTTTGAGTCCAGCCAGCGTCACGTCGGATTCCTGTCCTTCAGATGAGACAGTAAAAACCAGGGTCCCATGTCACAGCAGGTGTCAGCATGTTAAAGAACCCTCAATGCCCAATGGTTGTAAGTGCTAAGCATAGGCCAAAATTTGAAGTCCCTCACTGGCATTTGGTGTCATCTCCATATGAGTGAAAGATTCTTGAGTGGGACATTAAACAACAATACAATAATGTGACATCTAATGTCAATCCTGACACCTGGTGGCACTCCTAAAACATTTGATTACAATCCTCTGAAATTTGATGACAATTATAGGACATTTAGTGGCAATCCTATGACTTTTGATGCCATTCCTATGGCATTTAGTGGCAATTTTATGACATCTGATAACATTCCTATGACATCTAATGGCAATTCCAGTCATACAGGTGACCATATTCCATTGCTTTACAGACAAAGAGAGATAACTCTGTTAATATTATATCATGACAATGCCCTTCCTACTTTAAATGAATCTGATGTATATCCTCTGTGAATGTTTCTATGTTGTTTTGAATTAGAGTCTTCTTGTTTCAGGGTTTGAAAGCAATTCACTCACCACACACAGGTATTATTGACTACAAAGCAGTCACTCAGTCTTATGGGAAATTTTTCACCACCCATGGTGGACATATACACACCAATTTTGAAGTTAATTCTTTCCATGTAACAACAGAGAGCAAGACCCAAAGTCCAGAAGGCATTAAATATCCAGTAACGATTACAGGCAGTCAGAATCAGGTAAACAAAGCCCAGAGGGCATAAAATGCTCTATAACAATTATAGGCAGTTAGAATCAGACAAACAAAGCCCAGAGGGCATAAAATATCCAGTACGTTTCTAACAATTACGGGCAGTCAGAATCAAGTATACAAAGCCAAGAGGGCATAAAATATTCAGTAACAATTACCGCCAGTCAATATCAGCTAAACAAAGCCCAGAGGGCATAAAATATTCAGTAACAATTATAGGTAGTTAGAATAAGAAAAATAAAGCCTAGAGTACATAAAATATCCAGTAGCAATTACAGGCAGTCAGAATCAGGTAAACAAAGTCTAGAGGGCATAAAATATTCAGTAACAATTACAGCCAGTCAGAAACAGGCAAACAAATCCAGAAGGGCATAAAATATTCAGTAACAATTACAGGCAGTTAGAATAAGGTATACAAAGCTCAGAGGGCATAAAATATTCAGTGACAATTAAAGACAGTAAGAATTAGGTAAACAATGTTGAAAGGGCATAGAATATTCAGTAACAATTAAAAGCAGTCAGAATTGGTAAACAAAGCCTGTACATAAATTGTGAAGTAATAATTACAGGCAGTAATAATTGATTAAACAAAGCCCAGAGGGCATTAAATGTCTATTTACAATTACAAGCAGTCAGAAGCCAGATGGCATAAAACATTATTTAACAGTTAACAACAGTAAGAATCAGTTAAACAAGGCCCAATAAGGCATAATATTCAGTAACAATTACAGGCAGAATCAGGTAAACAAAGCCCAGAGGGCATAAAATATTCAATAACAATTACAGGTAATCAGAATCAGGTAAACTTTGCACAAGTTTTACATTTCCAGTCTCCTATTGACTCAGCATTTATATTAGTGTTGAGTGGATGTACATATTATAAACTCAACAAGTAATAACCAAAAATGTAAGGTTTAGCGAACAAAGACCTTACACAGGACAGTATGTGGAAGATCTTATCTAACTCATTTACCCCTAAAGACACATTTGGACTGGCCTTAGTCATTGATTTTCTTGGGTAGATGACTTAATGAGAGACTTCTTTTACTATAATACTCAACTTATAGTGATTTACACTTTTGATTTGTAGGAGGTCCGATGTGGCTTTGTTGTTACATGTGGAGGACTGTATTCAGATAGAGTAGCTCAGTTGTCTGGCTGTAACCCTGAGCCGAGGATTGTTCCTTTCAGGGGAGATTACTTACTTCTTAAGCCAGAGAAAACAAATCTTGTTAGGGGCAATATATATCCAGTAAGTACAGCTATGATTAAGCAGCATTGGATCTACCAATTTAGCAGAAATATATAATACAAACATATCCTTTAAAACAAAATAAAACCTCTTACACAGATTGATTTGTTGGGATCTAGAACTCTGGATTTTTAAAATGAATTAAAGCCACATTCCGGGTAGTAATGATCATAAATAAACTTTTCTGTAATCTCTTAATGCATTTATGATGAACTTTCATCATATTTTCAAAGTCCTTTTCCAAGTAATTAGTTAATTAATTGTGGAAAACACCTAACACATTGATATATTTATAAACAGTAAGGTGTTGCCATTCACATGGTGACGCTCTACTGAGCGTGTTCATTTCACTGTCCAGGACAATCCAGACAAGTGGAACACCAATCAAATGCTCTGGAACACTGTCCTGGGCAAAAAATTTTGCCATAAACTTAAGTGAATTATGTAAAATTTATCGACATCTATGAAATAATATTTCCTGCCCTGGTACATTCGATTGTAACATGTTTTGAGACTGTGCCAGAACAGTACTCTCACGGTGAATCGAGCACACCCTTTATTTCACTTATTCACCAGGGTAAAATTAAGAATTCCTATGGAATCACCTTAATAACTCCATTAATTCATCAAATTTTTTGAAATTTTTTTCATTTTCGTCGGTTAGAAGTGGTTTTCTTATAAAAATTTCAAAAATTACAATAACATCAAGAAAATTACAATAACGTCCCCAGAATGTGACTTGAATCATATTCTCTTGAGCAATAAACTTTGGTGTTATGTACAGGGTTGAAAGCTCAGATTCTTGCATGTTAAATAGAATCACTGTTATAGCTCAAAGGGAAGTTACTGAAAGTGTTCAAATTAAGAAAATTAAAGGTGTTGTCGTAAACATGATATGTATCTGATTATGTTTTAGAAATCTTATATCACAATTCATCAATGTTCTATCACATTCTTTACTTTGTTCAAGTTACCATAGTTTAAACAAGTCAGCCTAACTTTGTTACAGTAGAACTTTGATGAGTCGAACTTCATTAAGTCAAATTTCTCAATGTTTTGAACTATTGACAAAGTCTCGAATAATTTTGTTATTTAATGCTACTTATAAACGTTTTATAATTTGAAATTTTATGACCTGAATATCTCGATGTTTCAAATAAATTTATGGGCTCATTTTATAAAAACAGCAAAAATTTCTACAAATAATTCAAAGTACAAAGTCATGTCCCATTACATCATCTGTATACAGTGCAACACCATGTCCCATTACATTATCTGTATACAGTGCAACACCATGTCCCATTCCTCTGTATACTTACAAGGTCATGTCCCATTACATCATCTGTATACAGTACAACACTATGTCCCATTACATCATCTGTATACAGTACAAGGTCATGTCCCATTACATCATCTGTATACAGTACAAGGTCATGTCCCATTACATCATCTGTATACAGTACAAGGTCATGTCCCATTACATCATCTGTATACAGTACAACATCATGTCCCATTACATCATCTGTATACAGTACAACACCATGTCCCATTATATCATCTGTATACAGTACAACACCATGTCCCATTACATTATCTGTATACAGTGCAACACCATGTCCCATTCCTCTGTATACTTACAAGGTCATGTCCCATTACATCATCTGTATACAGTACAACACTATGTCCCATTACATCATCTGTATACAGTACAAGGTCATGTCCCATTACATCATCTGTATACAGTACAAGGTCATGTCCCATTACATCATCTGTATACAGTACAACATCATGTCCCATTACATCATCTGTATACAGTACAAGGTCATGTCCCATTACATCATCGGTATACAGTACAACACCATGTCCCATTACATCATCTGTATACAGTGCAACACCATGTCCCATTACATCATCTGTATACAGTGCAACACCATGTCCCATTCCTCTGTATACAGTACAACACCATGTCCCATTCCTCTGTATACTTACAAGGTCATGTCCCATTACATCATATGTATGCAGTACAACACCATGTCCCATTACATCACCTGTATACAGTACAACACCATGTCCCATTCCTCTGTATACTTACAAGGTCATGTCTCATTACATCATCTGTATACAGTACAACACCATGTCCCATTACAGCATCTGTATACAGTACAAGGTCATGTCCCATTACATCATCTGTATACAGTACAACACCATGTCCCATTACATCATCTGTATACAGTACAACACCATGTCCCATTCCTCTGTATACTTACAAGGTCATGTCCCATTACATCATCTGTATACAGTACAACACTATGTCCCATTACATCATCTGTATACAGTACAACACTATGTCCCATTACATCATCTGTATACAGTACAACACCATGTCCCATTCCTCTGTATACTTACAAGGTCATGTCCCATTACATCATCTGTATGCAGTACAACACCATGTCCCATTACATCATCTGTATACAGTGCAACACCATGTCCCATTACATCATCTGTATACAGTGCAACACCATGTCCCATTACATATCAGCATTTTGATTTAGAATGTCTATTATTGCAAGATTTTATATTTTTTCAAACACAAGGTATTTCTTTTTTATCCTTGCGTCATCTTTGACTTTTCTTCACAGGTACCTGATCCTAGATTTCCATTTTTAGGCGTACACTTTACTCCTCGTATGAATGGTGATGTATGGTTGGGTCCAAATGCTGTATTAGCTTTTAAACGTGAGGGATACCACTTAACTGATTTCAATTTTAAAGACTCAGTAGATGCTATTGGGTTCAGGTAAGGAAATCATACCATTAGTGTTCCTCTCTACTTGGCAGTAATGTTATATGGTAAACGGTCAACAGGTTTGTTCATTTGGTGCCAATCCAAAATCCAATGTCAACCAAGGCCAAAAATGTATATTTTGGTTGGCAACCACACAACCTGTTGAATTGTTCTTTTGCAGGAGTGATCCTCATGTAGTGCTGTTTCAGATTCTTTTCCTGTTATGTTGATATAGAATCCAATATGGCCACCATTACATAGCAAAATCCAGGAATGTCCGAAATTTGAAAATTCCCTACTAAAAAATCACTCAACGGATAAACACCAAATGTCATAGTTATATTGCTTATTTTGAGTTCACCTAATATGGTTATTTTCATTTTGATTGATTAAAAATGAGGTCCCATGATGGGACTTAGTTTAAATTTTGACCCTGTTTAAAACATATACAAAATCTTTTTCTCAAGAAACACAGAATCTGTTAACACCAAATATTGCCAATGCATTGCATGTTATGTGCTCATCATATATCTTTACTATCAAGTTGATCAGTTGAAAATGGAGCCCCGTTTGCCCATTGTTGGGACATTATAATACGTCATTCATTGAAAAACATATATAAATCTTCCTTTTGAGAACCCCTGAATCTATTGACACCACATATCGCAATTATGTTGCTACTAATGCTTGCATAATGACTGTTAGAAATCTGAAATGGTCTAAATGGCCAGGAGCCTGAATCTATGGACAACATATATTGCAGCTATGTTGTTTGTGAAGTGCTTACATAATAACTGCTTGCAGTGGTCTATTGGTAGAGCGGTCAACCCAGAAGCCTGCATCTATAGACACCATATATTGCAGCTATGTTGCTTTCTAAGTGTTTGCATGATGTCTGTTAGCAGTGGCTGAGTCAACCCAGTAGTCTTACACTTTAAAAAGTAGGGTGTGGCATAAAAGATAAAAGTCACAGGTCTTATGACAACCTGTGTCATGGCAGAACCCTCACTACATTGGCACCAGTCCATAGCACAGACCAAAATGTGTAGCACTTCAGTAGCGGGTAGCTTATAAATGTAGTGGGATATACTGTAATACAAAAATAAAACAAACAAAAACCTACATGATGTTACTCTCATGCTGATTGGTTGAAAAATGAGGCTCCTTTTGGGAGACCTTCTTTAATTTTGGAACTTATGGTAAATATTTATAAAATCCTATTACCAGTGGTCTTAGAAACACTAGCCATTCTATGATTTTCTGTACAGTGATACAGTGTGTATAAAATTGTTCCATTTGATATGTCTTACTGAGGATTAAATATGTAGTTAAATTTCAATTTCATTTTTTCAGGGGACTTAGAAAATTGGCAATAAAAAATCTTGGTTTTGGAATCAAAGAGATGTACCGAGGCTTCAATATATCAGCTCAAGTAAAGCAATTACAAAGATATGTACCATCACTGAAGGTTTCAGATGTCACCAGGTACTTGTTACACACTATATATAACAATTACAGTTGTTTGGGATTTTCTGATTATTGATATTGTTTTAAGTCCTTGTAGTTCTACTAATTTATTCATTACAGAAAGTTGATGCCACATAAAATGTTAACACAACAACCTGTGAAAGAACACCTTTAAAAAACATTCAAAGTCTTGGTTTTATTCGTATTCTATAATTAGTTTTCTTTTTTCAGGGGACCATCAGGAGTCAGGGCACAAGCTTTGGACAGAGACGGACAACTTGTTGATGATTTTGTGTTTGATATCGGAGATGGAGATATTGGCAGTAAAATTCTACATGTTCGAAATGCTCCTTCCCCAGCTGCGACATCTTCACTTGCAATTGCTAGAATGGTGGCAGATAAAGTAGAAAATACTTTCACTTTGTGATCTGTATTTAGTTTAGGTCATTTTAGTAATAATTAAGATAAATGGTATTGTAGTATATAACTTACATTGAAAAGGAACTAATAAGTAGTGGGTAAAACCACAAAGATAAAAAAGATTTATTCTGTAATTATCATATATCATCACACACAGTGCCATAAATATTTGATTGTTGTGGGTTTCATTTTGACACAGTTTCAATTTTCATACAGGGTATATTTAACAATGCAAGTCATTCTTATCTCTCAGGTGACCTTTTGAGAGGGGTTGTTTTCTGTCGTCATACAGGCATGCATTGGGTATTAACAGTTGTATATTTTCAACTTCTTCATAATTATTGCACCAGTTATCTTTTAATCAGGTTTGTACCCTACGGGAAGGGTAATATAAATTGTTGATCCCATGGGATAGGGGTTTTGTAAAGGGCAGGGACTCAAGTGACAGTTCATTCACTTGTCTGTAATGATGTATACTGTGCTTTATCAAGCACCTGTCAACTGAAGCTATATATGTATCTATTTTGATATACAGAGTTTCTGAAGACACATTCTCTGATCTATTTTATATGTATTTACATGTATTGGCAATGACTATATAATTACAGTTTATTGACATATTTGGACATTATTAACCAACACAGTGCCCTTATTTTGAGTACTCGAGATGCGTTTCACACTTCTTTTGAGATGAGTTATGTAAATTCAGTCACTTTACTTGTGGAAAATGAAACACATCATAATGTATTTTGGCAGCAAAGAAAGTAATATTCATGTTTTCTGAATATTAACAGAAATGTTGAGATTTTGCTCAGGTTGACAGCTTGCACAAATAGTTGATATCTTCTGTAGTCTTTATACATATCACTGGTATATGCATATTTAAGTCCTCCATGATTTCATTGTGGTTCTAAATGTATTCTTCATGTTGTATCCTTGTGGATCATAAGTTTGTGGGGTTAAGCGGTCTAACATTATTACTGCTGAAAACTTAATGCTTACCCTTTTCAAATGATCGCACTTTAAATTTTATCTGTTATTCATCGTACAATAGGAAAATAAGAGTTATATAGCCAAATTTTATTCTGTAATATAGTTAAAATGTTTGTGTTTACCGATGTTATTCATTTTGTCAAAGGGTTGTAAGTTTGTGGGTCAACTTTCGGAGCATGTGACTTTTCTGTCCAAGCTCTTTTCACAAATGTAGTTAATATAGGTCAAAGGTACTTGAAGCAGATGATACAATTTTGAGTCGAATAGTTTACCCATTATGTCAAAATTTGGTTGTTGGTGTTTCTAAATCTACAGTACTAAGAAAATGGCCATAATTTTGTCTACTTTAATTGATTTTTATTCAATCTACCTGTCGTAGCTTGTATGTCTATAACATTTGAATACATCGTAAATAGGTAACCTAAAATGTTCCAGAAAGCAGCAATTCTCATCAGACATGTGATTTTAATGAGATATCAGGGAAAACAAAATACCACAAACTTGCAACCTCCACGAATTTAAAACACCCAGCGATAATTGTAGTACCCTGTGTTATTTACAGAATATAGTGATTCCAGTTATCATACTAAAAGACAATTATAGAATTGTCAATGATAAAGAATTATGTATTATCGTATTTACAGAAAATAGTGATTCAAGTTATCTTACCTTTGGTCAATTACAGTAAAACCTGCTTTAGTGACCACCTGTGTATAAAGACCACCTGGTCACAAAGACCATTTTTTCTGTCCCCAATAGTACTATTTGTGTACAAATCAACCTCTATATAAAGACCACCTACCTATAATTTGTGTCCCGAAGGTGGTCTTTATATACAAGTTTCACTGTATGTATGTGTGTGTATATATATATATATATATATATATATATATATATATATATATATATATATATATATATATATATATATATATATATATATATATTCTCTTTTCTTTTTTTTCAACCTACATTGATTACACAAATATTCATAATCATTTTTAATGAAACATGTTGATGTTCCATTCTGGATGTATCAAACTATAAATAAGTATACCCCAGTATATACATCAATTTTGGTTTCACACTAATTAAGAGGCAAGGCTGTTTATCTTTTCATTTTGTGATCAAATGGATATTTTATACAATAGGACTGTGATATTCAACAAAATTAAAAATCAATTATTGTTAATTTTGTATAGTAATTATGTATTAAAATAATATATACAGCATTTGTAAATATCTTTTTATTGAAATATACAATTTTAAAACTTATTCTTTGTTTTTCAGTCAAATGATTTGTAAATGTTCAGGTGGGAGATTATTGATCCAGTGTTTGGTATCCATTATTTTACACCCAGCAACTAATACATGTGTTCCAGTCTCAATTTTTATCCTCTATTTTTAGTATTTCTCTAAAAGTTTACTTAAATGCCATTCAACTAAATTGAAAACCATCCAGTAATACTGTAATGTCTTTAGTTCACCTGACTTCTACTTACTACCAGAGTTAACTTTAAAAAGATTTTGGCAACCCTCTGGTACAAGTTCAGAGTTAACTAGGTTGAAGTTTTTTATCAGACTTTTTAGTGGAAAACTACTTTGCAGATTTAAATTTATCTTAGTTAGCATGTTTCTCTCCCTTGATTTGGTTTCTAGCAATGGATTTTTTTTTTGAAACCCCTTACCTTCTATTCTTAATACTGCTCAGGGGGCTGAAACCAAACTCTTAATGAAATGAAAATCTACACCAGTTCATATCATATATAATGTACAATTCTAGGACAAGTAAGGGCATTGAAATGAAGTATTTAGTCCAATATTTTGGATTCGACTTCAAAGTCATAGGCTGTGTGACTGGTCAGTGTAGAATGTTTACTCCTCCATGGTACCTGATCCTGCCTCTGGATTTTCCAGAAATCCGTGTTGTCCAGTGTTCAGCATACATGTATCTATAAATTGTCTTTTGGACCTCCTAACAGTTTTCCAGTGTCCGGCATACATGTATCTATAAATTATCTTCTGGACCTCCTAACAGCTGTCCAGTGTTTAGCATACTTCTTCTTCATGTGCCAGGTCTGTTGCAGACATCGGCGATCATGGCCTTCCATTCCTCTCTGTTGTCAGTTCTCCTGATGAGTTCATTGTTTAGCATACATGTATCTATAAATTGTCTTCTGGACTTAATAACATTTGTCCAGTGTTTAGCATACTTGTATCTATAAATTATCTTCTGGACTTCCTAACAGTTGTCCTGTATTGCATAGATGATAATCATGGTGTTTTGTATTCATTATTTATATCATTAAACAGTTTGTGGTGGTCAAATAGTACGTGAGGCATACAAAGTGAAAGTCGCTAATCTTTCAGATGAGAATAAACCAAGATTCTAAGGCATGTAATGAATCCTCACCGCATTGACTTTAGTCTATATCGTGACAGGTCAAAAAGGTGACACCAACTTAAGCTTATGGCAAAGTGGAAAATTCTTCGTGGAATGATTGCAACATTTACCTGGATATTTGAACTAGTGACCAAATATATAGATCGATAATAGATCTCTTGATGAAGTATGTTTGTATCAAATTGCATTCAAATTTGATTGTTGATATTAAAATATCATACAGAACCCAACAATAGATTACTTCATAAGGTAACTTAGAAAGTGTCATTCACATCTGGCATCTTTCAATCAAGTCATTATCTGGAAACCAAAATATACCTACCGTAGTCGACCCATTAAGCGCCCATGTTCCTATAAGCACCAAGGAGGTCATTTATTAGAAGTAAGTATTAAGTAAAGCTAGGGTAAGGACAGTTATAATACACTAGCACATACTGTACACGGGGAATTGAGAATAAGTCATCAGTTTGTAGTAATCCTGAATAAGGATGAGGCAACTGGTGTCTTGAATCTCGGTAGGAACCCGGGAATTTCATAGTGTATGGAACCCAGCCACTGAAATAAAGTCCTTGAATATATACGAATAAAAGAATAACGAATCTAGTACATACTCCGGACTCTGATAAGTGATGTACTTAATAGAATAGATAACCAAAAAGCACGGTTCTCAGATAGAGAAAGAGGAAAATTTTATATACGTTTTCTTAACGTTCTTAGTTTCTTAGTTATTTTATTGTTAATGAATCATTAGCACAAAGTAGTGTTTGTGCATAGTATTTTATTTTCACCTTTACCTTGTCCCTCACAAAGAACCCATTTACACATTACAATTGTATTAAATTTTATCCATGTAAGATGTCCCTTACTCAATTATCACCTGCACAGTAAACTTTCCAAATATGTCTATTTTTAGCAATTGACCTTCATATTTTACCTTTTGACCCCAAACCAATCCCACACTAGACTTCCTCATAAGCTTACATATGACGTTGCAGTCAAATCTGCCAACCCCAAGTTATCATCTGGAAAGAAGCTATGGCTATATATGTCTTTAAATTCTTAGCAACCGTGACCTTCTTGGTTGGCCTTTTGATCTCATAGACAATCCTACACTAGATACCCATAAAATTTAATATAGTATAAACTTTTATTCATATATGACATCTGGGGGTCAAACTATCATCTGGAAACCAAATACAACAATTAATATCTATTTTTAGCAGTGACGACCTACATATGTGACCTTCTGACCACATAGACAATTCCCTCAGACTTTAATATAGTATCAAGCTTTATTAATATCTGGCATCTGTAAGTGACGTTATCATCTGGAAACCAAAATATAGCCATATATAGATATTTTTAGTAACAGTGAACTTCATAGTTGACATTTTGACCATTTACGCAATCCTACTTTAGATTACCCCATAAGCTAACATAGTATTAAGTTTCATCAATAACTGGCATCTGTAAGTCACGTTATCATCTGGAAACCAAAATATATCCATATATAAATATTTTTAGTAACCGTGACCTTTATAGTTGACCTTTTGACATTGTACGCAATTCAACTTTACATTACCTCATAAGCTAACATATTATCAAGTTTCATCAATAGCTGACATCTGTAAGTCACGTTATCATCTGGAAACCAAAATATAGCCATATATAAATATTTATAGTAATAGTGATCTTCATAGTTTACCTTTTGACCCGGTACGCACTCCCACTATAGAATACATCATAATCTAACATAAGTTATCATCTGGGAACCAAAATATAGCGATATATCTGTTTTTAGCAACAGTGACCTTTTTAGTTGACGCAATCCCACTTTAGATTACCTTATAAGCTAACACAATATCAAGTTTCATTAATATCTGACGTCTGTAAGTTGAGTTATCATCTGGATACCAAAATATAGCGATATATCTATTTTTATTAAAAGTGGCCTTCATAGTTGACCTTTTGACCCCGAACGCAATCCCGCTTTAGATTTCCTCATAAGCTTACATAATACAAAGTTTCATTCAGATATGACACCCCATACTCAAATTATCATCTGGAAACTGTCCGGATAGACAGACAAACACTATAGTCCCCTCCAGTTTCACTGACAGGAGACTAATAATTGATAAAGCTTAGAGTTTTACTAAAAGGAATTACTTATGGACATCTTTGTGGGGAATGGGCACACAGATCACAAACACATTCTATTGACAGTGTGTCGATAACTTTACTCAACAGCATTCAGCAGCCAGAATTATAGTGCAGACTTGTTCCGTTATTGGTGTGAGGGGGTTTCTTACAGATACCTTCTCACCGAAATAGTTGAGTATTTCTCTTGCATCTTTTTTGCAGACCTTGGGACAAGCGACAACCCTTTTTGCACTTAATTCAATTCTCTACTTGCTAATGGGTATTAACAGACATAATATTAGCCCGCGAAACAAGACTTAAACCATTCAAAAGGGGACATATCCCAGGTTTAGTTACTACCGGAAAGTTCGGAGTTGTGGAAATGAATGAGTGCTCTTGTAGGCCTACATGATATCACGATACAGTGTCAGTCAAATTGACACTGACGTTGAAAGTAAGAATGTGGCAGATGGACAAACAACACATAATTAGAAGTTAGAAGGAACCCGCCGACGTTCGTTATCTCTGTGAAGACTAGTTGGCAAGAGACATAAACTCACCAGACATTGACTGGCGCACGGAAACCACAACTAGGACTATATACAATGGGAAATCAAACATGCAGGGCTGTAGAACAATTCCACAACTGCTGAACTAGGCACACCATCTTTTCTCGGGAGTGTTCAGTTGATGAATTCATACATTTCAACGAGGTGGATATTTGAATGCTTTAGTCAGACCTAGATAAACAGTGACATCAAGAAGATATCTAGAAGGTTACGGGGCATTTACGGTTCGTCATTTGAAGCATGAAACACGGACCCCTGCAAGCAATATGCTAGAAGAGAAGGATATCACCACCTCGATTACTTTAGGAGGTTCGTCAAGAATAATATATCCAAAAACATGGGAGTTTCACTTCAAAAAGAAGGCTTCCTTCACAATGACCCAGTCAATAAGACCAACATCTGACATGACCAGTTTATGTTTATGTCCGTGTTCAGAAAGGAAACGGCCTTTACCCTAATCTGCCAGTTTACTATCCAACCTGATGCTGTCAGGAAAATACTATAGAATATCAATCTTCCCAAGGCCACGGGACCAGATAACATCGCAGGTCAACTATTCAAGGAGGTTGAACAAGATGTGACAACGATACCTTCCCCCATATTAAGCTAATTACTGCACCAGGGTAGATACCTGACCATTGGAAGTAATGTACATATATAAAGACACCCCTTTTCGAGAAAGGCGACAGGGGAGGCATCTAACCACCATTGTCACCCACCTGTAGAGCTTGAATATCGTATCTTACTACCAATATATAGATTCCGGAAACATAGGTCTTGTGAGAGTCAACTGGTCATCATAATACAGAAACTATCGGACAATCTTAACGCAGATACCGAGTGTCCTACTTGACTTTTCAAAGGGTTTGTCGAGGTCTGCCCGGTGTGCCCCGGGGGACGGTGTCTGACCGCTCATATTTCTTTTGTACATTAATGACTTACCTACAGTAGTTGCATCGACAGGACTGTTTGCAGATTACTGACTACTATACAGAAATGATAGATCTAGGGGAGACCGATGTCAATTGTAACACGGGGCAATTGTAACACAGTATTTCCGATACTAAATATACTCGTATGAAACACGTGGTATATAACCATGATTTTCCACAAACTACGTAAGTACCAAATTCTAAACGAAGACAGAAATATCGGGAAAAGTTGTTTTCGAGGGGTAAAAGTAATAATATTTCGATTAGGTTATAGTTTCAAATACGATGGAGATGTGTTTCTGTGGCAAATATATACTACCGAGTTACGTGTTTATGTCCCCATTATCAAAGTAAATGAACACGGACGGTGTACCCTGTGAAATGTTTAAAACCATGGCAGGGTGTATGTGGGGTCAAATGTACCAGGTGTTACAACTGACCCCAATGTTGTAAAATGTATCTCACGCCTTGTACAGAAGTAACAGAAAATCGTAAAACACAGAAAAAAGACAGAAAAAAGAATAAAGTGACAGAAACTGATCATGAAAACCAGTCAGATGATGAGTTTACATTTGCTTAGTATTTTGTGAGCATCTCGTTGGCCAGGAGAGAGTGGGATACAATATATCATTTGTTACCATTGGGCTCATGAAAAGACCCTATGTATGTTTGGCACTACTATATGATTGGCACTTCAGCTTACTACCAATAAGTGGGTGAAAAAATTAATAAAATTAAAAAAAAATCAAAGTTAAAATCGACACATTCCCGGAAAAATCGATAAATTCACGGAAAAATAGATTTTTGATATAACGAAAAAATTGAATAAATGACATAAGAAAATTTCTATTGTATAATAAATTAAACAATGGCAGACATTAATCCACCTCTATCCGAAAATTGGAAATTTCTCCCCCACGAAATGAAATTACAGATTTTTTCAAACTTATCAATTTCTAAAATAAAATAAAATTAAAATAAATTAGATTTTCCCAACAAAGACGTTTGGTATATCTACAATTTAAAATGGTTTCCCAAAAAATGGGACGAAGATATAGATTGGACCGTAACTCTTCAACGACGGAAATCTTGGGAAGATTTTATAAAAAAAAAGGTACAAGATTGTTTGTCTTTGGTTAACGACGAAATTAGAAACAACGAAATTAGAAAACATACAGAAAATAAATTTCCTTGGGTTAAATTAGTGAATTGGTGCGCAATTATGGAATTAGACCGTGCAGATTTTGCTATAGTAGGAATCGATTGGCAAGAGGTCTATAAAGGTAATGATTGTTCTTATAGAACTAAAATGGCTGAATTTAAAGATATAAATAAGATACATACCGGTATTCTTACACCCTTGAATTTTTTGTATTTTTATTCTAATACCTTATTTTTAATCGGCGATATGCTATCGTGTTTTTTATGTTTTATAGAGAAAAGGATTTTTTAAAAGAAGAGCTGTTATATTATGAAATACATCCCATTGTTCGTAAACATACGAAGTCTACTATTATCGATTGGTATTTGTATTTTTTAAATAGTAATAGAACTTACCCTATTTATAAACGTTCATAGAATATGGCTATTATTAAAACCTGCTCAAAATGATTTAGATAATTGCATGGATGATTCGGTAGTAAAATTTTATAAAAGTTTGGAAACGATCGGAATACTTTCACGCAATAGGAATTAAAAATCTATATTTTTAGCGAAATATAATTTTTTTCATGATATAATGAAAAAAAATGAAAATGTCATAAGAAATTTTCCCTCATATAATAAATGGGTAGTTCTCAAAATGTCGTTTTCAATTAATAAATAAGACCTATATTGGATTATTCAATACCGTCTAATCTTTCGTTACAAAAACCTCTAAGACCCGATTCCATATGGGTAAATGCCGCTTTTGACAAATTCCTCGATAAAAATTTAATGGATTTAATAAATGAACCCGGTGTCGATAGACCCAGCCCCCCCCCCCCCCCCCCCCCCTATAAGCGATTACGTAAAAAGAGAATTACAAGAACAAAGGAAAAATATATACCTTTTTTTTCAAAATTTCTACGCGACGGAATTCAAAGTTTTCGACCTTTTTTGATGAATATAGGGTCGTCATATTGAGGCAGCAGGATATAAATATCGATCTATTATTTTTAGATCTCGTACATTTGGTTATAAACGATAGAAAATTACAAAACGTCGATAAATTTCGTATTATCATCAATCACCCGGTTTTTTCGAAGCCATTCAGTACAAAATATATAACCATCTCGGACGATTTAGCTAAAAATCTATTTAAAGCCTTGGACGAATATAAAGAACATTACGACGTGCCTATAGAAGAAGTAGAAATTTCGGTTTAGTGTATAAAAATGCCTAAAGGTACGTTACCTAGTAAAAAACATTACGGCTTCAATTATATGTGCGCCAAAAATAGAAAAGATTTTTTAGAATGGTATAACGCGCGAAAAATGACGTCTTCGATTTCGAGAAAGAACTCGTCGAATATTGTACGTTTGACGTCGACATTTTACGACGGCCTATGTTGAAATTCAGAGAAGATTTCATCGAGTTGGAAAACATTGACCCGTTACAATACGTCACCATAGCGAGCGTTTGTATGGCTATTTATAGAAGTAATTGCTTGTCGGACAATACGATCGGCGTGTATAAAGATACAACCTCTTCGGAAACATACAGTAAGCTTTCTGTTTCCTATCTCAAATACATTGCAAAGAGAGATAACGTTAATATTCAACATGCTTTGAACGGCGGCGAATTTAATATGTCCGATATCGGTAAAGTCGACGGATATTGTTTAAAAACCAGTACGGTTTACGAATTTCAAGGTTGTTTTTGGCACGGCTGTAAAAAGTGTTTTACCCCGGATACTGTAAATACAAAGAACCAAATAGATATGATAACGCTTAGAAAACGAACTGAAATTAAAAACGCGAAAATAAGAAAAGCTTCGTACAATTTAATCGAAATTTGGGAATGTCAACTCGATAAAACAGTGAAAAATAACGTGTGCGAGGTTGTAACGCCATTAAATCCAAGAGACGCTTTTTTCGGGAGGGGGGCGGACAAACGTAACTGAGCTCGTTTACGATTTCGACTGAAACGAAAAAGGGCGATACGTCGATATCGTTTCCCTGTATCCAACCGTTCAATTCTATAAAAAATACCCGATCGGTCACCCCGCTAGAATATTAAAACCATCCAAGATCGACCCAAATTGGTTGGGATTCGTAAAATGTAAAGTTGTCTCCCCAAGGGACCTATACCACCCCGCTTTACCCGTGAAAATTAAATGCGAAAACGCGGAAAAACTCTTGTTCCCTCTCTGTAAAACGTGTGCCCGGGAAAAAATTAAAACGTGCACGCACTCGGACGAGGAACGATCGTTTATAGGAACGTGGTGTACACCCGAATTCTTTAAAGCCGTTGAAAAAGGATATAAAGTTGAAAACATATACGAGGTGTGGCATTTTACGTTCGACAGCGGTGACACGGACCTTTTCAAGGATTACGTAAAAAAAAATCATGAAAATCAAGATGCAAAGTTCGAAATTAAACGTAGGCCCCGGTACGCCGTATAAAACGGAAGAAGATTACCAAAAAATCGTCAAAGAAAAATTAGATATTGATTTAGGAAATATAAAATTTAACCCCGGTATGCGGGCGATAGCCAAACTATGTTTAAATTCCCTTTGGGGTAAATTCGGTCAATATGAAGCAAAACAGGTACGTGAACGATCCGAAAGAATTTTTTGAAATTCTTTTGGACGACAAAATAGATACTCTTAATATACAATTCATAAACGACGATATGGTGCAAATGTCATACGATTTGAAAGATCAATTCGTCGATAATTGCAAGGATATTAATATTTTCATAGCGTGTTACACGACGGCTCACACGAGAATGATGTTATACGACGTGTTAGACGATAGAGTTTTAGGATTTGACACCGATAGCGTGTGGTACGTCGATCGCGACGACAGCGTAACGATCAAAACGGGAGACGGCTTAGGCGATTTAACGGACGAATTAGAAGGTGATAATATAAAAAAAAAATGGGTTGCAACGGGGCCCAAGTCTTACAGTTACACAACGCACAAAAATAAAGCGGTTTGTAAAGACAAAGGATTTCCCCTTAATTACGAAAATTCTCTCTACATCAATCAACGCACGATGACCGATATCGTTAAACAAACTCGCGATAGAATAACGACTGTCAGAGAAAACGCTATCACGCGTGACCGAAAAACTAAACGAGTCGTTAATAAATATCAAGAAAAAGATTTATGTTACGATAAACGGGTAATTACCGATAATTACGACACATTACCATACGGGTATTGAATTTTTTATCGACAAAGACCAATAATTCCTCTCTTACGAAATTTCTCTGAGGCGCCGGTTCTTTCAAATAATACACGTCGATACCCTGTATTCTAAAATGTCGATCGATTTCGTGTTTATCAACACTCCAAATAGGATCAGTGGCTCTTCTTGCACCACCCTCCAATTCACCGGGTTGATACAAATATCGTACTTTAGAAAAGGGATTGATGGGTGGTTGAAATTTATCGACGAGTTCTATTTTTGGGGGCGGTTTGGTCTCGGCGTTAATCGCTTTTACGACTTCGGGTAAGCGTTTTACCCATTCTCTATTTCTATCATCTTTTAGCATTTCTTGGTCGTATTGATAAGTGAAAGGTTTTTCGCCTAGAGTTCTATTAAATATTTCGACAATAGCTTGATCGCATGAATATCGACATAATATAACGATATGCTCAAAAACGTCTTTATATTCGTTTTCTAATTTCGAAGTAAGTGGGAAAGTTTGCCAGTTTTCTTGCGGAAGGTCGGTGGTCTTTACCCGGGTAACCGGGGTTTCTCCTCCACCAATAAAAACTGGTCGCCATCATATGACTGAAAGATTGTTGAGTATGGCGTAAAACAAAAACAAAATCAACAACAACAACAAATTCAGTCTTTCCACACCCGGGCCCAGCACCATAAAACTTGAGAATTTACTTAAGTCTGAGAATATTCTTAACTTGGCCCGCTCAGCCAATCAGATTTCAGGATTGACCAAAGCTGGGTAAACTTTTTAGACTTAAGTAATTCTGAAGTTTTATGGTGCTAGGCCCCGGTGACCCCAATGAACATGGCAGAATGCGGCTGTTTGATAAACATTTTTTAAACGTTAGCATTTTTTAAAGACATAACATTCACAAAACGCCCATCGCGCATGTTGATTTGTCCGTCTTTAATAATAATTATGTATATATCTAGTGGGTCGGGGTCGCAATCTGGTTCTCGTTCTATCCGTACAGAAATAGCCTCGCTGATATTTTGAAGCTTCCTACCCGTCCCGTGCAGATAGTTTTCGGCAGTCGTTCTCATATCTAACCATAAACCATAATGAGCACTAAGATATCTCCCTAAAGTTATTTCGGACAGCAATAATTCCTTGCTTACAGCCTCGGTTTGTTTTTCGCGATTAAACCCGGCTAGAAAGAATTTTGTAATCTCATTAAACTGATGATGTCCTTGCAACCCCTGCGAAAACAAAGAGTTGGGTACACCCTCAATACATACTTCACATGTTGTAAAATTTCTCCGGATCTTCCTCCGAAATATCTTTGAATAAAAATAATACACCGCTCAAGCTTTTTGCCGGAGTATTGATATTGTAGTTCAACACACTATCCGATTTTTAAATCGTGGTCTTACGATATCGTAGTAGTTGATTAAAGTAATAAGCGTGATCTCCGGCATATCTTTGACGTATGCTCCTGGCAAGATTTACGTCGGTAACTTTTTCAAATTCTAAAGCGATATTACTGATTTTATAGCCGACTTCTTTATCTTCGTCACCGCTTCCCGGGAAAACGACCCTTTTTGCGTCATTAAAACTACAAAGTATTTCGAGACGATCTTGCAAACCGGACTGGTAAAACGGTTCGCTCGTTTCCAATATTTCAAAATCCAACGGGATACAAAAGCGATTACTGAACGCCGCGGCAATTCCGTAGTCTTCCGATTTGCTTCGGGGTAATTTAGGAATGGGTTTAAAATTTGCAAAGCTTTAGTCTGTATGCCTTGTTAAACTAGGTTTCTACGTTCCAATTTCCAAAGATCGGCATACAATAACAATTTGTCACTGTTGTCGATCGTTTGAATGGTGTTTCCAGATATTTCAATTTCCAATTTTTAACGATATTGCGACCGACGTTGTTGTATAAACCAGCCTTACTAGAATCACCCCCTTCTACTTCTACTTCGATATCGAAGGCTAGACTTGCCGTACGACCAACGATGACGTCGTTTTCACTCAAATTCGGAAAACGGACTGTTAATGTTTGATTTTCGGCAATAGTCGTTGGGTTATGAGAAATCGTAACGGATTATCTAATACCTTTTATACCTTGAGGTAATCTTAATCTTCTATCAGGATTTAGAATATCGCCGTAATTCATGTTTTTCATATTATAAGATAAATATCGTCTTGAGCAATATAACTTTGGTATTATGTTTATAATATTTATAAAAATTTTAAGTCGATTATAAAAAAAATGGCGGAAAATATAGAACTGCACGAATTCAATAACCCAATTTACGATGAAGACGATAACGAGTTGGAAGATTCTTCCTTAACTAATAATCCAAACGAACCCTTTGACAAATCGTTTCCTCTTTTACCAAACGTTCCCGGGCCTAGCGAGGATGGAGAAAATCAGAGAGACCGTCTCAGGACTGAAAAACTACTAGACGGGTGGAAAGAAAAAACAGATGGGGTTGAGGGTGGTTTAGAGTTTAAATCGGAAGAGGAAGAAAATTTACTCGTAAAATGGAGAGACAAATGGATAAGACTGACGATTAAAAGGACTCCAGACCAATTCTTATCATCCAGCACGGTGTCAAGACTTGTGGGTGTTGGTGGTGCTAATCTCATCAGGAGATTAGGGTTGGCTAGGCAAGAACCCATAAAAGTATCTGAAGATGCTATAAAGGAAATCGAATCTATAGAAATTACTGAAACGCGAGTAAAACAGGTAGACGGCGAAACCGACATTTCTTTCAATATTCGACGGATTTGATAATATACGTGAAATTTTAAAAATTATTTAGATAATTTGCAAAATTTTTAGAAGATACCTCGCAGCCTGTGGTTTCACACTAAACCGCGATATTTAGTTGATTTTGCCAAAATCCTTTTATTGGATGTTGGTACCAACGACGTAACATGAGTAGTATATGTCACCCACTTTAGCCCCCTTTTTTTTCCGAGAATTGGACGACGTGTACATTTCCCGGAATTCCGTTGTCACGTGATCACACACAGGTAAATGGCGTTATATATAGACGATGATATATAACGTGTTTACTGGATTATACACGACACGGCGATTTCAATTTTATCTGTTCCTAGAGATGACACGCTCCCGTGATCACAGGTGTCCCAATCGTATAGTGTGAAAAAATTGAAATGTCATTAAGATGTTTTAACCAATTCATTGAAGCCATGAGTAATTATACGATAAGACGTAGTATTTTTGAGAAGATAATAAGTCGCGACATCGCAGAAGGTAATGAACCTATTTGGGACAAGGATATGCACCAAGCCTTAATAGACCAGGTAGTGCTGATAGACATGATTGGAGCTCTACTCCTATTAGACGAGGAGCAACTCGAGAAGGAACTAGCCATATATGATGAGGAGGAACGATTCTATTTAAAAACGGAGATGGCCTCACATAAAGAGATGAGGAGGCGTAAAGAATTTTGGGTTGATTACAAAAAACGTACCTGAAGAGACGAACCGTGGGATCCCTCGGTGACCTGGAGTAACAAACTCAGTTGGTTTGAGTACAACCTCGATACCAAGAGAGACGAGTTGTGGGTTTTAGACCACAATCTCGGTGCCTGGAGAGACGTGCTGTGGGATCCTGAGGTGTCCTGGCTTAACAAAAGAGTGTGGTTTGAGTACTACCGAGTTAGCGGGAGAGACGAGCCGTGGGATCCTGTGGTGGACTGGAGTAACAAACGCAGTTGGTTTAGCTACAACCGAGTTACCGGGAGAGACGAGCCGTGGGATCCCGCGGTGAATTGGTTTAACAAAATAGTGTGGTTTGATTACAACAAACTTGGAAGGAGAGACGAACCGTGGGATCCCGCGGTGAATTGGGTTGATAGGTCGTTAAACTAATTTACAAAAACTGGGTATTAATAAATTACATTGGTTGTGGGAAATGCGTGATAAGAGGGAGGGTATGTCTCGAAGGCCGTGGGATCCCTCAATCCATTGGTCAAATTACTATAATAAATTATTATAGAAGACTATAAAAATTTATATTTTACACAAAATATAAATTATTCTATAAACTTGTAATCCATCGGCCGTTCCGTCCGCAAGATCAGCTTGGAGTATTCGCGCTGCAACAGCTCGCGCATGAGACGTTCCTTCTCCTCTTTTGGAACGGCGTTGTTTTCCTTCATACATTCGTTGAAGCTGAACTCGTCTTTGATGAAGAAGAGGGCGACCCACTTGATTTGCGATCTAAAATCCTTAGACGCGCTGTTGTAGCGTTGCGTCAAGATCCACACGGACTGGTCGGCGTGTCTTCCCGAAAATGCCAACATGGACAGGGCGTCCGCCTTCTTCTTGATCTGTGTCGTAGCCGAACAGTCGTCGACGATGTACAACGTGGACGTTACCTCGTAAATGTTGTAAAAGTGACGCAACACCTTTTGTAATTGCTCTTTCCCCGTTTCTTGACAGATGGGGTCGACGATGACGACTCGTTTGTCCTTGGGATTTCTTAAATCTTCGCCTATCCACTTTCTCGATTTATAGGCCTTGTTGTGCTTGATCGTAGGGCACAGGATCACGATGTGCTTGAAGACGTCTTTGTATTCGGTTTCCAGGAGATCGAGGGCGAATTCCGTCTTCCCGGATCCGGAGGCACCCACGATCATGGCGGCGTGAGGTTTTTGCGTGAACATTTTTTCTTATAGGATTTTAATTTTTCTTAAGAGATGACGCTCGCGAAACGACCGTCCGACATGTTGATCTGTCCGTCCTTGACGACGAAGATGTAAACGTCCACGGGATCGGTATCGGTTTCTGGCGTTTTCTCGATGCGGACGGAAACGCCTTCGCTGATGTTTTGAAGTTTGCGACCCGTGCCGTGGAGGTGGTTTTCGGGTGTCGTCCGCAAGTCCAACCAGAGGGCGTAATGATCTTTGAGATATTTCCCCAGAGTCACGTTGCTCAGGTCGAGTTCCTTGACGATCGTTTCCTGACGGTTTCGCGATTCAGGGAGAAAAACTTTTTAATCTCGTCAAAGTGGTGATGCGGTCTCATGCCGGCCGAGAACAGATGGTTCGGTTGTCCCTCGATGGTCGTTTCCACTTTGGTGATTCTCGGATTATAAAATTTTTCCGGATCGTTGACAGAAATGTCTTTGAAGAGAAACAGAATGCCCGAGAGAGATCGCGCGAGGGTGTTGATTTGATAATTGAGGATGCCGTCCGATTTACTCATCGTCGTTTTGCGAAATCGCAATATTTGGTTGAAGTAATAGGTGTGTTTTCCCGCGTACCTCTGTCTGATGCTGCGAGCGAGATGCTCGTCGGTGATTTTCTCGAACTCCAACGCGATGTTGGTCGCCTTATAACTTATCGTTTTATTGGCGTCGTCGGGGTCCGTCAAGACGACGTGTATGACGTCGTTAAACGTCAGCATGTATTCCAAACGATCTTGTAACCCCGCTTGATAAAAGGGTTCGCTCGTCTCCAAGATTTTGAAGTCCAAGGGAATGCAAAAACGATTCCCGAACGTCGCAACAATTTCGTAGTCTTCGTTGGTGTCGCGGGGTATTTTATAGCTGGTGGGTTTTGCTCTTATTATATTTTAGATCGTCAGTCTGTATCCCCTGATAGGCCATGTTACCTCGTTCCACTTTCCAAAGATCGTTATAGACGAAGAATTTATCGGCATCGTCGATGGTTTGAACGGTGTTTCCAGAGATCTTCACCTCGATTTTTTTAACGATGTTGCGCCCCAGATTATTATAAACACCCGTTTTGGTGAGATTGCCACCCTCCACGGCGACTTCCATGTCGAAGCATAGTCTCGTGCTTCTGGGGACGATGACGTCGTTCTCACTCAAATTGGGAAAATGAACCGTCAACGTTTGGTTTTCTTCGATGCTCGAAGGATTGTGGGACACGGTCACCGTTTGGCGTATGCCCTTCACACCGAAGGCAGTGCGCAATTTCCTATCGGGATCGAGAATGTGTCCGTAATTCATCATCTTTTTTTTATTACGTAATAAAAAATTTAAAGCGTTTTAAAAAATGGATGACGATATATATATATTCGATAATCCGGCGTACGACGACGACGACGTTGAAATGCAAGATAACCCTCTTTCTCTTTCTCCTGGTATCGATTCACGATGCATTTGGTTTTGGAATCTCTCGTGATGGCGTTTTCTCGAACGGTCGTAATCCTCTTACGCGTTTCTTTGACGACGTCGGTCATCGCGTCTCGGTTGATGTAAAGAGAATTTTCGTAATTCAGACTAAATCCCTTGACCTTGCACACCTTTTTACCCGCGTTCGTTTCGTACGAATAAGATTTGGGACCGGTGGCGCACCACGACGTTATGAAATCGCCGCCTAACTCGTCCGTCAAATCACCCAAGTTATCGCCCTTGTCGATCGAGACCCCGTCGTCGCGATCGACGTACCACACGCTATCGGTGTCGAATCCCAACACCCTATCGTCGAGGGTGTCCAACACGTCGTATAACATGGTTCTGGCGTGCGCCGTCGTATAACACGCTATGAAGATGTTGACGTCCTTGGTCTTGTCGACGAATTGTCCCTTTAAATCGTAAGACATCTGGACCATATCGTCGTTGATGAACTGAATGTTGAGATTGTCTATCGTGTCGTCCAGCAACAGGGTGTAAAAGGCTTTCGGTTCGTTCACGTATTTAGTCTGTTTCATGTTGACCCTTTGGCCGAACTTACCCCAGAGAGAGTTGAGACATAATTTAGAGATGGCTCGCATGCCCGGATTATACTCTATGGTACCCAAGTCGATCCCCAATCGTTCTCTGACCATGTCTTTATACCGTTCTTCCGTGTTGTAAGGGGTACCCGGACCCACCTTTAATGCGGAACTTTCCATCTTGATCTTCATAAAGTTCTTGACGTAGTCTCTGAAGAGGTCCGTGTCCTCACTGGTGTAGAGAAAATCCCAAACTTCGTAAATTTTCTCTATCTCGTAACCCTTATCTAAGGCCTTGAATAGCTCGGGAGTACACCACGTGCCCGCAAACGATCTCTGCTCGTCGGCGTGTTCGCACGGCGTCTGTACCTGTCGTTCGGCGCATGTCTTACACAGCGGGAACAAGAGCTTTTCGGCATCTCCGCATTTCATTTTGACGGGCAAGACGGGATGATATAATTTCCGGGGTGGCACGACTTTACATTTGACGAACCCCAACCAAGTTCGATCGACGCGTTCGGGATTAACTATTTTGGTGGGATGACCGACCGGGTAGGTCTTATAAAACTGGACCGTCGGGTACAGACTGACAAAGTCGATGTATCGCCCCTTTTCTCTTCCGTCGAAGTCGTACAGCAACTTGGTCACGTTGGTCCTACCGCCGAAAAAGGCGTCTCGAGGGTCTAACGGTGTCACGATCTCTTTACCGTTTATGCCTTTCGTATCGCATTCCCAGGCCTCGACGAACGCGTAACCGGCCCGTCGTATCTTCTCGTTTTTCACGGAGGTTCGTTTTCTGAGCGTGTCCATGTCGAATTGGTTCTTGTTATTGAAGGTGTCTCGCTCGTAACACTTTTTACACCCGTGCCAGAAGCATCCTTGAAATTCGTAAACCGTCTTCGTGTCTTCGCAATACCCGTCGACTTTACCGATGTTGGGCAGAGTCACCTCGCCGCCGTTCAACGCGTGTCGAATGACGACGCCGTCTCTCTCGGCCACGTGATCCAACCAAGAAATGGATTTCACGCTGTACGTTTCGTGAACGACGTTATCGTTATGGACGGCTATCGTCTTTTCGGGCATGTAGTTGCTTCTGTAGACGGTCATGCACACGGACGCTATCGTCACGTACTGTAACGGATCTATGTTTTCCAACGCGATAAAGTCTTCCCTGAATTTCAACATGGACCGTCGTAATATGTCGACGTCGGACGTGCAGTACTCCCTCAATTCTTTCTGGAAATCAAACACGTCGTTCTTTCGCACCTCGTACCACTTTAAAAACTCTTCCCTGTTGCGTTTGCTCATGTGATCGACACCGTAGTGTTTTTTACTGGGCAACGGTCCCACTTAACGTTGGTGACACGGCTTGTTGAAATAATGCGGGAAATAACCCTTTTTGAGTTCGGTCAGACCAAACGTCTTCGGAAACTCTGCCAGAGCGGATTGGACAAAATTTATGGAATCGATAAAGCGAAACGTTTTTCCGACTTTCATGTACATGATCTTCGTACCGTTGTAAATGCAATAGGGTTTAATGTTATGCTCCACGAAATACTTTAACAAAAACTGCGCATCGTACGCTTTGGCATTGTGGGCGATGAACGTACTCTTTTCTTGATCCAACACAAACTCGCAGAACTCGTCTACGGTAGAAAATTCGTCTTGACGACCGTCAAAGTCTTGACACACGATTAGATTCGGTATGTGAACGCCGGTGTCTTGCGTCGCTTCTATGTCGTAAAAATAATACTCTGTCGTTCGCGTTTTACAACTGTAACACGGTTCCTCTTCCGTGCACGCGTCCGATCTGCAGTTTCCTCCCTTGCATCGTTTCTCGAGCATGAAACACTTGTGCGTCGTCATGTCGACATATTCTTTACAATTCGGGCATTCGGAACGGCCACATACATGGGACTTCAAGTTCTTGACCACCCGTTCGCACTCTAAACATTTCTGAACGATTGAACAAACCACGTCCGGGTTGCCGTCTCGCGTGCCTCTGACGCGTTTATGTTCCTTAAAACAGTCTTCGCCGAAAAACGTTCTGTTACAATCGTCGCACATTTTCCTTTCACCCCCCGGACAATCATAACCGAAGCACGATAAACACTTTTCGGGACATCTGTGGCGATCTCGTTTGTCGTACGATTCTTTACACGAGTGACAGTAATGTTTTTTACCCAAAAACCCCGTCATGGTCGTAATCACGTCAAAGTGATTTTTATTCTTGTACAGATAGATCGCGTCGTCGTTGCTTCCTTCGGTCGTATAGATGATTTCGTTAAACCGATCGCCGTCCACTATATTGATCTGCACACTCAGGTGATCGGCAAACGTTTTTACGTCTTCTAAGGTACAACCGTGATCACGGACGGGAACGTCCGCTTCTTCGTGAAGTTTTAACGCTTCGACCCTTTGTAATTTGCGACTCTCGTTGAAACCGTGTCGAAACTGGGAATTCGTCCATTTATCTTTATGTTTGTTGGCCACCGCCGTCACGATGGCTCGTGCCAGACACGTAGTGTCGTCGTTTTTAATCGTGATGATACTTCTTTTCGACGACGAGGTCTCCTTTGTCACCGGTTCTTTGGGTCTCCCCTTCCCCCTCGGCATTTTCGTAGAATGGACGGTTATTTCTACTTCGTCTATGGGTACCTCGTAATATTCTATATATTTTTCCAATTCTTTAAATAACTCTTCGGCTAAATCCCCCGAGACGTTGATATATTTCGTACTGAACATGTTCGGGAATTTCGGATGATTGATGATGATGCGAAATTTATCGCCGTTTTGCAACCCTCTAGCGTTTATCACCGACCTCGCGAGGTGCACAAATAAACGGTCTATATCGATAGGTCTGTCCCTCAATAGGACTACTTTATACTCGTCCGACCAGGTTGTAAACTTTTTAATCTCTGTCTCGGAAATTTTATCAAAACGATAGGTCTGCCCCGTGTAGACACGTTTGGGTCTTAAAAACGTTTTTTTAAAATCGGGGGGAATCGGGTGATCTAATAACGGTTCGATATATTGGGCCGTAATAGATCTCTCGGGCGGGATCGGTAAATCCAATAACCGCTCGGTAGATCGAGGTGCATGGGACATGTTTTTTAAATTGGGGTGAAATTACTTATGGTATTTTCAACTTTGCTACACTATACGATTGGGACACCTGTACGGCGAAAACGACTCGTGCGGTATTTACCTGGGTGATCACGGGAGCGTGTCATCTCTAGGAACAGATAAAATTGAAATCGCCGTGTCGTGTATAATCCAGTAAACACGTTATATATCATCGTCTATATATAACGCCATTTACCTGTGTGTGATCACGTGACAACGGAATTCCGGGAAATGTACACGTCGTCCAATTCTCGGGAAAAAAAGGGGGCTAAAGTGGGTGACATATACTACTACATGGCTTAATATTTCGGTGTTCCGTCCTCGAATATATTCAGGTTATTATAGTCTTCTGACCTAAAAATATCTTCAAAGGATGCGTGAAAATATTTGTCCTTTGACACATAAATGTCGATATTGTTTATTGTCTAATTCTTCCTTGTTCGAATACATTTTTTATAAAAAACATAACAGAAATCGGCAAGCCCGTGAGATTATCTCAATACACCGATAATACGAATAGCGATTGGTATGTCGGTGTAAAAACTATCGATTTTTGGAACGCTATTTATAATATTTATAATATTAAAAATGATGTAAGTATCGAATATCAGAAACGGGGTCAGGATGCCGTTTTTTATAAACTAGAAGCGGGTAATTATAATATTCGGGATATTCGAGTTTTTTCATCTGGCTACTAGAGAAAATTTTATATTAACAAAAATACCTCGAAAGTGGCTGACATTACTAAATCGGGGGACACTACCAGAAGAATTAAATAAAATTAAATAAAATTTTAGGTTTTCCTAGCCAGACCTCAATCACCGATAAATATACCAAATCCGTACAACCGATCGATGTAAGACCCTGCGCAATGTTAAATTTTCACTCGGGGTTGGTCGACGGTGTTTTTATGAACGGCCAACAAAAACCGATTATAATATGCATGGCGTACCCTGATATCGGATTCAGAAACTTGTATACAAAAAATTTCGAAAGCCCGGACTTTTTTAATGTGCGCCGCGATATGATTAGTGAGATAAGAATCGATTTACGCGCCGAAAATGGCGACTTGATCGATAACCATGGGTGTCCCGTTCACGTGTTATAAGAATTTAAAAAATTAAATAGTAAAATAAAACAATGGCGATGACGGGATTTTTAAACGAGGAGTAAGAAAGAGAATACGTAAACGAAGACATTTTGGAAGAGATTAAAGAGGATATAAACCAAATACATAAGAATAGGAATATGATGAATACGTTTCAATTCGAAGTCAGAAACGGAAAGTTAAAATCATCGTGTATTAAAATATTGCTCGATGGTTATCTTATAAGAATTGGGTTGTTGGGGCAGTTAGATTTAACTTTAATCTTGAACGATGTCGAAAGGGGAACTTATCAAACGAAAAATGGAGATATCATATAAAATAATCCATCCATCGAAGTAAGATCGGGGGACAATTTAATGTTTTCGGCGAATAAACCATCCAAATCAGGTTCGGTCAACGGTGTATTCGTAGTAAAAGATTAGACGAGTTAAAGAAAATATTTTCGCTTTAATAAAAATTGAGTAAAAATAATTTGTATCCGCCATTAGATCCTCCTCAGGAGGATATTGGTCATAATTATAGATTACAGAGAATTAATGAAATTGAATCAAACTTTAAAAGAGAGATCGAAACACGTTGATCTTTATATAAAAATATAAAAGAGGATTAAATCTAACAGACGGTGTAGATACTTCATTAATATCTGGAGGTATTGTCGTTAGTGGGGTAGATTTTGCTATTCCTATGATATTACCTATTCAACTCATAGTACTAGTATGTGGAAGTATTGGAATTGCATTAAAGGGTGTTAGACATATCTTATCAAGAAAAATGAGGAAGCATGATTCTTTGAAAAACCTCGCTGAATCAAAGTTAAATAGTATTCAAGATTTGATTAGTAAAGCTATCATGTTCCCACTTTTTGATTTACCAGGGGTTTTACCAAAAAGTGGGAACATGATAATTAAATATCATGTTCCCACTTTTTGGTACAACCCCTGGAACATGATAAAGCAACTCAAGTTGAGTTTAGACATATTTCGGGGGAATTAGATAAATATAGGGATATGAAAAAAATATCTTAAACGTGTCTCAAATAAAACCCGAAACAGAAAAAAAGTCAAAATGGAATATTCGGAGGATGTAAAGAAACAATTGGAAGATATCGTAAAACTAATTTTAAAATGAAATTCTATTGTATGGTAGATTTATAAGTATAAGAAATAATATATAAATCTTAATCGGAATCATCACCACTATCAATATAATAATCAGCGGAAAAAGAACTATTTCCATTGAGATACTTTTTAAGAACATTAATTTCCTTTTCTGTCTCTTCTTCAGTAAATTCATCCTCATAAGTACCAAATAGTTTATATCTTTTTATCAAAAGTAAATTAGAAATATCTGTCCAATCATTTCTACAAGTGAGTTTCATCAATTCTTATACACTAACAGTCTCTTTACCCCACATTTTAAATTTAATCTCTTCCAAATGAAGATTATTACCAATATGTTTTCTTTTTAAACCTCTTAACTCACCAAGCTTTTCTTGTATTGCAATATTATTTAAAACAATATCCCCTAAGAAATGGTCTCAATAATTTGTCTTCTAGATAAGTAAGAATAGATTCTTCACTTCCGTCAGGGTGTTCATAATTTTCATATTCTAAAGAATGAAATATTTTTTCATATCTTTCAATCCTCATCCCAGGGTGTGAATGCTTTGAATCTTTTAAAAGAAAAATTATAAGGTAGTCAATCGCTTCAGCATATCTTAAAAAAATAATTATAATCAACTTACGAAAGGATTTGATAAAATAATTAAGTAGTTGTTTTGGGTACATCCTAGAACCTCTCAGCCCACCAAAAAAAAAAAAATCAATATCATAAAATTTTATATAGTCCATTATCATTTTTTTTTAAATTATCCTTATCACCATTAAATAAATCTTCCCAAAAATCAACGCCATTTTGTTCGTAATTAAGAAAACGTCTTTCAAAATATCCACTAAAATGCTTTTTGGAGTTACTCTATTTACTGCGATCCAATTTACATTTTTATCAAATGAAGACATAAGCCTTTTTCATACAAAGGGTAATCACGTGATTTTTTATTAAGTTGTAACCAAGAATTTTGTTGTTTAAGAATGTACAACCAATTTCTACCTTCATCCCACTTTTCTGGAGGCCATTTTATATTATATACAATCCACACATCTTTATTGTTTGTTAAGATGTAAATCTTTTAATTTGGAAATAGGTAATTGGGAAAAAATCCGTATTTTTAGTTCATCTGGAAGAAATTTCCACGATTCAATCATAGTCTTTTTTTTAAATTCTCCATCTTTTTTTCTTATATAAAATATTTTTTCTTTAAATCATTTTTTCAAAACATATGAAATAATATTAATTTCATATCTATTTTTCATACATTACCATTAAAGTAGGTAATAACAATTGGTGAACGATTTAAAAAACGTGATGCTTTATAAATTGAGGGGAACTCAAATTCTTCACCCGATTGAATGTCTTTTATTTTTACACGCCTCGGATTGGATCTAACCCATGCTAATTTAGCAAGGATTTCAGGATCAGGATTTTTATTCACTATTTTTATTGGTCCAGAAATTAGTCCTTTTTCTTTCAACAACTCTTTTAATTGTTTTTCATTATAATACGAATATCCCCTGATTTTATTTATATAAAGAATTTCTTTCAGTTCAGCTAATGTTAACATTTATATATATATATATATATATATATATATATATATATATATATATATATATATATATATATATATATATATATATATATTATTTTCTTAAGGTCTTTTAATTTTTTTACCCTTCATTAAACAGATAAAGTCCTATCCATTGGAAGTCTACTAATCATCTTTAAACTTTTATAAAATTTTAATACTCCATCGTCCATACAACTATCTAAATAATTTTGAGCTATTCTAATAACGACCAAATTTTATGAATGTAAAAGAAAATATCATAATATGATATATTCTTATTTAAAAAAATCCAAATACCAATCGAGAATAGTAGAAACCGTATATTTAGAAACAATGGGAAATATTATATCTAGTAATTCGTCAGTATAAATAGCATCCAAAAAGGAGTACAACAAATCTTCTTTTAAAAACTCTTTTTCTCTATATTTCATATTATAAAGCGCTAATATATCAGCATATATACATCCCGGATCTTCATAGGGGTTGTTATCAACAGTTTTAGTACGTTCTATCAGTATTTTCAATTCCGTTTCATATGTATAATCAATACCTTTGTAGACCATTTTCCAATCAACATGGTATATACTCGCATTCTGTGAAAAATTCTCCACTTCCACCCAATCTACTTTTTCATCCCAGGAGAGATGACCTTTATCTTTAATACTTCCCAACACTTTCGAGAATTACCATCCAATCTTTATCTTCGTCCCATTTTTCACGAGGCCATTTACGGTTGTAGATACACCATGCGTCTTTATTTGGGAGATCTAATTATTTTATTTTGGAAATAGGTAAGTTCGAAAAAATCTCTAATTTCATTTCATGTGGAAGAAGTTTCCATGAATCAATCATATTTCCTTTTTAAAATTCTACATAATAAATCTTTTTTATATCTAGATATTTTTTCTTTAAGTAATTTTAAAAAATTTAAGCTATAGTATCACACGCCATAAAATTAATATAACGAGGTTGTTATGGTTGAAATTCTATAAATACCGAAATTTCAGCTAACGTGTGATACATATACTACTATTCTATTATTTCATACATTCATTCTGAATAAGTCTGCAATTTTTTTTTTAAAAATTATAAGTTTCTGTATAGTTTTTTACTTGAACTATGAGCGGCTGTTTGTCACGTGACGCAATACAAGTCACGTTTTGATCAGGTCTTGCATACAAGAAAACTTACGGGATGAAACAACCATTTTACCTCGAGGTACATATATAAATGGTTTGATCCTTTCTATTGTTTTTGATCGTCTATTATATATTATCATGGCATGTTATAAGTTAAAATGGTCCGTTAAAAATAAATTACTAGATCTACTTGACACTTTTAAAATAACAACATCCCAACCAAAATTTAGTTGTCGAAAATCACGTCTGTAAAATACGGTGGTATGGAGGTGACTTGAAAAATAAAATCTAGTACGTGCGCACGTACTAAATCTAGCTAGTAAAAACCTACAAATATTTTTGTCTCATCCATGCCACCGTAATAAATCGATTTAAATAACAAAATTACCGAAATCCTACTTGTATTTTATTATTTGACTAGATCTATGCAACTATAGGTTGTAAAACTTCTGGATTTGACTGAAAAGGAAAATATCATCAATATTGCGTCACACTTGTGGTTTCCTGACTGGTGGTGACTGATGCATAAGCTGAATTACTGCAAAAATTTTAAGTTACTTTTAGGGTAAAATTTTACCCAAAAAGTAACTTAATTCGGTCTAGTAGCTATAGTGATAATTAATCTGCCTCTTTTCATGACCCTGTCCGTTATGCTATCAGTAGTTTTCCATCGTTGAAAAGAATCGTGGAACACGCATTGACCCTGAACTTAAGGTCAATGTGTATAATTTTAGATTCGATCAGAAACACAATAAACTTAAAGGATAGAACTGGTAACGTACGGATTTCCTCAACGGAATTTTATTATCCAGTATCTAGGTTTATATAACATAGAATTAAAAAATAATTTCTGTCCATGGAACGTTCGAGTAAATGAAATAGTCTGAGATGGTTTGATGATTTCGTGCACAGATATAGCTTCCAGACACCACCTAACGACCATTAACTTAGTTCTATGCTTGGGTGGAGTTTCGCAAGTCTAGAATAGCGGATACAGGCGCAAAAATCTCGGGAAATTGTTATTTATTTTACGGCTTTTTATATAAAAAAAACTTAGAGGTTTTACTCTAATTTGGCCAACTATAGGGGTCGCATTTTGCTGCTCTTCTCAATGTCGGAATCCTTTCTTGGTCACTGCACATATTTACTAAGTGTTGGATCAATTGCGAGGCAGTCGGTAGCGCGCTCGACTCTTGATCGTGAGTTCGAGTCCAGCCGGCGGCAGATAGGATTCCTGTCCTTCGGATGAGACAGTAAAAACCGAGGTCCCGTGTCACAGTAGATGTCGGCACATTAGATCACTCTCACTGCTCAATGGCCGTAAGTGCCGAGCATAGCCAAAATTTGAAGCCCTTTGCGGGCATTTTGGTGACCGTCGGTCCCATTTTCAAGATGGGGCAAGATTTTTTTCATTTTAAAAGCTCAGAGAAGCCTTTCTCTGGCTCCCAGACACTAAAACGGGGAGCGTATCTTTCCTTGCTGTCGCTGCACGGTCGAATTATTTCAGGCCATGGCTTCTCATGTTTGTTTTAGTCCGCGAACAATATTGTTACTGTTAAACAGCTGTACAGCAGTACTTGCCGGGGAAAAAAACCCGATAGATCCACAACTAGATCTAGGACTAAAACACGACCGAAGACGACGATGACATCCATGAATGGTAAATTATTTCCATCTTTCTTACTCAAATTTAATCAAATTTCCTCTGAACAATATAGTTTGACATTTACAATCGTTATATATTCATTTACGTTGCTAGTGCATTGCAAAATCAAAGCAAGGTGATAGAACGTGGAATTTCCTCTCCGTCAGCCTTCGCCGGCCCGGAAAAATTTCAATATTTAGGATCTATGAATTATAAAATAAGGCAAATAGATAAGTTTATAAATATAGATAGAAAAAAAAAATCATGAAAATATAAAATAAAATTAATTCAACAAATAAAATGAGTACAATATTGATAACAGGGATTTATATAAGACTTTGATGTTGAGTGCAACAATTTCCAAATAACTAATGAGCCGGCCTGCTTCAGTCAGTAGCGCGCACGACTCTTGATCTTGAGGTCGTAAGTTTGAGTCCAGCCGGCGGCAAGTCGGATTCCTGTCTTCGGGCTGAGACAGTAAAAACTGAGGTCCCGTGTCACAGTAGGCGTCGACACGTTAAAGAACCCTCACTGCTCAATGGCCGTAAGTGCCGAGCATAGGCCAAAATTTGAAGCCCTTCACCGGCATTTGGCGATGACTCTATATGAGTGAAAGATTCTTTAGTGGGACGTACAACAATAATAAACAAACGTACAAATAACTAATTAACGTGAATAAATTTATTCATATTTATTGTGTATGAAGCAAAGCATTTGAATACGAAATGAGGGTCTTTTCGACCTAAGCCCCGTTTTTTCTCGACCTAGATCTAATTTCCTTTCATGTTATATTTATTATTCCTTTATTCGCGTGTAAGTTGTCAGTATTTAGGAATACAAAATAGGTATTCATATGGTGGCTTATTTATGCCTTGATGTGAATGTGTGCGTGAAAGTTGTCCTTGGCCCTTACCTTTTGTATATATGTTTGTATTTTTTGTGAAAATAAAAAATATATATAAAAAACATTTAGGTATAAATGAATGGCCTATCATTTGTTTTGCATTATTTTTCCAATTTCAATTTGCAAACAGTGGCCTAGCATCTCGGCATATTCACAGAACACAAATTGAAAACATTTCAACCCTAGCGCAAAATATCAATGCAAAACCATGTGACATGTCACTGTCAAACTGTTAATATTGACATATCACTGTCATACTGTTGATGCTGACATGTCATTGTCATACTTTTGAAACTGACATGTCACTGTCATACTGTTGATACTGACATGTCATTACCATACTGTTGATACATGTCATTGCCATACTGTTGTTGCTGTCATACTGTTGATACTGACATGTCACTGTCACACTGTTGAAATTGACATCAGTCATTTCTGTTGAAACTGACATGTCACTGTCAAACTTTTGATACTGACATGTCACTGTCATACTGTTGAAACTGTCATATCACTGTCATACTGTTGAAACTGACATGTCACAAATGTCACTGTCATACTGTCATACTGTTGATGCTGACATGTCACTGTCATACAGTTGAAACTGACATGTCACTGTCATACTGTTGATACTGACATGTCATTGCCATACTGTTGATACTGACATGTCATTGCCATACTGTTGATACTGACATGTCAATGCCATACTGTTGATGCTGACATGTCACTGTCATACCATTGATGCTGACAGGTCAAAGTCATACTGTTGATACTGACATGTCATTGCCATACTGTTGCTGTCATACTGTTGATACTGACATGTCATTGCCATACTGTTGCTGTCATACTGTTGATACTGACATGTCATTGCCATACTGTTGCTGTCATATTGTTGATACTGACATGTCATTACCATAAAGTTGCTGTCATACTGTTGATACTGACATGTCATTGCCATACTGTTGCTGTCATACTGTTGATACTGACATGTCATTGCCATACTGTTGCTGTCATACTGTTGATACTGACATGTCATTACCATAAAGTTGCTGTCATACTGTTGATACTGACATGTCATTGCCATACTGTTGCTGTCATACTGTTGATACTGACATGTCATTGCCATACTGTTGCTGTCATACTTTAGATACTGACAGGTCTATGTCACTTGATATTGATTTCTATGCTATACTGTTGATGCTGACATGTGTATGACATACCATTGATGCTGACAAGTTTAAGTCATACTGTTGATACCAACGTGTCATTGTCATACTGTAGAGGCTGACAGGTCTATGTCACTTCATACTGACAGATCTATGTCATACTGTTAATTTGACATGTCTGTGTCATACTGTTAATACCGACAGATCACTGTCTTACTGTTGATGTTGACAGGTCTATGTCACTTGATACTGACATATCTATGTTATACTGACATGTCTGTCATACATTTGATGCTTATAGGTATATGTCATACTGTTGATGCTGACATGTCACTGTCATACTGTTGATATTGACAGGTTTATGTCACTTGATACTGACATATTTATGTCTTTTTGTTGGTGCTGACAGGTCTATGTCTTACTGTTGATGCTTACAGGTCTGTGTCATATAGTTGTTGCTGACAGGTCTGTGTTACTTGATACTGACATGTCTGTGTTGTACTCATGTCTATGTCATGTTGATGCTGATATGTCTATCATACTGTTGATGCTGACAGGTCATTGACACACCAATGTTACTGATGGGTCTGTGTCATACTGTTGATGCTGACAGGTTTATGTCACTTGAAACTGATATGTCTATTTCATAGTGTTGATGCTTATATGTCTGTGTCATACAGTTGGTGCTTACAGGTCTATGTCACTGTTGTTGCTGAAATGTCTATGTCATTCTGTTGATTCTGATATGTTACTGCCATACTGTTGATACAGACATGTCAGTCATACCACTGATGCACACAGGTCTTTGTCTTAGTTAATGTTGATACTGACATGTTTATGTCATAATATTGATGCTGACATGTCAATGCCACATGATACTGACATATATGTCATACTGTTGATGCTGAAAGGTCTATGTCACTTTATACTGACATATCTATGTCATACAATTGATGTTGACATGTCTATGTAACACTGTTGATGCTGATATGTTTATGTCACTTGATACTGACATGTCTATATGTCATACTTTTGATGCTGACAGACCTATGTCACCGTTGTTGCATCTATGTCTTTTTGCTGACAGGTCAATTTCACTTGATACTGACATATCTTTGTCTTACTGTTGATGCTGACAGGTTTATGTTGTACTGTTGATGCTGACAGGTCTGTGTCATACTGTTGATGACATGTCTGACACAGGTCTTTGTATACTGTTGATGCTGACAGGTATATGTCATACTGTTGATGCTGACAGGTCTTTGTCATACTGTTGATGCTGACAGGTCTGTGTCATACTGTTGATGCTGACATGTCTATGTCATACTGTTGATGATATGTTTATGTCTTGATACTGACATGTCTATGTCACAGACCTATACTGTTGATGCTGCTGACAGGTCAATTTCACTTGATACTCTATGTCATACTGTTGATACTGACATGTCTATTGATGCCGATATGTCTATGTCATACTGTTAATGCTGACAGTTAACTGCTGACATGTCTGTGTCAGGTATTGTCATAGTTGACTGGTCTATGTCATTTGTCTATGTCATATTTAGATACACATCATGTTGTACTGTTGGTATGTTTCCTCAAGTGTATGTTGGCATGTTTCTAAGTGACGTGTGTGACATACTGTTGATGCTGACAGGCTACTGACATACTAGACTGGCTCATTTCTTACTTGTATACACATTATGCTGGTTCTCACTCATGTATCATTTAGATTCATTTATAATCATAAGCATTCCTGTGTTAGAGACATGTACTGGCATATGTGTTCTCTTCTTACACACTGTCATATTGCTCACTGACAGGTACATGTCATAATGCAGGGGTTCAAAATTATTTTTTTTAGATACTAAGTCTGGGACTTGGAGAGTAAATTTCTGGCAAGTCCAATTGAGAAATTTCAAAGTCTGCGCTGAATTTTGATGATAAGTAATACAACAAAATTATATGAATGCAAGTCCCTCGGACTTTGGGTATTTCTAAATGCCAAGTCCGAACCCCAGTTAAGCTAGTCTTGAACTTCGGATTGGGGAATTTCGAACCCTGGTTAAATGTCTGACATATTCCTAACTAAGATGTAGATGTCATATTGGCATGTCATACTGTCATATTCATCACTGACAGGTAAATTTCATACTGTCATATCCCTCACTGACAGGTAAATGTCATACTGTCATATCCCTCACTGACAGGTAAATGTCATGCTGTCATTCCTCACTGTGTACATGGACAAAATTATCTCTTAAATACATGTAGTATATTCTTTTGTTTAATTAGTACTAAATCTCCTCTTATTTGTGATGGACTTTTTAACAATTTGTAATTGATCCAGGTTTATAGCATAAATTCATACAAGTGAGTGTCTAGATGGGGATTCCCCTTGTCAAAACAATTAACCACATACATGAGAAAATTGATAGTTATTAAATATATTTTGATCATTATATTATTTTAAGATTACTTCAACTATGATTCCTTTGCAATATGTATGTGATAAGTATTAGTACAATTGTGTATGTTTATGTATGGTACATTTTGATGTGCATGTAATTTAATAAAAGATTTTGAAGTTATGGTTCAAATATTGTCACATACATATTTGATGTAACTTTGTACTAAAATAAAGTGCACTTGAAATGTGTTTTGAAAACCACTTATTGAAATTCATGTATATATATAAGTAATATTATAGAAATTGAGTTGTTATGCGTGATATTTCACAGGGAAGTTCAGAAATACATGTAAAATGACATGAATTCTGAACTTAATGGAAAATTAAACAGGATGTATAATGTGACAAAGATATAAGTTTTTACATCTATACAGGTTTTTAAAATTGTCAGCCAAAACATGATAATTTAAAAATTTATGTTGCACTAAAAGCACATTAGCTTTGCTTTTATCATTCTGTCTGTAATTGCACATCTTAATGATTAATGGCTCCCAGTTTATAAGTTGCTTGACAAATATGTTGTCACTTTATTTCCTTGAGCTGTCATCATTGTTGTTGATGTTGTAAATGTTTAATATTTTGACCTCTTCTGCAGGATCATACAAAGCCTTCTTACAATGTAGGTGAAGGGGTCTCAAGTTTATTCCAAGGATTGACCCAGCCCCTTCAAAAGGGAAATGATTAAGATTAAATGAATTAATATGGAGCATCCTAAAAATCCTCTCAAGAATCGGTAAACATAAACAACATGCAAAAATTTGATTATATACACATAGGACAGATTGTAGTCTGCCATGATTGGGCCACAAAGGAGTATAAAGTTGAGAGTGAAAAACAAAAAAATATATATGAACTCTTTCTCACAATACAGTTATATTTTAATGTGTTAAATTCACACGAAAATATATACATTGAGTGAACTTTGATATTTACTCCAGATTTTGGTCCCTTTGTAAACTTTTGACTTATGGGAAGGACCTGTAGTTGACCCTGTTAGATAAAAGTCAGATTTCTTGAAAATACTTGAAATATTTTCCTGGAAACCATATGTTTTGTGATACTTGTGTCAAGACAAGTTTATTGGTGCATAAAGGGAAAGTCCCTTGGCCCCACCCTCTCTTAATTACTTATATGTCCTGAAAACTATTGATATCACCACTGAAACTCTCTATTGTTTTTGTTCCTTGTGGTGCTTAGCAGACCCTTGGGATAAATCTTGTGCCCAACATTTCAGAATTGTTCTGCTGAATAATATTGATATTTCCCATCCCCAAACTGTATATTTTCTTAGTCCTTATGTCGAGACAAATTTATTGGCACATAACAGAAATCTTAGGTGTTATTTTGGGTCAAATGTTTAAATAAAGATCAAATTGCTTTAAACATATTGAGATCTCCACTTTGTTTCTCTTGTTAGCTCACCTGAGCCAAAGACTCAAGTGAGCTTTTCTGCTCAGAAGTTGTCAGTTTGCTGTGGTGATTCATGCTCATACATGTAGAAAGTGTTTTCGATTTTTTGTTTGTTAACTCTCTAAGTTTATAATCAGTAGTTGGCCATTTTTTAAAAAGATAACATGGTTATGTATATAGGTGTTAGATTTGTTACAAAGGTCATAGATGGTTCATGTACATTGTACAGTTGTATAAACTTGGCATGTGACCCAGTGAACATTTAACAGACTTCAAAAGGTCACAATTAAAGTACATTGTTCACAGTCTTTTAGACTTTTAATGCTCATTTTTAAACCCTATATTATTTAAGACTTTGTACATCATGTTCTTAAAAAAGAAAGGAAAAATGGATACAAAAATTCCAAAGGAACTGTAAAAAACATATAGCCATCCTAACATGTGTATCCAATTTCACTGTACAATGTACAGGTGTCCAGGGGCTAATAGACCCTTTTTGGTAAAGGGTCCTGTACCCTTTCAATTGGGATTCAATTTTCAATTTGCCCAAATTGGGGGAAATATAACTGATTTTGCAATGGAAATGGGTCTTTTTTACCGGACCCACATGTTAATGATATTAATCCCTGGTGTCACAAGTATTCACCTCACAAGATACAGACCACATGTAATGAATTGCTTTTCATGATCATACAATGTACCTTAAAACCCTTTCAATACAATAGTGTGAAGTGACAATAGTCCTGTGTTTTAGTAGGTGTGGCACTGGACCCTTAAGTACATTGGCAGAACTAAACTCGTAGCTCAAGTCAAAACTTGTATCACTTCCACCACATGTACATTTGTATTCAGGGCTCTCACATTTTATTTTGGGAATTGGGCCAAGCGAAGTCAATTTAAGGAAATAAATGACTTTTTCCCTTATGTGAGGAAAATTACCACAGACAACTGAGAAAAAAAGAATGCTTATTAAAGATTAAAAAAAATTGATCTGGCGAGAATGATGGCCTTTGGAATTTCTGAACATTTTAGTGGTGTATTTAGTAGTGGTTGTGCATTTAATCCTGTTGAAATAGTGTGACTTCTTGATGTGCAGTAAAGATTAGGACAACTGCAGGTTGAAGAATTTCATTTATGCAGTGAGATTTCCACCAGTTACACGTATGTTAAGACTAAAGAGGTGTTCTATACCTGAAGGAAATGCCACCTCACACCAATACACTTCTGCCACTTGTCTCGTGGACACAACAAGTTGCCTATCATTCACCCTGACATCTCCATATGAATATAGGTCAAGTCATTTCCACTAGAACCAAGACTCCTTAGTAAAGAGAATTTCTGCCACCATTCTGTATACCGCTATATGGGACCATCTATGATGACATTGTGTTGCCTGAAGGCAATTCTGTCTTCGAATAGGTGTCGATATCTTTCCTTGAAATGGTCTAGATTTTAGGCCTAATAAGTGAAGCTGACGCCACACAGTGGATACTGATAAATGTCTGCCAAGCATGCCTTGTGTCACAATCTGTCCAAGATCTAGAGATTATGTAACTAAATCAGATGGTCCAGGTTAGGCGAATCACATTTCTCTGCCAGTGTGTGGTCTATGTCTTACCTTTGAGCCAGTCTAGTGATTGTTGAGGGGTAAATTCATTTCTATATTCAGTTTTTCTCATGATGCACACTAACATGCCTTTAGCTTCATACATGTATACCTGTGTCTCTTATACAGTAAATTTCTCTTATTCAACGGAAACTGTCTTTTTATGCTTGATTTTAATTATGTTGTTGAATGATAAAGAAAAACTAGCAGGAAATGTCCATTCTTGAAAATTATCAGAAATAAATTGTTGTGTCTTCATTGATTTCCAGTATACATCAGCCAAACTTTTTCACCAGTCTTGTCAATTGTAGCATGAAGAGGAGGGGGATGTTGGTTGGATTATTGGAAATACAATGTATACCAAAAAATCATATGGTGACCTTTGGCTTTTTTTATTTTATTTTTATTTGATGATGACTTGGTTGTGAATGACCTGATATATTTCTTCAAACTTGGCGTGTTGTCAAAACAGCTTAAATGGGTATTTTCCAATTATCCTTTGTATATGATTTTTCCACTCTAGCAGGGTTGTAATATACATGTATAATGTTGGTTGTATGATACAATTATTGTACCATTAATAAAATGTATATTGCTAGTCATTTATACAACGACTTTTGTAAGCTAATGTTAAAATGATTCCCACTTCAATGTCAATTTTTTTTTGTCTCAGATAAAAGATGTTTTATTTGAAGTTGGCTAAATTTTGTACAAATTAGGTGCATAAAGGTAAGTGTGTCTACTTTGCACCCTATTATTATTTTTTTTTTTTGGAAGTTGGTGACATGTAGTTTTTAATTCATAATACTTTGGATACTATTGCTTGCTACCTGGAAAGATAAGAAAAATCACTTCTGAATGTTTTTTTTCTTCTAAATTTTAGACATTTTAAATAGGGGTGTAGGTACATGTATGTACAGTACGGGCCACGCGGATTCCGCAAAAGTCACGTCATCGCGGCGGGGTTAGTTATGAGCAGTCGTCCGCGATGAAATCGCGGCTATTTGACGCGGTCGCCGTCATCGCGGCGGTTGAAATTCCTCGCAAATCGCGGGGGGATGAATCAAATCATCGCAAATTGCGGCTGTTGAAAATCATCGCAAATCGCGGCTGTTGAAAACCATCGCAAATAGCGGCTGCTGATCTCCGTATACTACTGGAATTGTCGAACGGAATTCTGTTTTGTTTTGGTTTTTTTATGCGAGGTCAATCTATTGATTAAATATAAAAAAAATACATTACTATTCGCTTAAATGCGACAATTATCTTCTATAGTACCCGAAATATGTACCTTCAAATTGATCCCCAACCAAACAAAAACCCCCGACTTTCACTTTGTTCAACAGTTCTGTTATAATTGCATCAAACTCCAAAGTTCTTCTACGTCATGTAATGAAATTGATTACCCAAGCCGTCAAGTCCAAGTTTTCCGTGCATGAAGTGTAATCACATTTCTTCACAGAGTTGGACACGTGGGACCTTCTACCTTACACGTATATCGCTTTTCAACTATCCGTAACCGTGATATTAGACATCGTATGTCAATTTACACAAATTTTGTGACATCAATTAAAATATCGACAAAAAGAAATAACGGAACTTCGACTAATCCTATCGAGGTTTATTTTCTTTCGATCCTACCTACTTCGTATTACGTTTAGTTATCTACGTATCTGGTTTATAAAAACAGATTTTCAAACAAAAAACTGTAAGCCAAATTTGTGACGGCGCTTAAAAATTCGAAGTTCTGAAATCTCTCTCTTTCTCTCTCTCCCTCTCTCTCTCTCTCCACACATGTATTTTTGCTCGGTCAAAAGATGTATTTCTCATTCCCAATATTTTAACGGTACTATGTTTTGTTTCATTGGTTTAATGGTTTTAAAACAGTTTCTTCGTCTGCTGCATATAATATCAAGGTTCATCATGACTTTTAAAATCACAAAAAAGTTTTACATCAATAGAATTATCATGTATGCGATACTAGTATAAAGGTATAGAATTTCCTGGTCTCCTGACCATTCCACTTAAACTACCGGACGTTTATGATATACTAAAGCTAATGTAATTGAATTTGAATTTGCCGATACCTTTATCTACCCGACTTTAATATGAACTTCAGTTAAAGTATTGTGCAACTGTGTACACTTTTTTTAAATTAAGATTAAAAGTGGTACGAATAATATACATGTATTAGCAAAAGTTCAAGGAAATCTGTACCCGATTTCGTTTATACGAAACATACAATTCATTCACGTGGGTTTTTACCATTCGATACTTTATAAAAGTAAAATTCCCAGGTTTCAAAAACTTATTTTAACACCAACAAATGAACTCATACAGGTTTGGAGGAATAGCAATCGTTGGGATATTCTATTCATTCAAAACAAAAATGCATATGTAAAAAACTCTATTATGATATATCTACACACACACGCCAGAAGGGGGGGGGGGGCTAAACCAACTTAAAACACACACACGCGAGAAAAGTTTTTTGTCACCTATGCCGATCTTTGCCAAAAAAGTGGGGGGGGGGGGGCTTAGCCGGCCCTAGCCCCCGGCTCCGACGCCTAATGTAATGCATGCTATATTTTAACAGTTCAAAATAAAATTTTGTTCGATAATCTGTGTATATCTACATCCACCCTAACTCAGTAGCGCATTTTTCCAAACGACAACTGTATACATGTTTTTTGTTATAAAAATTGGTAAAATATACATGTAGCATTGATATCCCCAATGTTTTTATAAAAGATTCCATATCAATTTTTTTAATTAGCAATATATGTATAACTAGATACAGTTCTTGACTTACGCGTATTATATCTGTGTACATAGGAATGCGAGTTTTATCTCTTGAGGCGATTTATGACCCCGTCACTATGGATACCCTGCTCACCCAGACTTGATGTTTTGTCCCTGTTTATGTAATTGCTTTGATCTGCGGTCTTCAACGAGGAGCAATTATAACTGTAAGTTGGTCAAGTAATGTTGACTCTGATTAACGAAGATGATTCTTCGGGGGGGGGGGGGGGGAATAGATTTTTTAAAAACACACCAGATTTGGATTAACCGTACTTTAAAATTTAGTCTTAAACGCTAAGATGCTCACAGACCCTAGCCTTGTTTATTGCGATAGCCCTTTTTATAGCTCTGAAAAATTACATAGAGATATATTTAGTTTAATAATTTTTGTTTTGATATTTTGTTTTATTTATAGGTCTACATGGTAGTTCTTGCACTTTAAATAAGTGGGGGAAATGTCTTGAGTGAAAAAACCACGTAGATCAACACGTAACAGTTACCATAATTACTCTACGCTTAAACTTTATTTTCATTTTTTTTTTTTCAATTTGTCAATATATGTTGAAATACAAATCATAAAAAGCCAAACTAAAAAGTCAAACTGATGGAGGGGGGGGGGGGCAAGTCAAACTGATGGAGACGTCACAAAAAGGCTAAACTAAAAATTTTGGCCTATGCTCGACACTTGAGGGTTCTTCATTGTGCCGACACCTATTGTGACACGGGGCCAGTCGTCTCGGCGAAGTTTGAATCCATGACCCTCCACGTGTATGGCGGTATCTTATCCCCACAATAAACTCCACGCCTCTCCTTGAAAATTCCTTGATTTGTACCTTATAAGTGTGTCTGTTAAATGAAATATTTGGCCGGAATAAAGACGAGTCGCAATGTGATAAGCAACTCTGTGAAGTGGGCTTTAATATCTTACCATTTCTGCGAAGCAAACACAGTTGGATCATGGAGAAACGGATACCTCATCGGGCTCTCAACGAAGTATTTTTAAACGATTAAGAGGTCAGAATTCAATCAATGTCTGGAGGTTTATAGTTTCAAAAAATAAAACTGATGAATTCCGTCAATCACACATCAGGTGACACGAAATACGCTACGGCATCATTATACTGCCTGCACTATCAAAATGATTGGTTGAAAGATGACTGAAAGAATTGACTGTTATGGCGTAAAGGATGTACGCCCCTACCTCATTTGAACTACCGGTCGAATATGAAAGGAGTTTTTCATGCATTTTAACGCGTATTCATCTTACCAATATATTGCTATGCTATCAGTATATCTATTCTGAATCAGTCTGGAGAAATTCTTTTCTGCAACTTGTAAATAGTTTTTTAAAAACTTGGAAAATAAATTCAAAAAGTTCTTAACAGAGAATCACGAAGAATTTTAGATTTTTATTATTATTATTTCATTTGTACTTAAAATTTTTACGTGTGTAATATATTTCACACAGATGCTACGTTTGTTTATCGTTGTTTAACGTCCCACTAAAGAATATTTCAGTCATATAGAGACGTCACCAAAAATTTGCATATGCTCGGCACTTACGACCATTGAGCAGTAAAGGTTCTTTAACATGCGCCGACACCTACTGTGACTGACATGATGGGCATTAAGAAAATATATTATCAAATGCATAACATGGAATCTATTTTCTGTCATACAAGATATTAAATGCATATATCCTTTTTAATTTTTAGTATTTTTTATGATTACCAAAATGTTTTTTTTTTCGATATGCCCTCTGATAATGAAGGCATACATGCGTCGATGTAAGTCCTTATATACACTACATCATCCGAGTGATTTATGACGCTGTCGATAAGGTTCAAGTTCAAGTAAGGATACCCCGTTCACTCAGAATCGATATTTTGTCCCTGTTATGTAATAGCTTTGGTCTGCGGTCTTGATCGAGGAGCCATATTTGTAACTTGGTCAAATAATATGGATTCTGTTTAACGATAGTGGATCTTCGGGGGAGGCAGCAATAGAATTTTTTTTTTCGAAAAGAAATATGTAGAGCTTGGATCAGTCGTTCTTTAAGATTTAAATATCAGAAAAAAAATATTCTTGACTTACTCATGTTTTGGAATCTATATTGAAGTTAAGAATCTTTTTAACAATATTGCCACAGTTTTCAGACTGAGTAGGAAGTATAAAATAATTAATTTATTAAAACGATTTTTTTTAAATTAACTGTCAGCGATCGTTTTCCTGATTTAATATATTGCGAATATGAATCGTCAGAAATACTTTAAAAGTTATAATTTTATCAAATATAAATCACAGAACTGCAATTTTGTATTTACCTCCTCCCAGTAAAGTAAAATTTTACAACATGGCAGAACAATCTCAGCCGTTTACGGTTTGGATTGTGGGTATAGTTCCAATCCTTTGAATTTTAATACCCGAGATCATTTTTTTGTCCAATTAATGAACTCGACTCCTTTGGGTGAATATTCTACAGTTCGTTTATCATAGTTTTAGTTTTGTTTACGGTGACATATCTTTATTTTTACTCCGAGAATTAATCAAGGTCATTTTGGTTTTTATAATTAGATTACATGGGGATAAAGCAAAATTAATTTTTAAAACGGAAAATTCCATCAAAGGCAAACAATCTCACTCTCCCAGAGTAGCGAATATCAAAACATCAATTAGATGAGGTTGGTATGGAAATATATATCATTTAGTTTCAATTGTTTCTCTCTCAACTAACGATATATATATATGACCCACAGAGCTTCATGAATTTGATACGATGATTGACAGACAAACCGCCAAAACTAAATTACGTATACAGGTAGGGGCGGGGTAAAATAATCACCTGAGGGTAATACGTTGACGAAAAGGCGGGACTTCATGACTTCAGTAATGAAAGCCATATCAAATATCATGTGTTAGAAGATTATTTTTTTATAATCAAAAATAAGAACTTGTCTGCACGAGGGACCAACAGGTCAAGTATGACAATGACCATCGTATTCCGATATCGGTATTTCTCATTGCTCTATTTTTCTCAGCTTCAGCGATAGTTTAGAAGCGGGGGTCGATGTTTGTATCTGTAAGCGTTTTTTTTTTAAAGAATGAGACTCGCGTCACTTATTTGTGAGATAAAGCATTATTCTCAAACGAACAGTTTATTGATAAAAATATTTAGAAAAACTAGGTTGCGTAACTAAAATAATTCTTTCTGTTGCTAGTTGGCAAACTCCTTGTTTTTAAAATCAGGTTGAAACTGGCGAGACTTTAAGTCGCGTAAGAAAAAGTCCAAATTATGATGAATATGCTAATGATTCGAGATACAGTGCTTCAGCATTGTAGTCAAACTTAGGGTAGGTTACAGAAAATAAACGTACTTTTTGCTCCGTGATAACACGTTCACATTGCTTATGAGAGTTGGCAGTTTCAGCGGAATAAAATTGTTTTTAAGTCCAGTATAAAACACATTTGATGTTAACTATCCACATTATGTTAACTTATGCTGACAAAACATCGATAATACTTTAGCAGACCACGCTGGACTGGAATTTTCCAAGTAATGTTAACAAATGTAAAGTAATGATAACCTAATTAATCATCGATATAATTTAAATTGTTCACAGCCGCGAATGCGGCGATAAATTTTTACATCGCAAACTGCCCGATGATTTTTTTCCATCGCAAACTGCGGCGACCCGCGTTGAGCTCAATAGCCTGATCGCGTATTCGCGGCGAATTTATTGAGCAAGATTTATATGACCACCGCGATGACGTGACTTTTGCGGGTACCTTAAAAAATCCTGTGCCAGCAGGGTTGATAATTTCTGTATAAGATACAAAGTGTAACGTGCCGAGCGCATCACATCAGATTGTCACCTATCCAGATACTGACCGCGCTTGCCGTCGCTTAACTTCAGTACGTGGATATAAACGCTAACTGTCCAGCCACGAAAGCTAGATGATGGACTGGACAGTTAATCTGCCTATATCCATGACTGTTACAACAGTTACAAAATGCTAAATAGATTTGTATCTTTGCAACATTTACATACAATGTATTATATTCATAAACTTTATATACATGTATCATTGCTTCAGAGATAAAATACATTACATAATTAAAGTAGGCAAATTTTTGTACATTAAAACAGTATGTATCACTTTGTTATTGTATATTTGTTGTCACATTTGAAAACATTTGAAGTTGAACATGTTCATATTTCATTCTAGGTGTTGTGAAAAGTAATGAGACCAATGGTCACATGATAAATGAAAATGTATCAGAAAACAGAACACAGTTTTTGAATGAACTTTTTGAACTAATGGTCACAGAAGGGTTTCAAAATGGCAGAAAACGGTCAACTAAAGTTGTGGAATTCAAGCATCCAAAAGAGTTAGAGAGCATGATGGATCTTAAGTTGGCCAAACAAACGTCAAATAAAGATCTACTGAATATTTGTCAGGATGTCATACGCTACAGTGTAAAAACTGGTGAGTAAAACATATACCATGCTTTTCAGTATTTAATTTCAAATATTGGGTAAGTTTTATGTGCTTTTTACATTAAGTTTACCAAATCCTTATCTGTGTAAAACTTTTTCTTTTAAATATATTTCTGCTATGTTTTGTCTCTATATAGATAAATTATATATATATATATAAATAAAGACTAACGTGCATTTTCTACTTCTTCCTTTATATATATATATATATATATATATATATATATATATATATATATATATATATATATATATATATATATATATATATATTTATATATATATATTTAAAGGAAGAAGTAGAAGATACACTTTAGTCTTTATGGAAGGTATTCCACAATACAAAGGAAAGAAAATACAATAAAATACATCTCTAAAGTTCCTACCGGTTTCATCCTTGCGGGGATATTCATGGATGACGTTACATAAATCTCAGTGTGTTGAAATCTCCTTCTAAATGTATTTTCCCATGCATAAATTCATTTTTCATTACAATTACAGTCTATAAACCAAATTGGGATTGTTTTCATAAAATTGGGGATAAAACATGTATTTTGGGAGTAGGGCCAAATATCACACCTATGGAGATGACAGAAAAAGGCCTGGGATATGTTGATACATGTGGTCACTTCACATCTGGACTATGTTAGAAAAGATACATGTGGTCATTTCATATTTTGACTATGTTACAAAAGTTGAGTTGTATTGATACATGATCTTCTACACTTTTGCCATCAGGTCATCCTCGATTTTTTAATCAGCTGTATGGAGGATTGGATGAATATAGTCTTGGTGGTGCTTGGCTGACAGAAACTTTAAACACAAGCCAGTATGTACTGATCTTATTTCTCACAGTTATTTTAACACACAGACACAAACAAACACACACAGACACTGACACAGAAACAGACACACTCAGACAATCAGACAAACACAGACAATCAGACTCACTCACAAAAACAAATAGCCCCAAACACAGGCTGAGAGACAGACACAAACACACATACAGACAAATGCACACACACACACACACAGATACCGGCAGACAGACAGACACATAGACAGACATACACACAAACAAAAACACGGACACAAACACACTAGTCTGCAGATTAGGACTGTCCTGTGTAGCATACTTTTCTGTCGACTTGAAATTTCATGTGATGTACTGGTAGAATGTACTACAATGTAGTTGGTCTTTGTGTTCTATAAAGTCAAATTTTGTTCAGGTATAAACTGATGTATTGTTAATTTTGCATGTACACTGCCGGTCTGAAAAACCTCTGAATCTCACTCTTTACCAGTTAAAGATTAATTTTAAAAACTCTATTATTTTATTTTAAATACAAGGGACATGTGAAAACATACAAATGATGAAGCATTTTGATGAAAAATTAACAAACATGCCTGGTTGTCATAGAATCCTTGTGATTTATTAAGTTAATTTCATGTATATTTAATTACATGTGAAATGTATATGAGCAAATGCCATATTTATGGATTTACATTCACTGATATTAGAATATATCCTCTCGGGTGAAGTTTTAATATGTACTTTCATTAAATTATTAAATGAATATAATTGATTTTAACTTTTCTGATGATTCTAAACCTAACACAGAACTATATTCAGATCAGAATTATACTGTACAGTGAGGTACTGGCTTTTATTTGTGCCTGCTTTGCTGCTGGATAAATAACGAAATTACCTTCATTGTAAACATTCAAACCAGTTATTGACAAGTTATTGATATTTTTTTTTTACAAATGTAGACTTTACCAAATCTTTTGAATATCTTGTATTTAAGTTAACAATATGTTTCTGCAATTTACAAAAGTGACATGAATGCAAAGAAATTAGACTCACATTTGAAATTTAGAATGATATAATAATATTTTTACCTTTTGTCTGGGATGGATTTTAAATTGCAAATTATATCAATTAAAAATGTACTTGTAGAAATTACACGTGGAATTATGTAATTTCAGGTAAACATAGATGTGCATTATTGAAAAATTGTAAAGATTTAAATACAGTCAGTTCCACTTATTTGGGCATCTGATAATTGCACATTCATGTTCATTGCATAAGAACTCAAACACAAAACCATTTCCTATTTTTTATATGTTAAATATTCCTTTTAACTGCATAGGTTAAACCAAGAATTCCTGTATATTAACGAAAATATTCCCCAAATGGGGGACAATGTACTGTTATGTTAAAAAGTGATATGTGGAAGTACTATTTTACTAGAAATGAGAACGTGCCTAACTATGTTTTATGAAAATGTTGTTTTTATGATATCATTTTACCCTTATGCTGACTGATAATCCATTACTAGTGTACTTAGGGTGTTCATAATACATGTAATATTTTGTATATAAATGTAAGGATATATGAAGATGAATCATCATTATTCTCTAGAATACACTCTCTTGTGAGTTGCATATTCCTGTTATTTGCATAATTTTCTCTGACATTTTGACTACACAATTAAGGAGTCCACTGTATATACCTATAGGTACACCTATGAAGTTTCACCGGTCTTCACATTAATGGAAAAAGAGTTATTGGGCAAAATGTTAAATTTTATTGGATTTGAAAATGGAGATGCAATTTTTTGCCCAGGTAATTATTCACTTTTGTACGATTCAATGGCAATAAATTGAGTTGTATTTTAAATGCATGTAATGTTGACACATATCTGTCATCACTAAATCACATGTCAGCTAATTATCTCAATATGTCAGATAACTGTCAACTTGTCATGATTATGTCAGTATGTCATGTAGTTATTTCAACCTGACATAATTATCATCAAACAATCACAAAGTGTCAGACATGTCAACTTGTCATATTATCATGTCAGACATTAATGTCAACTTGTCATATTAGCATGTCAATGTCAGACATTGATGTCTAATTGTCATGTTATAATGTCAGTGTGTCAGACATTAATGCCAACTTGTCATCATGTAAGTGTGTCAGACATTTAGGTCAACTTGTCATATCATGTCAGGCATTTATTGTCATATTATCATGTCAGTGTGTCAGACAATGTGTACACCTGTTACTTATCAGCCAACCAGGTAACTATGTTGATCTGTCTATGACCATGAAGTTCATAATACAATAAACGTTTGTTTTGATATTCTGTAAATATAACTGAACCATCTAATCATCTGACAAATTAACATAAACATGTGATTACTGGTGGCAGTGTGTTGTCATAGCTTTTTGCAATTTGCTATTTATGATAATTTTTAAAGAAAAATTGCTTTTATGTTTGATTTGTTAAATAATTTATGATTACTTTTCTCTTAGATACACAGATTTAATCAGAATTGTTTAGATACAACAAAACATTCATATGACATATTTTACAATGTCCTTATTGCGATGTGTAAATATAGAATAAGTTTGCAAATGTCCATATGATAGTAAATGTATAGATGCTCAGATGTACCATGTTCTGTAGATAACTTAAATATGTAGCACTTTTACTGTAATCATTTACAGTGCAAATTAAAGTTTTACAGTTTTACATTTGAAGCCAAAGTGAAGTAGTACATGTATAGTAAACAAAATCTGTGTTCTTTTACACATCGCCATGTGTAGGGTCACCGGTAGATCATATAAGGAACACTTTAAAAGTGTATTACATGTGATTATCAATCCAGGATATCTTAATTGGGGTGTAATTTTAAGAAAATGTAACCAATGGCATTATACAATTAATCATTTCAATATTTTATCACGGAAAAAAGTTATAGATAAAATTCTATGAATTTCAATGGAACAACATCTTTAGAATGATTAGTTGTTTGTCATTAAAATTGAAATAAACTAACATTGTCTAATTGAAATAAACTGTAAAAAATTATTTGACAATTGGAAGTTGCTATCACAATGCATGTACATCTAATATTATCATGTTTTTAATGGCTTTCTCAGACTCTCTGTATACTACAACATTTAAATATTTCACATTAATTTTATTGGAACAAGAAATAAACGACATTTGCACTTGTTCACAAACATGTCATGATATTATTTAAAACTGTTTGAATAAATCAAACTACAAGAAAAAAGATAAAAAAAACTTATTAGATATAAAATCTCCTCTTTGAGGGCCCTTTCTACTTTTACTACTTGAGAGTCCTTTTTTCAGGAGGATCAATTTCCAACATGTATGCTTTAAATGTGGCTCGGTACAAACGGTACCCCAATGTGAAGAGGACAGGAATGCAGGGTCTTCCTTGTTTATGTGTTTTAACCTCGGAGAAGGTAGACCAGTTTGGAGTGCAATCTGTTAGAATGTTCTCCGCATACATGTATAATATTGACACATTTCCTTTGTTTCAGATCTATTTTTGGCATTTCTAACTTTAATGTTGGAGTTGAAGCCGTCAAAGGATGCATTTTGATAACTGTAAATTGAGTGCATATGGGAAATGTGTGTCTAAATTGGGTTTCTGTTAGAGAAATTGTTAAACTTCATTTCTAGCTACATGTAGTTGTCACAAATTCTGGATCTATGACAAAAAATATTTCTTTTTTTTTCATCAATATCATATTTTTTTTAATTGATTGATAAGTGTGTTTTGAGGAAAGAAATTATTATTTTTTAGAATGTATATTTGAAAAATTGATTATTTGATTAAAATGATTATAATTTTTGACATCATAATTGCGCATTTCCCATTCTCATTTCTGCTCTTGCAAACTTTTGATATTTCTACACTACTTTTAACGAAAACATTAAAATATAATTGATCACAAAATTATACGGTAAATCTACAGCTTTAAATGTGGCCATTTTAAATGTAATATTTCATTGAAACAAAAAGTGCCTGTTTTAATATATTTGTACAAAAATGTGTATATTGTTGGGACAGTTTTACATTTGACTTTATGAAGTTTGTACTTATTTGTCCTAGGGTCATTACTCGATGAAGAAAGGTATGGCTTTCCTGGGTCTCGGAATTGATAATCTGATTCAAGTTAAGTCCGATAGTTTAGGGAAAATGGATGTGAAGGACCTTGAAGAGAAGATATTACAATGTCAATCTGAGGTAAAACATGTAACATTTGTTTTCAAATTGCCAAAAGTGAATTTCTTTTTAATGAGTTTAAATCCGAGATTACATGTCATAAGAATCATGGCAAGTTAAAGAATCTTAAGTCCATATGTGATCCTTTACTAATAACTAACTTAATTATACAGTTCTCAGCTGGAAACTGATAAATTAAACCCTGATACAACCTATAGACAATTGTTTGGAATGATCATTGTAGTGCTTAACCATGTTTTGAAATAAGATTTATTCATCAGTTTTGCAGGTTGTATTTGAAATAGATTTTGTGGCTTAAAATATGACTTCTTTCTAAAAGAAAGTTAGAAGCATTATTCATAATCTGATATTGATTATTTACCTTTTGAAACAGGGCAAGATTCCATATTTGGTAAATGCCACAGCTGGTACTACAGTTTTAGGAGTATATGATCCCCTGGACCAAATCGCAGACCTGTGTCAAAAGTACAACATGTGGTTACACGTAGATGGAGCTTGGGGTGGTAGCGCTCTTATATCTCAAAAGCACCGACATCTCATGAAAGGTATCAACAGGTGAGATTCTCTCTGAAGATGTTTACATAGGAGATAATATCAGGGATTTAGGTGTCCGATTACAGGACCAATTCCCAATGCAAAAATGGCAAGTATTTTCCCAAAACATGTGCAAAAATTCCCAATTTGGAGTTTCTAAATAAAGAATAAAGTATCTGACAACACATGTTTTATTGACATTGTCAGATTCAGATTGTTCTTTGAAACCACTGATAGGATTTTGATGAAACTACTGAAAGTAAGTACTCAAAGTTTTCTGCCATATTTTTCTTTTTTGGCTAGATCAGCCTTCATATTCTTCTTGGTCTTCTCTTCATATTTGTAGATGGTTCTCAGGTGAGTGATTTAGGCCCATCTGTGCCTGTTTTGTTTTTTTCATTGCAGACTCCATGGCATGGAGTCAACATAATAGGTCTATACTAAGTTATCATTCAACCATTTGACTAAATCTCCCAACTTGTTCTTTTTTCAGGGCAGATTCCATGACATGGAATCCACATAAAATGATGGGAGCACCACTTCAGGCAGCAGCCTTTTTGACAAGACACAAGGTATGTTCATATGAATGTATTCATTGGCAATTTTTTTTAATGAATTGCTCTTTTGTTGAATTGATTGTTCAGATGCCTTTACTATGTAGACGGCTGGTAGTATTTTTATTGAGTACAATTGTATATTGTAACTAGGATTATCTTCCCACAATTACCTGATCCCAGTTATATAACTTCCCTAGTTCAGTGTAACATAAAACACCAGAAAAACAGACAAAATAACATGAAATGGATTATTTAACCTGTATCATAGGTACAGGTGTCTCAAAGGTGTACAGGTAAGATGGAGCAACTTGTGATTATCAAGAGCATACCTACATAATCAGTATAGATCAATTATACTTACATTATCAGTAAAGGTCAATTATACCTACATCCTATAGGTCAATAATACCTACATAATCAGCATAGGTCAATCATACCTACATAATATAGGTTAATCATACTTACCTAATTAGTATAGGTCAATTATATCTACATAATCAGTATAGGTCAATTAAATCTACATAGTATAGGTAAACCATACTTACATAATCAGTATAGGTCAGTTATACCTTTGTAATCCATATAGGTCACTGCAATTGTTGAATGCCTATTAAGAGGATAATATGTTAATTTTGTACCTATAGTAAACAGATTTTAAAAATCATTAAAATACAGGTTGTACGTTAAGTTTTTTCATTTGGTTTTAATTTGTATGTCATCCTAGTCATTTGATCTATTTCCCTCAGTTGTAGTGTGATTTTGTGTATTGCAAAGATTCTGAACTGTTTTAAACTTCTTTTCTAATCCACTAGACAGATTTTCCCTCTATTATAATGTGGGTGGATGTTATGCCAACTATTTTAAACTTCTCTAAACCACTAGATAGTTTCTCGCTCTGTTGTAATGTGGGTGTATGTTATGCTAACCATTTTAAGCTTTAATTCTATACCACTAGACAGATTTTCCCTCTCTTTTAATGTGGGTGTATGTTATGCTAACCATTTTAATTTTGCATCTAAACCACTAGACTGATTTTCCCTCTGTTGTAACTTGGGTGTATGTAATGCTAACCATTTTAATTTTGCATCTAAACTACTAGACTGATTTTCCCTCTGTTGTAACTTGGGTGGGTGTTATGCTAATCATTTTAAACTTCTTTTCTAAACCTCTAGACAGATTTTTCTTAAATTTGGTATGTAGCCTTATTCTCTTTAGTTGTGAATTCATTACCCATGAGTGATGTGTTCTATAGACAGAGTGGGATGGGGGATCTGATGACTAAGAAGGCCCTCCAACCTATTTTTCTACACTTCTAACTTGATACCTAATGACCTTGTTACAGGACTTGCTTCCTCAGTGTCATTCAGCTAATGCTGCTTATCTGTTTCAACAAGACAAGTTCTACGATGTATCCTACGACACCGGAGATAAGTCTATCCAATGTGGACGTAAGATAGACTGTCTGAAACTTTGGATGATGTGGAAAGCTAAAGGAGATGCTGGATTTGAGAAAGACATTGATAATCTGTTTGAATGTGCAAGGTATTTGTCAACACAAATCAATATTCATGTAAACAAGTTCTTGGTTAACATTATGCCATTTTAAGGACAAACCTCCTACTATGAGGAGAGAAAGTTGGATCATTGCAAACTTTCTGACTTTGGAAGGTATTAAACAGCAATTACCCTTTCACACGTCAGCTTTCATTACTAAAAAGTCACTTTAGAGAACAATGGAAAAGAAGGCAAAACAATAACAAAAAGAAATAAAGATGTACATACAGTCAAACTTGCATTAAAGGCCACCTCTGTCTATAAAAACCATTCAGATATAACATTTGTTAACTTTTTATAATGAGTAAACCTCTTGATAAAGCCACCTGTCTACAATAATCACTTTTGTCTGTTCCCTTGGGCGGCCTTTATAAACAAGTTTGACTGTACAGGGCTCAACACTAAGGCACGTCCGACTGACCCTGACTAGTAAAAGATTGGTACGGTCTAGTTAAGTTGTGTCAAAATAGCCCGACTGGTCGGGTTAAAAATATCACTTCAAATAGACTGACGATCTATTATTAAAAAATTTGTTGTGGAAAACCATTTTGTTCTTTTTGTAATTTATTTACCAATAGTGGGACATTTATTTACATTACCGGTGATTGTGATAATAGATATGTTGCTGATATTACGTGCCGTATAGACTTACTTTCATTTCGTCAGTTTTGTAGCCATATAATGTAATACGCCCTCTGTTGAGAGATTGGTATATAAAATAACCGGAATAATAGTAATATTACCAGGAAGACACAAAAAGCCACAGGGATGACACATCAGATTATGTTTTCATCATTTTTAGATTATTTATATACAGCTAAGAAGAATAAACTATTTCAATGTGAGAAGGGAAACAGTGTTCTAGGAATTTTGCTACAAATTGTACGAGTACTTACGTCGGGTTCAATATCACACTAGTACTGATATGGCTTAAATATGAAAAGCCAGGTAAATACGAGGACAATACCGACAAAATATCTTTTTATTTTAATGTAATACCTATATTATTAACATTTAAAAGTAAATTATTCCATAAAATTATCATTACGATGGAAAGGAGCTTCAATCCAGTTACACGATTCCGGTAATTGGCGTCATTTCGGTAATTCTATGGACCCGCAAAAATTCAGATTGAAAGTGAAACTGAAAGCATCGGTCATAAAATCACAAGTGCGTGCCGCTTCACTAGCCTAGCCTAGGCATATTTTAATTTAACCGGGCATATAGAATGGTACGTTTCTTTTTTTGATAGTTTTGTTTGAACTGCGTCACAATATCTCTAATAAAGCAGATCAACTTACGATAACTATCGATATCTGTTTACACTTAGTGACTGACGACGGCTTCTTTATAGTAGTGGAGGCATAACTAGAGATGAGGGAGTATTATAATGAGTAGATAAACTTAATGATTGATTCTTTGTTAATGTAATTTTGGGTATGAAATGTAGGGAACTTTGGTGAAGTAGACCTAATATCAATATAAGTATTTTACAAATAGATATTAAAATTCTGTGATGGTCTTGTTGTAGAGCACTGGACTGGCAAGAGGAAGGTCCCAGATTTAAATCTGGCACTGGGTCATACCTATGATTGTAACTCATTGACTCCTGAAAATCAGTGGACTGTTCTGTAAATCATTGACTTAGACCAGTCCAAATGCATCTTTAGGGGTGAATGAATTAAAAAAGAAAGTGGTTCTTCCCCTCACCAAGTCCTCAGCACAAGAAGTCACAAGGTTTTCAGATGAGACATAAAATTGAGGCAGATGTAACACAAAAATTAATCCTCATGGCCTGAACCCTCACTGCATTGGCATCATTCCATAGCACAGGTCAAAATTTGTGGCACTTCTTCAAAACCTAGTAATGTCCCCATATAAGAGAAAAACATTTTGTGGGTATAAAGTAACAATCAAAACAAAACCAAAATAGATAATTTATAAATTTAATTATTAGATTTATTACTTTGCCATAGCCTTGTAATGGTGGTAAATAACATCATATTTTACAGATACCTTGCAGATTTAGTCAAGAAGAGGGAAGGCTTTGAACTTGTTCAAGAGGTAAGCTGCAGTTATCATATACATGTAATTGTATTTTGGACTTAGATTTACAGGGGTCACCAAGAGCTCTATTGTATATTAAGCATTGTGATTTCCTTATATAAAATCTAGAAAACCCAGCAGGAAAAAAATGAAATGTGTATACATGTTGATTATTTATTTTGTTTTAAGTCCATGTAGTTATGTTTGTATATAGTAATTACCCAAAACTTGAAATGTTGACCCTATGTACAGCAATCTGTGAGAGTATGACAGTCCGTGATGCAGTTAAAATTTGTATCAAGTACATGTAATTACCCAAAACATAAAATGCTGACCCTCTGTACAGCAATCTTTGAGAGTATGACAGTCCATGATGCAGTTAAAATTTGTATCAAGTAATTACCCAAAACATAAAATGTTGATCCCATGTACAGCAATCTGTGAGAGTATGATAGTCCATGATACAGATATAATTTGTATCAAGTAATTACCCCAAAACGTAATTACCCAAAACTTAAAACCTTGACCCTACGTTCAGCAATCTATGAGAATATGACAGTCCATGATACAGTTAAAATTTGCATCAAGTAATTACCCAAAACTTTAAAATGATGACTGTATGTACAGCAATCTGTGAGAGTATGACAGTCCTTGATACAGTTAAAATTTGCATCAAGTAATTACCCAAAACTTTAAAATGTGATACAGTTAAAATGTCTTGTCTGTATGTTCTCAATCTGTGAGAGTATGAACAGTCCGTGATAACAGTTAAATGTTGACTGTATGTACAGCAATCTGTGGGAGTTTGATAGTCTTGATACAGTTTAAATGTTGACTGTATGTATACTATCTGTGTGAGTATTGACAGTCAGTTAAGCTTTAAATGTTGTATGTTTGTAACAGACAATTCTGTGAGTGTTTGACAGTACTTGATACAGTTATAATTGTGGACTATTTGTACAACAATCTGTGAGAGTTTGACAGTCCTTGATCAGTTATATTTGTTGACTTCGATGTACTTACAATCCTGTTGAGTGTTTGCAGTCACTTGTACAGTTAAAATGTGGATCTGTTTGTTCTGCCATTACTGTGTGAGTTGACAGTAATGTTTATGTTTAATGACTGCATGGTATTTCAACTTTTATTTTTTATGTTGTCTGTTGGTCTGCTAGCGTGGTGAGTTTGTCAGGCCGTGTTTCATGGGTTTTTGGGGTCTGGTGGGTATGCTAGAGAGGGTGTGGTGGTCATGGACGTGATGATGGGTTAATTGTTGGTCTGGATGGTCTGCATTGCGGGGTGTGGTTGCAGGCCGTGTGGATGGGTTTTGGGAGTGGTGGTGTAGGGAGGTGGGTGTTTTGGGGGTTTGTAGGTTGGGGGGGGTGTGGAGGGGGTTCAGGGTTGATGTATGGTTTTGGTTTTGGCTTGAGTGGGTTGGAGGGGCGAATATTGTTTTTGGGGGGCGTAAAGGGTTTTGGTTGTGTTTTGGGGGTTTTGGTGGTGAGAGTTTTTTGATGTTTGGGTTTTGTGGAGTAGGAGGGGGTTTTTGGTTTGTGGTGGTTTTGGGAGGTTTTTCTTTTTTTTTTTTTAGGTGAGGTTTGGGGGTGTGGTGGGTGGATGTGCGTGGCGGGTTGATTGGTAGGGGGTATTAGTGGGTTTGGGTTTGGGTAGGTTGGTAATTTTTAGGTTGGTGAAGGGGGGGGTTTTGTTGTTTTGGTTTTGGGGGTTGTAGTTATTGTTCGGTGGTTGTTTGGGGGTGTTTTTTGTGGGTGGGTTTGTGTTTGTGTTGTCATTATTTTGGGGGTTTTTGTTGATTTTTTTTTGCTGTTGGGGGCGTGTTGTGATGGTGGGGGGATTTTTGTGGGGTGGGGGGTTTTTTTATTTTTGGTGGGTTTGGGGGGGTAGGGATTGGGTGGGCGTTTTTGTGGTCGGGTTGGGTGTTGGGTGGAGGCTGTGGGTTTTTTGGGGGTTTTTGTGGGGGGGTGGTGATTAGTTTGATTTTTTTGCTTGGTTTGAGGGTTAGGGGTTTGTGGGGGTAGGGGGGGTGGGAGTTGGGTGGTTGGGTTTTGGGGGAGGCATGTTGAGGTAGGGGATTTTTTGGGGGTTTTTGCTTGTTGGCAGGGTGTTGTTTGCGGGGGGTGTTGGTTGGGTGATTTGTGGGGTTTGTAGGGTATTTTTTGTTATTGGGTGGGCGGTGTGAATTGGTGGGATGGTTTGGATCGTGAGTGGGATTTTTTTTCGTTTGGAGGCTTAGGGTTTATGATGTGTTGTTCTCTTGGTTTTCATGGATTGGGGGGGGGAGTTTGGGTGAGTTTTATGTTTTTGGGGGGTTTGTAGCTTCGTTGATCGTGAGGGGTTAGGGTTTTTGTGGTTTTTTTTTGCGTTTGGGGGATGAGGGGTGGAGTTTTGGTGTTTTGTGTGGTGGTGGGTGTTTAGGTATAAGGCGGGTTGCTGTTTTTTGGTGGTGTAGGATTGAGCGGTGTTTGTGTGGAGGTTGACTTTGGGTTGGAGTTGGCGGTTTTGGCAGAAAATGGTTAGATTGTCGTGGGTTGTGGGGGGTTTTTTGAGGTGGGGTGGGTAGGGGTTGTAGTTGCTGGAGTTGGGTTTTGTTTGGTGGGTCTGAGGTGGCGTGTTGAGGGGGTTGTGTTGATTAGAGTTGGTGGGTTGGTTCGGGGTTTCGGGTTGGGGGGTTGGGTTAGGGGTTTTGTGGGGGTGGGGGTGTTTTATTTTGTTTTTGGGTGTTGGGGGGGGCTGGGAGGTTTAGAGGGTGGTTTTGTTGGTTAGTTGTTGGTGGTTTGGGGGGTTTGGTGTTGGTTTGATTGTTTGGGTGGAGAGGGTTCGGGTTAAGTTTGGCGGGGTTTGGTGTTGGGTTTTGGTTGGGGGGATTGTTTGTTACGTGGTTGTTGGTTTGGGTTTTGGAGTTTGGGTGGACTAGTTTTTGTTTTTTTTTTCTTTTTTTCTGGTGTGGGGTTTAGTCGAGGGACGGGGGGTTTGTTTGGAGTGTTTTTTTCCTTGCTGGGGTGTTGTGGTTGGGTTTTTTGGTTGCTGCGGTAGGGTTTGTTGGGATTAGATGGGTATGGTGGGGGTGGGGTGGGGTGGGGTGGGTGAGTCTTTTTTTTTTTGTGTTAATGAATTTTGTTAAGGGAGGCTGTGTTTGGGTAGTTTGGGATTGGATTGGTTTGTGGGGTTGTGTGGGAGGGTGGGTTGGATTGTGTTTGGTGTGGGGGGGGTTGTGTAATGGTTTACTCAGTTTGATGAATTGCACTTTATTGGTTGGGTACGTGGTTTGGCTGGGGGGTTTTTGGGAGAACGGGCTTTTTGGTATGGTTTTTAGTTTGGGTGTGTGGTTTTTTGGTAGGTGTTTTGGGTGAAGTTGGTGATTTTGGCGGCTTATTTTAGAGGGTGTTGTGGTGGGTGGGGTGGGTTTTCTAGTGGTTTTTTTGTGAGGGCGGGTGGCGTGTTTGTTTTTCTGGCGGAGGGGGGTGTTTTTTTTGGGTCTGTTGGTGTTTGATTGAGGGTTTAGTTGGTTTTGGGGATGATTGGGTGAGGGGTATGGTGGGTCGTTTTGGTAGGTAGGGTGATTTTGGGTTTGGGGTTGTTTTAGGTTGGCTTTTATGTGAGTTGTGTTAGTGGTAGTGGGTTTGGAATTGCGTTTGGTGATTTTTTGGGAAGATGCATTTGGGTGTTTTTTTGGGTTTTTGTTGTGGATTGCGGGTGGTTTTAGTGTTTTTGTTTCTGGTGTGTATGGGACTGTTTGTTTTTGGTTTGATTTTTGGGGGGTGTTGGGGGTGTTGCTTTGGAGAGTTTTGGGCGGGAGGTATGGTGCGGATTTTGGTGGTAGTTGGTGTAGATTTATGTCTTTTTTTTGAGAGGGGTCGTTGTTGGTGTGAGCGGTGGGGGTTGTGTTAGGGGGTTTTTGGAGAGGTTGGAGATTGGGCGGATGGTATTGCGTTTTTTTTTGGTGGGGGGGTCGTTGGGTTTGGTTTTATACTGGGATGTGGGGGGGGTTTAGTGGGATGTGGGGTGGAGTTTGGGTGGTGTGGGGTTTGGGGAGGGGTTAGAAGTATAGGTTTGTTTCTTGGTTGTTGGGGGGTTTTTGGTGGTTGGATGGTTGGGGGGGCTGCGGGGTGGGGGCTTGTGGTGGGGGGTTGGTTGAGTTTTTTGCCGCGGGGGATGGTGTATTTTTTGTATCTTTTGGTTGTTGGGGGAGGGTGGATGGTTGGGAGCGGCGTTGGATGCTGATCTTTGTCTGGTTTTTTTTGGGCGGGAGTAGGGGGGTGGGCTTGGGTGGGTTGTGTTTTTGTGCGGATTGTTTGGTGTGTGGGATATTTTGGGGAGGCAGTGTTAGGTGTGGGATTTTGTCTTGAGGTTTCGTTAGTTGGGTGTGGGTTTTTTTTTTTGGGGGGGGGTGGGGGGTGTGTTTTAGGTGCAGTGGGCGGGGGGGGGGTTTTGCCCTGTAGATAAAGGTTTTCGGCGAGGGGGGGGAATTTGGCGGTTGTTGGAGTTGTTTGGTGGGGTGAAGGTGGTGGTGTTGGTTTTTTTGATTTGGTGTTGTGTGGTTGGGGGTGTGGAGACTGGGTATCGTTGGAAGGTGTTTTTGGACGTTGCGTTTTGTTTGTCTTTGGGGGGGGGTACTTTTTTTTTTGTTTGTCTGTTGTGGGGAGGGTGTGGGTTGGTGGTTGGTTGGGGCGTTGATTTGGTTTTTTGGGTGGTGAATGAGAAGGGTTTAGTATGGGTTGGTTGGATTGGTGGCGTGCAGGACATATGGGTGATGCAGTTCAGGTTGTCGGTTTTGGAAGTTGTGGCTTGGGGTGGGAGCGGGTATGGGGTGAGTTGGGGTTTTGGGGTTGGGGGGGTGGTTTGGGTGTGGTGGAGTGGGTTGTTTGTGTACGGGGGTTTGTGTGATGTTGGGGGTGTTGTGTGAGTGGATGCAGGTTTGGAGTTGTTATTGTTTTGGGAGTTTGGCGTTCGGTGGTCATTGGGGGGGAGTTTTTGGATGTGCGGGGTTGTGGGGTCGACTTTTTTTGGGGGGGAGAAGAGGTGATTTGTTATGGGGGTGGGTATCTTGTTTGTTGGTAGGGTTACGACGTGATTGGGGGGGGGTTGCTGCTGAGTGGTTGCTGGAGGTTTGGGTGTAGTGGTGGTGCTGCATGTTTTTGGGAAGGGTGGGGCTGGGCGAGTGTGTTGTTTTGGGTGACGGCGCTTGGTTTTAGTGGAGTCGGGTTGATTGGTGTGTAGAGGGTTTAGGGGGGTTGGGGAGGCTTTGGGAATTGGTTATGTATGTTAGGGTGTGGTGTGGGTGGGGGTAGGATGATTTGTTTGGGGTTTTTTGATGATTGGAGAGGTGGGGGTTGTGTGTGAGGACGTGTATTGAATGTTTGGTTTTTTTGGGTGCATCAAGTAATTACCCAAAACTTTAAAATGATGACTGTATGTACAGCAATCTGTGAGAGTATGACAGTCCTTGATACAGTTAAAATTTGCATCAAGTAATTACCCAAAACTTTAAAATGTTGATACAGTTAAAATGTTGACTGTATGTACAGCAATCTGTGAGAGTATGACAGTCCTTGATACAGTTAAAATGTTGACTGTATGTACAGCAATCTGTGAGAGTATGATAGTCCTTGATACAGTTAAAATGTTGACTGTATGTATAGCAATCTGTGAGAGTATGACAGTCCTTGATGCAGTTAAAATGTTGACTGTATGTACAGCAATCTGTGAGAGTATGACAGTCCTTGATACAGTTAAAATGTTGACTCTATGTACAACAATCTGTGAGAGTATGACAGTCCTTGATACAGTTAAAATGTTGACTCTATGTACAACAATCTGTGAGAGTATGACAGTCCTTGATACAGTTAAAATGTTGACTGTATGTACAGCAATCTGTGAGAGTATGACAGTCCATGATACAGTTAAAATTTCCATCAAGTAATTACCCAAAACTTTAAAATGTTGACTGTATGTACAGCAATCTGTGAGAGTATGACAGTCCTTGATACAGTTAAAATGTTGACTGTATGTACAGCAATCTGTGAGAGTATGACAGTCCTTGATGCAGTTAAAATGTTGACTGTATGTACAGCAATCTGTGAGAGTATGACAGTCCTTGATGCAGTTAAAATGTTGACTGTATGTACAGCAATCTGTGAGAGTATGACAGTCCTTGATACAGTTAAAATGTTGACTGTATGTACAGCAATCTGTGAGAGTATGACAGTCCTTGATACAGTTAAAATGTTGACTGTATGTACAGCAATCTGTGAGAGTATGACAGTCTTTGATGCAGTTAAAATGTTGACTGTATGTACAGCAATCTGTGAGAGTATGACAGTCCTTGATACAGTTAACATTAATTGGGGACACTTAATCTCTACCAGGTCCCCATGTAAATTAAAAAATAATTCTTGAGTGTGGAATGGGGATTTGGTAAATCAACAACTAAACCTAGAATACGGAGCAACTAGTTGACTTGATTTTGTATATAATTCTTAGTTTGGTGATCTTGTTTTATATGGCTTCTTGTTTATTTTTAGCCGGAGTGTACAAATGTTTGTTTCTGGTACGTACCACCAAGTTTAAAAGGAAAGGAACGAACACCAGAATGGTGGAGTCAGTTGGGAAAGGTATGTAAATTTTGAAGAATCATGAAAATGACATCTCAAGACTTTGACAAGAATAAAGAGAGAATTGGCTTTGTTATTTAATCAGTTTTCTTAATACTGTGGAACCTGTCTTGAGAGACAACCCCATCTGCCACTGAAATGTGGTCTTCAAGACCGGTGCTCTATCAGTATAGGTTTTAAGGATAATTTAACCAAGTGGTTTTCAGAATGTGCTTTCTAAAGACAAATGGTTTTTCAAGACAGATTCCACTGTAAAATGGAACCAGTCTAGTGAGACCATTGTCATATAAGATCAGCTGTCTTGTGAGACCACCCTCTGAAAACCACTTAAGTAATCCTATAGAAAAAATCTTTTTAGCTCACCAGAGCTTTCGACTCAAGTGAGCTATTGTGATCACTCCCTGTCTGGCGTTCCAACATCCAGCGTCTGTAAACTTTTCATATTTTTGGCTTTTTCTGTGAAACCGCTGAAGGCATTTTCACAAAAATTGACAGGAAGCAAGTATTGAAGGTCCTTTAATAATTTTGTATTTTTTCTGCCAGATTGACCCAGGGATGGATCCAGGGTGAGGCAGAATAGGTTCCCCCCAAAATATCTTCTCCAGAACCGCTACATGAATGAAAAAACAGATTATTCTGTGTGATCTTTATGGATGTATGATACAAATTTGTATTTTTCATAGAAATCAGAAAATTAACTTTTGACGTGTTTCTGACGTCTTTTCAGACTGTCATTTTCATTCATTTTTGCATGATTTCCTTTATTATCTCCCCTTGTATTCACATTGATGCATTATTCATTTAATGTGTTTGTGCAAAAATTTTTGTCAAAATTTAATTTCTAGAATATAAATTCTCTAAGAATGTGAAAAAACTATCAACTTTTGTTTCAAAACCACTGAAGGAATTTTGACGAAATTTTACAGAAAGCATGTACTCAAGGCCCTCTACCAAGTTTTTAGTTTTCTGCCAGATGGGCTCTTGAGTGGATCCAGGTGGGGCAAAATAGGTCTCATAAGGTACCCCTCTTTAAAAATACATGTATTCTTCTCCAGTACCGCTATATGAATTGAAGATTGGATTCTTTCTGAGTGATCTACATGGATATACGATTTAAGTTTGTATATTTCATTGAAATCAGAATATTAATTTGTGATGCGTTTTAAGTTCATATAAGACTTGCATGATTTCCTCAATTATCTCCCCTTTAATTCACTTCATTGCATTCATTTAATGTGTTTTACTTGTATAGGTGAAGAAAAGTTGTGGTGTAAGAATTGCTGAAATGAAAAATTTAGAATTTTTTTTAAATTTCTTAAAACTGCAATATTTATGTTTCTTGGTCAGATCAGCCTACATGTACATATTCTTCTTGGTCTTCTTTTAACATTGTAGATGGTTCTCAGGTGACTGATTGAGGCCCTCATGGGCCTCTTGTTTAAGAGACCACCATCTTGTAACACCTTATTTCAGTGGCAAAAAGGGTTGTCTGTAGATACATTTCCACTGTACTATGTCCTCCTGTAGGAAAACCTAGACAAACCTGCATGAGCAATTTCGGGGTAAGAAACTATACATAACAATTTGGTAGATCTTTGTTATCTTAATATCTTTTCTCATTTCAGATTGCCCCCAAAATAAAGGAGAGAATGACCAAGGATGGAACAATGCTGATTGGCTATCAACCAGATGGAGACCGTGTTAATTTCTTTCGGATGATCGTCTCTAATTTAGAAATAGTGAAGTCGGATATGGACTTTGTGGTCAATGAAATTGAAAAGTTGGGGAAAGATTTGTAAAAGAATTTACCGACATCTGTAGATATTATGTTCAAAACTTCGAGAACCATTTAAATACCTATCCCTAAAACCATGAACATTACAGTAAAACCTGCTTTAGTGACCATCTGTGTATAAAAACCACCTGGTCACAAAGACTGTTTTTTGCTAGAAACTACCTCCCTATAAAGACTGACTCTTGTGTTCCTAATTAGGTCATTATATACAAGTTTCACTGTATATGATTTAGCATTTAAGGAAGTTGACATTTTGGACCCTTTGTATTAGTCAAAGTTTTTGCATTTATGCTCTGGTTAATGAGACAGTTAAAAGTTGAAATTTTAATGAGCATTTTCTATGAGTGAACAGACATAATTTGTTATAAGATGTTTTTACAAAGGTTATGTATTTTATACTCAAGATGTAGCAGTATTTAGAATATGTATTTTATCTGATGTAAAAAAAATGTTATTATTGAATATATATAATGCAGTAGTTTTATCATTTTTCATGAGTTATAGGTAAATTTGGCAGCTGGAACAGTCACCTGTGTATTGATGAGTTGACCTAATATATATTTTATAGTGAAGACATGTACTAAAGTTTATATTTCAGGATTCATTTCAATATTTGACAACATGTCAGTTTTATAATGCTGCTAATTTAGAAATAATACATGTCAAATTTTCTTAAGACTCACAGTATTTTAATTATTGAGTTTTTAAAAACATGTAGTATTAGAGATGTACTTATTTCTTCAAAAAATCAGTGACAGTATTTCTTTTCAGATACGATATACATTGAATGGTTGCATAGATGATACAGAGATGTTTTGCATAATACAGCTTTGGTATTTTCCATTTTTGTAATACAAAATGTGTACAGCTTTTTCTATCTTTTGCTGTAGCCTGGGCAAGTGATTTGTATTTTTGTGACTTTATTGCAGTATTAGCATTTTCATTTTATGTAGTTACAGACATTTTTTTCATTAGAACCAACCACACTTTTTAAGTTTTCATTTATTTTTATATAGGTTAAGTTTTGTTATAATTTAGTTTTCAGTAATCTTAGTCACTAGTTTATTATTCATTGTTTAATGAATACAAGAAAACCTTTTGTTGTAGTTAAAGTCTTTGATGTAGTAGAAATTGAAAACTACAGTTAGTTAAAGTCTACTAAGGTAAAGTGGCACATCCAGGTTCTGTCATAAACCAAAACAATACCTTCGTCTATTTTCCAAAAATAGGTTGTACAGTTAAAAGATATTGCCTTGCATGGATTCCATACATAACTGAAGCTTTAATGTCTCTGTGAATGACAAGTAGCCAATCACCCTTGTTATGATTCAAATTACATATTCCAACTGACCTTGGCAGACCTATATTACTGTAGCTCTGATGTATTTGTTGCAGAAAACAAGTCTGTCGCCACTATTATGATTCAAATTAGACCCGCGTTTGTAAACCTTGGTAGACATGTAAATTTATGTTCATGTAAATATTGCTACTGAATTGTCAGTTTACTAAAATACTAATGAGTGGCTACAGATAAAGCAGAGATGATGTTTAAAAACTGTAAATGACAACAGGACACACGATAGGAAAAATTCTAAACATTGTAAAGTGAACAAGATATATTTAAATTGCAGTTTATGATTGGTTAAGACACTTTTTAAAGTTAGTTCAGAAGAATTTTTGTAATTATGTGCAACAGATTTTAACCCCAAGATGAGTCTGTGGGAGAAATTTATGGTAGCATCACTGATTACAGATTTAGATGTCATTACTCTAATCAGTATCAATATGATTGCCAGTGTCACATTGTATTTTAATATGACAAACCCCCACCACACTGACCTTGAATACTAAGTTAAGATTTGTGACAAACTCCCACCACACTGACCTTGAATACTAAGTGAAGATCATAACACTACCTGCTGGTTACAGGTTACAATTTACAAAACACTTATAAATAAAAATACTTATGTAAATGATTATAAAGCTTTACCTACCTTGAACTACTCTACATCCCAAATGATGTACATGTTTGTGCATTTACTTTGTTCTTATATTCCTGTTTTATATACACATAGGTGCATATATATATACACACGTGTATTGTTGTTTGTTATAATTCATATTGTACAGAAAACCTTTTAGCAAAATTTCACTTATTTACTGGTTCACTCTTGTAATTGTTTCCAACCTCAAGGTATTGTTACTTTGTTTTGAATTAACTCTTGTTGTTAATGTGGTACTGCAATGTTACTTCAAATCCAGGTGCTAAAAATGAAAAACCCTCTTGGTGTCGTGTTGTAGCTGGAATTTGAAAATGATACCAGATAATTTAATGGGGATACAAGAGAATAAAAATGAAGGACAGAATCTTCTTATAAACTACAAAATGTGTTCTGGACATAAACCATATTCATAAGAGATATCTGGTCTTACCACATCCCATTTAATGGCATAGATAGACTAGTTACGATGTTAATACTGTGGGCTAGGTATGCTAGGGCTTACTGTGTGTTTAGGGTGATGCCTTTGACATGGGTCCAGCAGACCAGAGGCCCCCAAAAACTTTGAAGTGGTATCTATTTCACAGTGTCATTAAGGCAATAAGAATTGAGACATTAACATGTAAAAGCAAACTGAGATAATCCATTTTACTCCTAACTTAACTTTCAATTTAAAGACAATTTTAAGCACATGTATGTGTGTATACTGCTAGCTAAGTCCCTGTCGGTATTATCAATAAGAGATTTCCATATCACTTTATTGATGGTTACCTGCCCAGTAAGGTGACATCTCAGTGGTCTAACTTGTAAGGTGATGTAAATCTGAGTGGTTTCATTTGTAAGGTGATGTAAATCTGAGTGGTCTGACTAGATATAAATAATACTTCACACACAAGTCTGTGATTAATATGCCAGTATTCAGGCCACTATATATTTTCTCACTTGGTAAATTTATATGAAAAATGTGATTAAAAATGGAACTGAAATTTTGTTGTTGTTGTTGTTGTTAAATCAAATGATAGCTTGTAAGTAAATTGTCTAGTCATCAGTAGGCCTTCACCGGTTTTGAATTCATCACCAAGTTCACTATTGCTTGGTCCAATGTTCTTCATCTGTATTTGTCCATTAACTTTTCCATTACAGTTACTTCTCAAGAAGCACTTAACAGGTATCAACCGAATTTTGTACGATGTTTACTCCTAGAAAGGGGCTCTTAAAAGGGTTAAACTTGGTGCATTTTTTGGCCCACCATCTTGGATTTTGACCATAGGAAGTTTGTTATTGCTATTTCTCAGTAAGTACTGAAGGGATCTTGTTTAAATTTGATACGTAGTTTCCCTTTGAGGTCAAGTTGGGCATATTACATTTTCAGAGAGACCAGAATCCAACATGGCTGATAGGCTGCAATTTTGGATTTTGAAGTTTGTTATCATTTATATTTGTCAAAAGATACTGATAGGATCTCATTGAAATTTGACATTAGGGTTGCCTTTGAAGTTTGAGGTCTTTCCCCCGAGGTCTAGATGTGCATATTACACTTTCAGAGAGATAAAAATCCAAGGTGAACACCTGTCGGCCATGTTGAATTCCATTCTCTCTGAAAATGTAATACGTTCAGTTTCAGTATAATCTTGTGAAAAAAGTATTTCACATAGATATGGATTTATTGCAATATGCACAGCTAGACCTCCAGGGGAACACTCCTGCAAAATTTCATGAAGATCACTCTAGTCCTTTCTGAGAATTAGCGGTAACAAATCTCCTTGAAATTTGACATCAAGGTTCCCCGTGAGGTGTAGTTGTACATATGACATTTTCAGAGAATTTGGATTCAAACATGGCTGACAGGCGACCATCTTGGATTTTGACAATGGAAGTATGTTACCCCAGTTTCTCAGTAAGTACTGAAGGGATATTGTTTAAATTTGAGGTATAGTTGGGGATATTACATTTTCAGAGAAATCAGAATCCAACATGGCCAACAGATGGCCATCTTGGAATTTGACAATTGAAATTTGTTACCGCAATTTCTCAGAATGTACTGAAGGAATCTTTTTCAGAATTGATAACTGGGGTCTAGATGTGCATATTACACTTTCAGAGAGATTAAAACCCAAGATGTACTCTTGTCGGCCATGTTGAATTCCATTCTCTCTGAAAATGTAATTTGTTCAGTTCAAGTTCAGTTTTGCTATAATCTTGTGTGAAAATAGTTTTTCACAAAAATATGGATTTAAGTTTAAATTCAATGTTGAGACACAAAATAAGAGAAAAGAACAGTCTGTCATAGATCAGACATAGAACAATCCATGGTGGGTGCCAAGATACCTCTGGGATCTCTTGTTGTATGCAAAGATATATGATAACGTTAAAATTAATTGTCTAAGGATCATTGTGACAAAGCTCAAGGTCACTGGCAATATCGTTTGCATGGTTGACTAAATTTGCAAAGGGCCTCTTGTATTTGTATAGAAAGTTCTGTTGTGATTTTGTAAATCTAATTTAATACTGAATACATTCGGAGGTATTTTGTTGGGTCTTTATTGGTCCAGCTCAAACCTTAACTTGCATCATGTTGAATGCGACACTTTACATATATTATATGAATTGGTATTAGGCGAACCAAAATTATATATTGGTTGGTAACAGAACGTCAACAGACCAATAAAATTATTTTACTTTAGATGTAAATTTTATTTTTAAGTGGGATACTCAGACTGAATATTTTATTTTGTCTGTGAAATAATGGCTTATCTATTTGAGCTTTGGGATAATATGTTATTTCAAAACTTTACTTTTGTGACCAGCCAACTTGAATTAGCTGTCTTATAATCGGTATTCTTATATAAGGCTCTCAATATGGTGACCAATCAACACATTTTATATGGTGACCAATCAACACATCTCATGTAGTGACCAATCAACACATCTCATATGGTGACTAATCAACACATCTCATGTAGTGTCCAATCAACACATCTCATATGGTGACCAATCAACACATCTCATGTAGTGACCAATCAACACATCTCATATGGTGACCAATCAACACATCTCATATGGTGACCAATCAACACATCTCATGTAGTGTCCAATCAACACATCTCATATGGTGACCAATCAACACATCTCATGTAGTGTCCAATCAACACATATCATATGGTGACCAATCAACACTCCATGTGGTGACTAATTAAAACATCTCATGGTGACCAATCAACACATCTCATATGGTGACCGGTAAACTCTTTCCACATGGTGACCAGTCAACAATTTTTGTAACATTAACTAATATAACTCTAATATTTTAATTTTTCATGTAGTTTTCTTGACTTTGTGACCGATAAACTACATGTGTTCTGTCATTTTAACGCCCACAAACGGTTACTAACCGGGAAAATATTTAGCGTAAGACAACAGGATAATTAAAATCATACTGATTAATTTCAAGAAATTAAATATTAGTCGTGCTTTTGCAATGGTATCATTACTGAGAGAGTGTCAGGTGATTTCTATTTTATCACACGCGAAATATAGCGAGAATATTCAGCTGGAACTGTAACGACGTTATCTCAACTGCTTCGTGTTGTAAACCATTTCAATAATGATTGATTTAATCGACATGGTTTACATCAATCGCATCCGTGAAAGATATAGGCGGTTATAATGGAAGGACAATGCCAAGACATGAAGACACAGTCGCCTCTCTTTGCGAACCTTCATTTTAAACTTGATATGTGATTGTACAGTTGATAAAAATTTGATAAAGTAAAATGCTAGTTGCAGTGTCATGTAGAAAAGTGGGCCGCATTGAAAAACTACTCATTATTCTACGTAGTTTGGAAATCATACCCGGGCAGATGTTGAAAATTAGCCCATGCCTGTATAAAAATGACCTGGGTTCCGAGTGAATTCGTGAAATATGAATTCTGGGTTTTTGACACGCAGATACCACTTGGAATTTCAAATTATGAAATTACTAAATGGCTTAGTGATCAAGAAACTTGATTGATAATCACAACCTCTCATCTCCTAGATGTGGGTTCGAATCTTGCTCGGGGTAATTCAAATTGTCATAAAACTTTTCTCCGTCTAATGTAAGAAAGTTGCTAAGGAGATATTACGGATCATCGTTTGTCTCTGGATACTCTGCAATTTAAATCAGCCTGTTCCATATATGACCTGTACCGTCATTCACTGATTTTGTATTCATTCGGAAACTGTAGATTTTAACTTATCAATCATACATGTACATACACAATTTGAAGAACATCTGGTCATTTGTCGATAAAACAAGATATAAAAACATTTACCTAGGTTTTTTTATATGTGGTTGGGGGTCTATTGATTCTAGGCTCTTTACATTTGCAAACGCGATAGTGCGGGTTAACACGGTTCTAGAGAAGAAGTTGAAAATATATCTAAAAACTATTTGAAACTTATTTAGATGCCGTTGTCCTTGACCCCATAACCTTTATCACAATAATCCTGAATAATTGCGACAGTTTTTCCCATGTCTTTGTGTACAAAAAGTTCATCAGTTTTTAGTTAATAAACCATTTATTTAAAATTTGAGGTGCCAAATCAAGGCTCGTTTATGAACATAGGTTACATGTAATTTGTTTCCATTCACAAACTTAGTAGATATTGACATAACCGAATCAAACATACGAAAGTTGAAAAATATCGTATCACTGGTTCACGAGAATGAGATACTAAAAATATCTCCCAAGTCGTGGTCCTTTTGGCCCTTTTATGATTTTTTTTTGGGGGGGGGTATCCTCAGATCATTATAAGGCCTAGTATATCCATGATATCCGCATTGATGTTTTTATGGGGGTGACTTCTCTACACGGAGTCACTTTTTCACGGGACGAAAAACATAAATGTTGAAGCGGGTCACTTTTTTACAACTACCCGTGTACGATTTCTATCGTAGAAAAGTGACCCCGGGTAAGATTTCAATCGGAGAAAAGTTACCCCGGGTAGGATTTCTACGGCGGGTCAATTTTTTACGTTACAGTGGCATGATTTTTATCTATCTAGACGACTAGATCGTAAAAATCGGACCACATTAGACGATACAGAGCTAATTGCTATATAGTACTGCGTGGATTCTATCTAATGTCATTAATAAATCATGACACAATGACATGTTGATTCTATCTATTGTTATTTATAAAACATGAAACGTTTATTCAATCTATTGTCATTCATAAAACGAGACATGCTGACACATTTATTCTATCTATTGGCATTCGTAAAACATGACATGTTAAAACATTTATTCTGTCTATTGTCATTCATAAAACACGTTGATTCTATCTATTGACATTCATATGACATAATGACAGGTTTATTTTATCTATTGATATTCATAAAACATGACATGGTGACACGTTGATCCTATCTATTGACATTCATAAAACATGACATTGTGACACATTGATCCTATCTATTGACATTCATAAAACATGACTCGTTGATTTTATCTATTGTCATTCATAAAATATGACATGGTGACACGTTGATTCTATCTATTGACATTCATAAAACTGGACATGATGACACGTTAATTCTATTTATTGACATTCATAAAACATGACATGGTGACACGTTGATTCTATCTCATGACATTCATAAAACATGACATGATGACACGTTAATTCTATTTATTGACATTCATAAAACATGACATGATGACACGTTTGTATGGGGAAAACGTCATATACACACAACTGACTACTACCTTTTGATAATTAAGGTTCCACGTGTTGTTCTCGGCAATATCTAAAACTATACTTATATTTATAATTATTTGCACATTCTATGAAGTGATTTTGAATTCTAAAATTATGCTTAAGAAGTTTCCCAGGATTGTTAAATTTTATGTATTTAGTTTTGGACAAGTTGAGATTAAGACACCAATTTGCACACAAAGATACAATTTGATCTTGTTTCACCTGTAGTCGTTAGTAAATGAGCTTTTAAAGATGCAGAAATCAGAGAATCAGAACTAGATAACAACACCGCATCATACGCAAACATAAAACAGTGTAAATAAAAAAGACTGGATCATATGGAGAAGCGAGATAAGGAGAAGATCATTGATAAAGATTTTGAAGATATTTGGGCTTTTAAAATACATGTCGTACATGTATACCCCTTTGTAAATTGAATCATATCGATTAAGTGGATATATAAAATTTGACCGAAGAAAACATTAGAGATGTGTTCTATATGTCTCAGAAAACATATTAACTGTATTTTTCTTTTTACAATTTACAATTAATCTATGGACTTTTAGCTTTCCATGATAAAAAAAAATCATAATTTGTTCTGTAGCTGCCAGTGGAAATGTTTGTATATTGATGGTAAACATGGTATACAATTGTAAATAATGATAAAAATTTTTGCTAATCTAAATTAAAAAAAATTAAGATATATATATATTTTTAAATGTTTGTGTAGCCTACGTACTCAGATTTAGAGTACCATAGGCATACCCAACGTAGCCTATTTTAGTATTTTTTCATTTTTTACAGGAAACTGGAAAGTGTGCCGCAAAAACTTAAATGTAAATGATGAAAAATAATAATGTTTCCCAATCATTCAACTCCAAAAGTTTTTACAAACAATGAAATAGTCAAAATAATGAAAACAAAGTTGAGCTTAACTATTGAGTGACTTTTGATGACTTCGGGTCCCACCACACTACTGTACCGTTGATTTCAACATAACTCGTCAGTCTATTATAACGTCATATGATGTGTTTAAAGTTATCTCCCTTGCAACTAACTCTTCCAAAAAGAAAACAATATTACGTCAGTTGCTGTAAATATTGTGATGGCGCAGAATGTTACTTTGTGTTATCATTTACAGTTTAGAAGCTATTTTTAGATAAATCAGTTTAGCGTTCAGAAAAAATAAAGTCGCCATGCCGTGGACTTTTCCATGGACAGAATTTCTGAAGAAAAGAGCTTGTAGATATCTCCTACAGCACTACCTTGGACAGTTTCTAAAAGAGAAACTGACCCTTGACCAACTGAGTGTTGATCTGTACAATGGAAAAGGAACTATTAAAGGTCTGGAACTTGACGTCGAGGTAAGGAGAAATTCTATGTGCCACTATTAGTACTAAGTTACAGTGAAACACATTTAAGGTACCAGTATGCGGACTGACTAGCGTGTGATCTACATCATGCATGTATTCCCAGAATTTGTTAGAGTAATAAACTGAATGTCATTGCACAATATGTCAGATCTGTACTGTAGACTTTTGTATAGGTCTACTAAGTTAGTAAAGTGGCACATCCGGGGTCTGTAAAAACAAAACAATACAGTCTATCCTCTAAGAATAGGAATGCACAGGTAAAAAATACACCATGTTACAGTAGCTCTAATGTTTTTTGTTAGTCAACTTAGTGGAAACAAGCCAGTCAATGTACATGTACCCCAGTTATGATTTAATTTAGACTCATTGAGTTTGTAAACATGTGCCAATTTAACTTGTTAGACTTATATAGTACATGTATGAGCCCATGATAAGGTATTGAAACAAAGTGATAAATGATACAATATACAGATATTGTTCAAATAATTGTGAATAATATGACATATGGAGAAGGGCATTCACCAACAGTTTTGCATGTTGTTTTTAAAATGTTTTAAATGTTCCATTGCTTTGAATAATATGAATTATGATCATGAATTAGGGCAATGCATTGAATTCAAGCGCAGCTATTTTTTTTTAAACAAGGGGAAATGTATTCATTCGGAGTATGTCCATACCATCTAACAAGAGCAAAATGACATTACAGTTTATTTATGATGTCAGACATTTAGAACATTAGCAGTTCAGGAAAAAATGACCTGAAAAAAGTCTCCAAAATGTTTGATTTGAATACATCTGTGAATATGAAGGATGACTGGTCAGGTTGAAGCAATGACTGTATATTGTATTTAACATTTTGTTTATATCTTGACATTGTTCAAATTTCCGATGTAAGTTGATCATGATTTGTTTAATGTCATATGTACTACCTCAGGGTATCAGTACATGTATGTAATAAGAAAAAAGTTACCATTTCTACATTATATTTAAAAATATATTCAGAGTAAATCAAATGAGATTCATCATGTAATGAGACGATTCGTTATGAGAGGCTGCAATAAAACAACTCAGTTAATTATTTTAAATACCATTAAAGCCTATACTACAGATACTTTAAACATACATGTATACCTATTAGGTACACGAGCACTCAAACTATTAAAACAACACAACAATTAATAGTACATGTACATGTACAGTATGGACAGTGGCACCAATATGGTGTATATTGACAGGTATATCATCCTGACATAAATTACTTGTACACATAATATTAATCATAGCATAACTACCTAGTGTGATGAGAAATTGATATGAGACCATCCAACACTGTAAAAAACACCACATCATGGCACAAACAAATAAAAAAATGTTTTCTGATGATTTATTGATTTTATTTTAAACTAATCAGGAAATATTTTGTTCCATATCTCTTTCCTTTTATATAATTAGCTATTGACATTTCATGTCATTTATAAAAATCAACTCTTAGTTATGTATTTCAACTTTATTCCTTATAGCAATCCTTTCCCTCATTAGCATATCTTAGACTGACCATGATGTGTGAACTGTGTTTTCTGCACAGAAATCTGTTTGAGAAGATAACAACATTATGTTACATGATGTGTGATCATGATGTGTGGGAACTGTGTTTTCTGCACAGAAATCTGTTTGAGAAGATAACAACATTATGTTACATGATGTGTGATCATGATGTGTGGGAACTGTGTTTTCTGCACAGAAATCTGTTTGATAGGATAACAACATTATGTTACATGATGTGTGATCATGATATGTGGGAACTGTGTTTTCTGCACAGAAATCTGTTTGAGAAGATAACAACATTATGTTACATGATGTGTGATCATGACATGTGGGAACTGTGTTTTCTGCACAGAAATCTGTTTGAGAAGATAACAACATTATGTTACATGATGTGTGATCATGATGTGTGGGAACTGTGTTTTCTGCACAGAAATCTGTTTGAGAAGATAACAACATTATGTTACATGATGTGTGATCATAATATGTGGGACTGTGTTTTCTGCACAGAAATCTGTTTGAGAAGATAACAACATTATGTTACATGATGTGTGATCATGATGTGTGGGAACTGTGTTTTCTGCACAGAAATCTGTTTGAGAAGATAACAACATTATGTTACATGATGTGTGATCATGATGTGTGGGAACTGTGTTTTCTGCACAGAAATCTGTTTGAGAAGATAACAACATTATGTTATATGAAATTGGAATGATTAATACATGTAGGATAACCTTCATTTTGTGTGTATTGTTATTCATTTTCCATTTCTGTACAGTACTTCATAAAACATTATTAATGAAGTAAACTACATTTATGTATCCTTCTATTTGTGCGAAAATCTATTTTTAGAAGAGGAAGTTTCATTTCCCTATAAAATGTAGAAACATGTATCTTCAGATAACCTTTTATCAAAATATAAATGTAAAAGTAAACTATTCAAATATCACCTTTGGAGCCCATTATGCAATGTTAAATTAGGAATTTTCATATCAGATCTCAGTGCAATTAAGTTTTCTTTCTGATTAGACATATTTTACACATTTACTGATTTATGATTCATTACACTATTACATATGTATATAAGAAAACTGAGAACAAAAAATCATTTATTAGCTAGGTGATGCAGATATCAGCCATATTGAACAGAATATTAACTGAATAATAATGGCTACATGCATAAATCACCTCATTAAAATTTCTATTTATAACTATAAGACCAAAATGATGGTAATGTATACGTACATGTATATTAAAGATCAATATCATGCAAACTTGAGTGTTAAAGCATTTGTACTTGAAAAACTTCAGTGGTAGGGGATGGCAATCAGGAATGATTGTTGAACTACATATTGGTGACAAGGTCAAAGGTCCATAGATGCCTGGTACCTTGGCCTTTTGATCTTCACAATTAATCTACATGTATTTCAACTTCAGAGCATCAGTAATAGAGGCATAGAAATTTCAGGAATGATGGTTGCTTAACAACAATGAAATGTACATGTGTATACATGTATTGGTAACAATGTCAATGGTAATCATCTTATAATCATCTTATGGATTACCTTGAACTTTGACCTTTAATAATAATATTAAAACTGTTATGTTTCTGCCAAAGGGCATCTTTAGAAAATTTGTTAAGGTTACCAATTGTGGCTAGCTGTTGAGTTTGGAAATTTCCAATAACTGCTGGCAGTAGCAATTTCATGCTGTTATCTGTTATGCATGATGACATGTTTTTCTGTATTGGATAAAACTTTATTGTCAAAATTTGATTGCAGTCACTGAATGATGCATTGAATAACCTGAATGTTCCTGTAGAAATTGTTGATGGCTTCATCAACAAGATATCTGTCTCAATCCCATGGACTACCTTGATCCAAAGCAGTACAGAGATGGATATCCAAGGACTTGAACTAACATTGCAGCCAAAACAGAGAAATCAAAATGGCAAGTTCAATAAGTGTGTGTACATGTATTTGTGTGTGTGCATGTATTTGTGTGTGTTTACTGTATACATGTGTGTGTTTGCAGGGTTTCCTTATTTTGTGAATACTTTTCCAGTTTGGTGAATAAATTTATGATTTGGCAAAAAAAATTGTGAATGTTTATAATTTCCACATTTCAAAATCTTTTCAGTATAGAGAAAAATCTTGACCAGTAAAACACTAAAGATAAACTTGCCTGTTTATGCCGGTGTTTTTATAGCACTGCAAATTAAAAGTTAGTGGATACCAAGTGGTTGGACGTGGCGTCAATTAATCAATGACACTGATTAAAATGATTACTCAGTTCAATCAAATTAGGCTAGCTTTGTCCCTGTCAGGTAGGGCCTACACAGGTAATCATTACAAGGTCAGCGTGTGCATTGTAAGCTATTGGGTAAAATTATTTGAAACGACTGATAACAGGAGATCAGAGACTATGTAAAAAGTTCTATAACTAGTATTACTTACTTTTAAAAGGTACATTTTTGACATTTTTAAGTCCGCTTAAAGCTTTGAAAAAAGCAAAGTAAACCTAGTCTAGTTTTGTACTTTCACTTGTACATGTAAAATTCCTGTACGCACCTAACAATAAGTATTTTCACACCGGTTGATTCTAGTTGCCATTGCAATGGTCACAAATAATTTATACTTTTTCACTACACCTGCATTCTTTGTAACCCCTTCCTAACTGATTCCGTTTAGGTACATCGCCATATTAAAGCTTCTTCGATAGTGCCATCTACCGGACTTCATCATATGCCTATATAAGGAATGTTAAATGACTGATAACCAATCAAATTTAGTTACATCGATTCTATTTTAAGTTCTCAAAGCATATGGCGAAAAAACTTGGTAACTGACATCGCACTTCCGATAGACTTTTAGCAAAGGGACAAGGATGAGATGTCTCAAGATCAAGATATCTGTTATGGTTTCCAGGATTTAATTTCAGATAAAAATTAAGTGTGACTTTCACTCTTTCTAATTTGCTAGTTGTAGTCATCTAACTGTGAATCACTGAATGTATAATAACATTATGTTGACGTGAACACACATAAAATGTTGTTGTTTATGTCCATTATATTTTTAAACATCCAAAAATAGGTTAAAAGTATATTGTCCATGCATTTCCCCCCCCAAAAAATGGATATGATCAAAATATAGAAAAATCACCCAAGTGAAAAAAAAATCAAAATCTGCTAGAACTAAAAAAAAAAGAATCCTTTAAGTATATGTGTATGCTGTCATTTAGAAATCACTTTTCACTGAATTAGTGTTAAAAAGAAATAATTTATTAGCTGAAATTTTAAGTAATCCTCAATACATAAATAAATACCGGATGTATATACAATAAATAATTATATATCTATATATACCGTATATATATCCGGCCTGTAAATTTGAAATTTGGCCAATAAATTTCAGATTTTGCCAAAACTTTGGCTGATAAATTAAAAATCCAGAGGAAACCCTGGTTTTGTGTGTGTTTAGTCACTTTTTGTATAATAAACATATGTACTCCAGATTCATCACACTTTGTATAGACTAAGGATATAACAGTGGAGTCTTTCTTTAAGAGACCACCCCATCTTCCACTTAAATGTACATGTGGTCTTACAAGACAGGTGCTCTCTCAAGAGAGACTTTATTTCAAAGATTATTTAACCAAACTTTGTATATTGTCTCAGGATAATATACTGGTACTGAACGTGTACCAAACTTTGTATATTGTCACTCTCTGGATAATACTGGTACTTAAAGTTGACCAAGCTTTGCATATTGTCTTTGGATAATATACTGGTACTGAAAGTTCAGCAAACTTTGTATATTGTATCTGGATATTATTCTGGTACTAAAATTTTACCAACCTTTGTATATTGTCACTCTCTGGATAATACTGGTACTTAAAGTTGACCAAACTTTGTACATTGTCTTTGAAGAATACTGGTACCAAGCTTTGCATATTGTCTCTGGATAATATACTGGTACTAAAAGTTCACCAAACCTTGTATATTGTCTCAGGATATAATATACTGGTACTAAAAGTTCACCAAATTTTGTATATCTCTGGATAATACTGGTACTAAAAGTTCACCAAACTTTGTATATTGTCTCAGGATAATATACTGGTACTAAAAGTTCACCAATTTTTGTATAATGTCTCTGGATGATACTGGTACTTAAAGTTTAACAAACTTTGTATATTGTCTCTGGATAATACTGGTATATAAAGTTTAACAAATTTTATATATTGTCTCTGGATAATACTTGTGCTTTAAGTTCACCAAACTTTGTATATTGTCTCTGGATAATATGTTATATATATTTCCAGATTATTTGTGTGAATATAGCAGTATACAGTATTGGAATCCTTAATTATTATATATATATATAATATTTCCTAATTATTTATGTTTCTATAGCCTGTATACATACTGGAATCTTTAATTTTTTATATATATACATTGTATATCTCGATTATTTATATTTATATAATCTGTATGTGTATTGGAATCTTTAATTATTTATATATATATATAATATTTCCTGATTAATTCCTGATATATAGCCTCTGGATTGGAATCCATGTTCAACAGTATGAGCAGTATGAATACAAGTTTACAGATAGCAGAGGATTGTCTGAAATCTGTCAAGAGTGATGGGGATCAAGCTGGAGATATAGGCCAACCATATGAGGGAGTTCAAAAGTTTGCACAAACTATAGATTCTGGTAATTGAATTATACAATATATATATAGTCTGTTGTCATCCCTCATCTGTTGTTAACCTTTAAACCATTTCGGCTTTCTTCTAAAAAAAACCAAATGGCAAATTTTAACATTGAAACCGCATTAAGTATGCAAATGAAAAGGGGCTATAACCCTTTAGGTCATCTTTGTACATCTTGTAAAATTATTCTGTACTGTACAGAGATGCCAACTACCCCAATTTTGGCATTTATCAAAATTTTAAATCAATGTTCCCTTTGTAATTCTGTTACTCTGGTACTCTGATCAGTAAAAATAGCATTTTTTCCATCCCCTTTTCATTCTTTGTGAATTTTTTATCACTGATTTTCAGAAGTCATGTGAGTTCTTTTAGAATTTTGGATTGGTGATTTTCATGTTATTTTCTTTCACCTCTGTTATCATGCAATGCTGCAGTTCACTCATGCTGCAATTCCTTATTAACTGCATTTCTATCCACACAGGTCCAGAGCTGAATTTACTATTATTTTTTTAACTATGTTAATTTTTGCAGTTTTGTGTAGAGTTAAAGTTTCTCTAACGGACACAGTCATTCGTTTAGAACATCTCCCAATGTCATCTGAAAAAGGTGTTGCCATGGAAATAAGGATCAAAAGGTATGTAGGTTGGACAAGAAACTTGACTTGCTCTAAGACATTGCTTGTGCTAATTTGTGTTCAGATATTTCTGGTGTCAAGACTTTTTTGTGTGAATATATTTGATGAGTCCCCCAGGGTTCAACATTAAGGTTTGTCTGGGACAAATCCATTTTGTGTTAGAACAAGATGTTACTTCTCACCTGTCTGAAATGACCAGTGAAATTGTTGAAGATAAAAGTCATTTCAATGAAGATTATTCTTGTTTAAACACAAAATAATATCTTTAAATTTTACAATTGATTTTCGGACAAGTCATTATTGGAGTTCGACAAGTAGATTTCAATACTATTTGTCCTGCAGGACAAGTGGAAATTTTCATTATTGTCGACCCCTGTCCCCTACCGGTGAAACCAGGGAAGCTAAAGGATTTACTTGCATCAGAGTCCCCATCTGTCAGTCCATCCACTTAATGTTCTGTAATTGTTCACTATTCACTTAATAATCATGTTAGAATGCTGAGTGTTTTCTCACCTTTTATTCATTATGATGCATCAATTTTATGTGTTTTACCTGTGGTTTGGTAGATAAATTCTTTTCTGAAAGAATTTTGCTGAAATTTAATTTTTTGTATTTCTATGAATTTTTTAAGACTGCAAAAATGAAAAAGGGAGGGGGAGTTGATTTATCACATTTTCGACTTCTTCTCCAAAACCACTGAAGGGATTTTGATGAAACTTTATAGGAAGCAAGTACTCAAGGTCCTTTACCAAGTTTTTTTTTTCATTTTGGCCAGATTGGCCCAGGGATGGGTCCAGGGTGGGGCAAAAAAGGCCCCCGGGGATTCTCCGCTTTAGAAATCTTCTGCTCCAGAATCACTGCAAGGATTGAAAAACTGATTGTATCTGAGTGATATACCAAGATGTATGGTTAAAGTAGGTTAATTATGTAGAAATCGGATAAAATTTTTGATGTGTTTGACATCTGTGTACTCATTGTCATTTTCATTCATTTTTGTGTGATTTCTGTGATTTTATTCACATTTATTTGTCATGATGCATGTTTTCCTGAAAGAATGTTGCTGAAATTTAATTAATTGAATTTTTTTAATGAATTTTTTAAACAGCAAAAAGGAGGGGGCATTTTTTCACACACTTGTTCTTCCTAAACGTTGAAGGATAAGTGAAGCAAGTACCTTATCCAAGTTCCCCTGCCAAGTTTATGTTTTTTGACCAGATTGACTCGGAGAATGATCCAGGGTGGGCAAAAAAGGTCTCAGAGGGTACCCATCTTTGAAAAATCTTCTCTAGAACTGCACCATGGATTAAAAAACTAATTGCATGTGAGTGATTTACATGGATGCATGATTCAATTTCCTGTTTTTGGAATAAATTGGAAAATTAATTTTTGACATGTTTTTGACATCTTTCCCAGCTTTGTCATTTTCGTTCATTTGTAAGTCTCCTGCACTCCCAATGAGTGGTAAAATAATTTGTAAATATGAGATTCCCATATTTGTAAAATACTAACACAGTTCAGGTGAGCGATGTGGCCACTGGAACCCAGGAAGAGACCACCATTACTTCCAGAAGTAAACTGACTTTGTCTTAAAATATGCCGAGATTTTGCTTTAAAGTGCGGTGCTCTAACTGCTTGACCATGGAGACCCTAAGGTTCTTAGTTGAGTTAGGAGACATTAATTCATCAATACTTTTAGAATGCTTTAGAATTCAGGTTTTGTATTTTTTCAGGATTGAATACTATGATGATTTAGCCAAAGAACAAGGGAGTCCTGTCGACGACGTGGAAAAAGTTCGAGTTTGGGAACCAGCAGCCATTGCTCACAAAAATATTACTTTAGAGGGAGTACAGATATTTGCTGATGAATTTTCTAGAAATTCCAGACACTCAGACTCAGATTCATCATTGTCATCACCAAAGGTATCAAATTATCACTTCAGATTTGAGACATCTGAAAAACATTTAGGCTGGAGTGAATCAAAGAAATAGTGATTAATCCTATCATGACATCTGAATAACATTTAGGCTAGAGTGAATCAAAGAAATAGTGATTCATCCTATCATGACATCTGAAAACATTTAGGCTAGAGTGAATCAAAGAAATAGTGATTCATCCTATCATGGTTTGTGTCACATGTATACATCCACTTTACACATTTACCTGTCATTTACCTATATAGATGGTCTGTGTCACATGTATACATCCACTTTACACATTTACCTGTCATTTACCTATATAGATGGTTTGTGTCACATGTATACATCCACTTTACACATTTACCTGTCATATACCTATATAGATGGTTTGCGTCATATTTATACATCCACTTTACACATTTACCTGTCATTTGGGACAACATGGCTGAGAGGTTAGTGCATCACGCTTTCAACCATATAGTCTCTCACTTCTGGTCAGCGCAGGTTTGGGCCCCTCTGTAACCTAAGCTGATATTTGTGAGAAAGTTTGCCTGTTAACTTCATAAGGTTGGTGGGCTGTTCATGTGTACATTGTAACCAGAATCTCTCCTCCAACATTTAAAACTGGCCACCTCCATATGACTGAAAATTGTTGATGTTAAACGTTATTAAAAAGTCAAAATTAGCTGTAAATTACTTATATAGATGGCTTGTGTCACATTTTTCTACTTTGTATGTAACATTTGTAGATAATCTGAGATGATACACAATTATCTTTCTTTGTACAGACCTTTGTATCCACATCAAGTAGTCCTCCATTATCACCTGATAACCAATCAGAAGAACCAACAAATCAAAGTTTTTCTATGTCAGAACCAATCCAAATAGCTGTACTAACAGGAAGGACCAATCTAAAGCTGAAAATCAAACAGGGTGATTCTATCCAGGGACCAAAGGTATTTCAGAGTTCTCTGTTAGTCACTAATAGTTATCAAGTTTAGTGCTAACTATTAATTTTGTACTGAAACTTATCTCATGATGATGAAAATTATATCGACAGATAACGTTTATTCTTAATCATAGCCAAAGTTTCTCTATTTTCCAAGTCATTGTCAATTTTTAAGAGTATTTGTTACGAAGCCAATTAACTAGATTATATATGATTAGTATAAACATTTTCTATGTGTATTATTAATGTACAAAAAATTTGTAAGACAATGACATTTGATTAAGTTGGGATGTTCTGTTCATAAATAGTGTAAGGTATAGTTACAATTCATGCTGAAATCAGGGTTATTTATAGTGAAAACATCAATGTGGTTTTTTTCCCTACAGCTAATGTATTATTTCGGTTCTTTTTGCAGTTGGAGACCGATTTTGAGTTAGGAGGATTACATGTTTTATTATCTCCCAAACATTTCCATTGTATATTAGAACTGTTTGAAGGATTGTCCTCACCAGGTAAGTGCATTGTATTTTTTAGCCTCGCCCTGCATCTGTTGTTCATACTGAACAATTCTTGTTACTGCTACTCCTCAGAAAAGCCTGAAGGGTTCTCCTTGAAATTTGATATGAAGGTTCAACTTGAAGTCTAGATGTACATTTTACATTTTCAGAGAGATCGGAATCCAACATGGCCAACAGGCGGCCGTCTTGGATTTTGACCAAAGAAAGTTTGTTACCGCTACTTCTTAGAAAGAACTGAAGGGATATCCTTTAAATTTGACATGAAGGTTCCCCTTGAGGTCTTGTTGTGCATATGACATTTTCAGAGAGATTGGATTCTAACGTGGCTGACAGGCAGCCATCTTGGATTTTGACAATGGAAGTACAAAATGTATATATTTCTCAGAATGTACCGAAGGAATCTTTGAAATTGATTATGGAGGTTCCCCCTTAGGTTTAGATGTGCAGATTACATTTTCAGAGATCAAAATCCAAGATGGACACCTGTCGACCATGTCTCTCTGAAAATGTAATATGTTCAGTTCAAGTTCAGTTTCACTATAATTTTGTGAAAAAAGTATTTCACAGAAATATGGATTTAAGTTCAAATTCAATGTTTAGACACAAGATAAGAGAAAAGAAGAGTCTCTCAAAGATCAGACATAGAACATTCCTTTGTGGGTGCCAAGATCCCTCTGGGATATCTTGTTTATCAGTGATGTAGAGCTAAATAAAGCTATGGAAAGTGAAAATTGTAATGTGTTGTTAGCTCCCTTTGTATATCTTTTGTAATATTTAATTGTAAAATGTGTGTGTCTCAATCTCACAGTGCCTTACTATGTATATCTGTGTCTTGTGTCTTACTGTGTGGGTTTGTGGCTTTATGTGTGCATCTCTTTCTGTGTGTATCTTACTGTGTGTCTCTGTGTTTATAAATGTCTATGTTTGTAGGTGTTTATAAATGTCTATGTTTGTAGGTGTTTATAAATGTCTATGTTTGTAGGTGTTTATAAATGTCTATGTTTGTTTGTTTAGTAGATGTTTGTAGGTGTTTATAAATGTCTATGTTTGTAGATGTTTATGAGATGTTTATAAATGTCTATGTTTTGTAGGTGTTTATAAATGTCCATGTTTGTAGGTAGATGTTTGTATGTGTTTATGAATGTCTATGTTTGTAGGTGTTTATAAATGTCTATGTTTGTAGATGTTTATGAATGTCTATGTTTGTAGGTGTTTATAAATGTCTATGTATGTAGATGTTTATAAATGTCTATGTTTGTAGGTGTTTATAAATGTCTATGTATGTAGATGTTTATAAATGTCTATGTTTGTAGATGTTTATAAATGTCTATGTTTGTAGATGTTTATAAATGTCTATGTTTGTAGGTGTTTATAAATGTTTCTGTTTGTAGGTGTTTATAAATGTCTATGTAGATGTTTATAAATGTCTGTATGTAGGTGTTTGTAAATGCTAATGTTTGTAGGTGTTTATAAATGTCTATGTTTGTAGGTGTTTATAATTGTCTATATTTGTCGGTGTTTATAAATGTCTTTGTAAGTAGGTGTTTGTAGATGTATATGTCTGTAAATGTTTATTAATGTCTATATTTGTAGGTGTTTATAAATGTTTTTGTATATAGGTGTTTATAAATGTCTTTGTATGTAGGTGTTTGTAAATGTCTTTGTATGTAAATGTTTATTAATGTCTATCTTTGTAGGAGTTTCTAAATGTCTGTGACCATTTTTTTATTCAAACCACAAGTTTCAGTAAAAATTCCATGTTACATGTATCAGTAGCTATATATATGATACTGGAAACTTGCATAAATAGATTTAAGTCTCTACAGAGGTTCAATGTTTTTATCGATATTAATTAAACTAGATAAGATTTTCACACGGTTTTTACCAAGATCAAGATTTAAATGTCAGATATATGTACTTATAAAATAATACAGTTTTAAGAATACAGTTCAACCCGTTATAAACCCAAACCCGCATAATGCCACTATTTCTTAAAGAACAGATTTCCTCTGTAATTTCCTTGTTTTAACACCGAAACCCACACACCGCAATCCACCCCCTATTTTCCAGTACAAAAGGTCATTTATGCATGTAAAATCACTTGACCGTATCGCAGGACGAGTTAAATAGCAGGTAAACACTGTTGAATACAGGTTGGTAATTAGTGTAAGATAGACATCAATAAACAGTGATTTAGAGTTAATTGTTTTGTGTTTTGTAGATTGAGTTGTAAATAGGGTATTGTATACAGTGTGAATATAGACTTGAAATTAAAATGGAAATACCTTGAAAATGAACAATATTAACACTTGCTGAAAAGAGAGATATCATTGATTAGAATACAAGGCAACCTTGCCACTGTGACAAAAACCATTGGCAACAAAAGTTTGTCAGTGTTTGACTGTGTGTGTCGTGATTTGGACGATGCTACTTGCCTTCCTGGCCATGAAACAGGGAAATTTTTGAAACAATCAGCAATGATTTTTATCATCAAAACTCTTTGTGGTGTTCACCCTGAATGTGGGGGTTATGATGATAACGACCCTTCACCTACTGTGAAATTTACACAGGACCAAACAATCTGTTACACAGAATTATCGGCCCTTGCCCTCCGAATCAATTGCAAGGACCGACAACCTTGTGTAACAGATTGAAGCCCAAACAGCAACATAATGAGTAAAACCTATATATAATGCCAAACCCATTATACTGCCAAAATTCAGAAAAACTAAAGGTGGCGTTATAATGGGGGTGACTTGTATTTAGTACTTAAACTTAGCCTGATTAAAGTGAGTAATGATCTCAATGTCACCATTTTATTTATAGCACTAAACACTTCAGTGTTCAGATTCAGCTGATGATATCAACAGAATCAAAATCACTAGAATATATGATTTGACGTTTTTAAACGTAAGATATATAGTTGACTCCTGTAAACACTAATTGGTTTTTGAAATATGGTCAACAGAATTTGAACATACCCTATAGTAATATTTTTAACTAATAAAAATGGTGTCACCGAGATTTCATAGCATCCTCATCAAGTCAAGTATTCGGGTACTTAATATTGTTGAAAAATGTATTTTAACGCAAATACGTATTCCTGACATATAAATCTTGAGACACATAAACCATATACCTTTAATTGATATTGGCAACGATATATAAAGATTTATAAATAGCAGGTATTGGTAAATGAAAGTGTAATTATAGACCATTATAATCTAAATTTTTTGAATTTTACTTTAATTTTTTTCTTTAGATATTGTTATTTTTAGGTCAATGTTTGGTCCCAGGGTTTGATTAATAGGTAGTTCATTTTGTTTTCAAAATAGTTTGATTTTGGTAACTTAATCACACAAATTAGATAATATTGCAATGGTGGTTGGATACATATTGCTTACTTGCTATGTTGCATGAATGTCAATCCATGAAATATTTTGGTTTAAACATATTTTATTTCAATTTCAATCATTGACATTTCATAAACAAAATACATGGGATTGGAAAACAAGCATATTGCTTATATAAATTCCTCTCCGTACAAAATGTACAATATTTTACTTAGTCAGCTTTGTAAATTATATATAGAACAATAAAAAAAAAAAAAAAAAAAAAAAAAAAAATAGAAAAAACCTAAGATGCCAACCTGACATGAAATATATATATGAGAAAAAGTGTGAGAAGCATCAATTTTAATCTATGAGAACCTTCTACTGTTCAAAATAAATTTTTCAACATTCGAGAAAATTTGTATATTTTCCTGGGTAGACAAGGAGTTGTCGCCAAAACAAAAGCACATTACATGAAACGGGAATCCCTATATTAGTTAGCATTTGGCGTCTTATGTCACTGTACTTAGTACATTCAAGTAAGAAATGGAATTGGATTCTATTGCACGTGAAGCACAAGAACAATAAGGATCGAAGATTTGAAAGGAAAAGATTTGTTTTAAGCTACTGCATCGCATACGTAGCCGGGGGCGTGAAGGATTTTGACACGTCGTTGAAGAGTATTGTAGTATTGCGGGACTGGAACTAGATTATCAAGTTGTGCTAGCGATTTTTTAAAGGAATTTAATGAAGGGGATTGTTTAATATTTAAAGGGAGTTCATTCCATAATCTGATACTTATTTTGTGTAAGTATATATATTTCTGAAATGAACTAGAAACATTTAGTATATGATTATTGTTTAATATCACTTTTTTTGTTTACTTATTCAGCCACTAATGATGGTAGGAAGAGACAAAGTCGTACCAGTAAAAACAAACCCATGTGTAGTGATGATTATCAGAAAGTTGAAAAAGAACTTCAGCGGCAATTACAGTGTGGGCGTGTCCAGCAGCAGCAAAGATTTGCTCAGACACAATACTTTGGTATGCAGGACATCCTTACACATTCCATAGGTAAGTTAGATGCCTACACAAACATACATAAAAGTGGAAATACAGTGGAATAATAGCGAAATGCAGATCAGATATAGGGGACTTTGACAGATCAAAACTTTGGAGAAATAGAATTAACCTATATGTCATAAACAGACAAAAGTACACATATGTATCATCAGACTACACTTCATCCTTGTAGCAGAGAGATTCAACGAAAGTGTATATGGAAAGAAACGTATTCATTACATGCCCCTTATTCATTTAATTGTATACACATTTCATATTCATTCCCCTTTTAGCATTCATACAACGGGACTATATATTATAAAACAGCATGTCATTAATGACGTCATCAAATATTTTAGATGAATGGAATTCCATTTAGAAAAGTAAATCCATGAGAATTTCCATATCCAACTGCAGTGCAGTGCATATGTATTGCATGGGTGTATTGAACTTCGTATTTTAACTGTATAATTACACATGCAGTTAAAATACCAAGTTCAATACACCCATGCATCTTTGTTTGTATGATATATAAACCTTACAAACAAAGACATTTATAAACACCTACAAAAATAGACATTTATTTATAAACACCTACAAACATACACATTTATGAATACCTACAGACATAGACATTTATAAACACCTACAAACATAGACAATTTTGAACACCTACAGACATAAACATTTATAAACACCTACATAGACATTTATAAACACCTACAAACATAGACATTTCTAAACACCTAGAAACATAGACATTTATAAACACCTAAAAATATAGACATTTTTAAACACTTACAAACACAGACATTTATAAACACCTAAAAATATAGACATTTTTAAACATCTACAAACATAGACATTTATAAACACTTAAAAATATAGACATTTTTAAACATCTACAAACATAGACATTTATAAACACCTACAAACATAGACATTTATAAACAGCTACAAACATAAACATTTATAACACCTACGAACATAGACATTTATAAACACCTACAAATATAGACATTTTTAAACACAAACATAAATATTTATAAACACCTACAAATTTAGACATTTGTAAACACCTACAAACATAAACATTTATAAACATAGACATTTATAAACATATTTAAACATAGACATTTATAAACACCTACAAATATAGACATTTTTAAACACAAACATAAATATTTATAAACACCTACAAATTTAGACATTTGTAAACACCTACAAACATAAACATTTATAAACATAGACATTTATAAACATATTTAAACATAGACATTTATAAACACCTACAAACATAGGCATTTATAAACACCTACAAACATAAACATCTATAAACACCTACAAACATAAACATCTATAAACACCTACAAACATAAACATCTATAAACACCTACAAACATAAACATCTATAAACACCTACAAACATAAACATTTATAAACACCTACAAACATAAACATTTATAAACACCTACAAACATAGACATTTCTAAACATCTACAAACATAGACATTTATAAACACATATAAACATAGACATTTATAAACATCTACATACAGACATTTATAACCACCTACAAACATAGACATTTATAAACATCTACAAACATAGACATTTATAAACACCTACAAACAAAGACATTTATAAACACCTACAAACATAGACATTTATAAACATAGACATTTATAAACACCTACAAACATAGACATTTATAAACACCTACAAACATAGACATTTATAACCACCTACAAACATAGACATTTATAAACATCTACAAACATAGACATTTATAAACACCTACAAACAAAGACATTTATAAACACCTACAAACATAGACATTTATAAACATAGACATTTATAAACACCTACAAACATAGACATTTATAAACACCTACAAACATAGACATTTATAAACACCTACAAACATAGACATTTATAAACACCTACAAACATAGACATTTATAAACACCTACAAACATAGACATTTATAAACACCTACAAACATAGACATTTATAAACACATATAAACATAGACATTTATAAACACCTACAAACATAGACATTTATAAACACCTACAAACATAAACATTTATAAACACCTACAAACATAGACATTTATAAACACCTACAAACATAGACATTTATAAACACCTACAAACATAGACATTTATAAACACCTACAAACATAAACATTTATAAACACCTACAAACATAGACATTTCTAAACATCTACAAACATAGACATTTATAAACACACATATAAACATAGACATTTATAAACATCTACATACAGACATTTATAACCACCTACAAACAAAGACATTTATAAACACCTACAAACATAGACATTTATAAACACCTACAAACAAAGACATTTATAAACACCTACAAACATAGACATTTATAAACACCTACAAAAATAGACATTTATAAACACCTACAAAAATAGACATTTATAAAAACCTACATACAGACATTTACAAATGCCTACAAATATAGACATTTAGAAACATCTACAAACATAGACATTTATAAACATCTACAAACATAGACATTTATAAACATCTACATACAGACATTTATAACCACCTACAAACATAGACATTTATAAACATCTACAAACAAAGACATTTATAAACATGTACAAACATAGAGATTTATAAACACCTACAAAAATAGACATTTATAAAAACCTACATACAGACATTTACAAATGCCTACAAATATAGACATTTAGAAACATCTACAAACATAGACATTTATGAACACAGACAAACATAGACAATGATTCATGTTAGGGCTAGTTTACATAAAAAACATACATGTCTGTGTTTTTGTTATAAGTAAGTAAATTTAATTTGTCTGATAAGTTTATCAAAATATTTCTATGTAGTAAAAAGCACACATCAAACAACAGAGTAAATATTTAATGTTTTAGGAGATGAGGAAGAAGAGCAATATTTTTCACTTGGACCAGATAGAATAAGAGATATGGAATCCTCTGTAAACAGCAACTATAGTATTAATTCCAACAGATCAACCAGTACAGTGTCTAGTAAGTTCTCAAGGATTTGTACATCACCCACATACATTTCAAATAATTTTGTTGTTTGATTGTCAGGAATGATTATAGCTTTTCTTTGGGTAATTAGGATGACTCATAAGGATGACAATACTAATACATGCTTATCCTTTATGAATCATTCTTAAAGGAACATTAGCTGTGGTTTTTTTTAAATTGTTAAGATTGATATACAATATCAAAAAAGAGATATACACTTGCATAAAAATTCCTATACATTTTGTGAAAATTACTTGAGAAACCCAGGTTTGGCACTTATTCAATTGCAACTGATTAACCCAACCTTACTATTTGTATATGCATACTACACTGAACCAGATCTTATGTTCACAAAATATATAGGAATATAAGAATTTGTATACCTGTGTATAACTCTGATATGTTATTGTACATCAAGTATATATAGTAAAAGTAGTAAACCACAATAACAAATACATGTATTACATTTTCCCAGAATTTCAAAATATACATAATATTGCGACAAATTTCCTTACATATTTGAGTATCATCATGGCAGTAAAACATACATTAAAAAAGACGATATAAAACTTTTAAAATTAAAAAAGACAATATAAAACTTTTAAAATTAAAAAAGACAATATAAAACTTTTAAAATTAAAAAAGACAATATAAAACTTTTAAAATTAAAAAAGACAATATAAAAGTTTTAAAAAATATTGATTTCCCGATATTGCCAATTAATATTAATTTTATTAAAGGAAGAAATGAGCTGGAGATTTGTACATATATCAGACATTATGTTCTAGTAAAATAACTCCTAAACCAGTATCAACTCTTAAGTGGAACACAGTTTTTAACATTATTAATAGTGATCAAAACTCTAAAAAGCACTTACTTACAGTGGTTCTAAACCCACATTAACCATAGAATCCTTGGTACAAATTGGCTTTTAAATAAAATAAATAACTCAAACCCAGAATGTACATTTCATGAGATTGAAATTGACACCATTGAACACTTTTTTGGGAATTTTCAACATGTTTAAACACTACTTCATCTCTTCATTCAATCACTTCACAACCACAATATCAAGTTTAACTTAGCAAAAGGTTATTATAATATAATTATTATTTTTATAATTATTATTATATTTGGAATATATGTAGATGTAACATTAAACAAAGTTGATAATATGGTTATTACATGGATAAAATATTACATTTTTAACATCAAGCTACCAAAATCCATTATAAGTCTAACATCTCTTCAACAAAACTTAAAAAAGATATTTAAAAATTGAAAAACTCCTACATACAATCACTGGTGAAAACGAATTGTTCACTAGAGAATGGCAAATTTGAACTAATCATTTAGATCCACAGATATAAACTCACGTACTTAACAAATATTGATTCTGTCAGATAAACAACATTGACAATTGTATTCTTTGTATATACAGTCAGACTCAGTTATAATGAAATTGTAAGGACCTTGAATTTTATTTCATATTAATCGAATTTCAGTGTATCTGTTTTGTACGGAGATCATAGAACTCAAACAGTAAGAAAACGCATGATTAGGACGTAAAAGAAAGCATAACTATCGATTATTTACATTTTAATTGTACTTTATGTACAGAAAACAAACAACACACTAATAGAGTTTTTGAAATCTTACCGACAAAACCGGGAAATTTGACAAAAGTCAGGTGAAATTCTGAAATAATCAGTTCAAACAACCTGTAAAAGTTTGCGCCATCCAATTTGGATATTTGTGGAAATGCTGGATAAAACCAGAGGATTTTATCAGTGCCTGAATTAGCCAGTCACCAGATCAACAGATGCGACCACTTTGGTGTTTGGGCGTCCAGAAGTTGATCAAAGACATGTACTGAAGTAGTTACTGGCCCAAAATAAAACGTCTGGGCGAATGCCCTACTGTCCTGCTAAATTTGTGTCATGGCCGTCATTTATTTTCCACATTGGTGTCCGCACTGATTTTTTTGTAACCAGAAGTGCTACTGAAGGCATCTGACCTACATTTCACCATTGAGTGACCACGTTAAGAAGATTTGATTTGAGTATTATGTGGGAAAGTAGAAAGGCTAGACTTGCCAGTCGTACACAGATGATCCCTCGGATGATACCCATTAGGTTGCAGTGATATTACGTCTAGTGATTATCATTAGCTTGCAGTTCGCAGATTTGGTATCTCACCTACGTTTTATGGTTGATTGACCACATTAAGAAGATTTGATTTGGGCATTATCTCGGAAAGTAGAAGGACTAGACTTGCCAATCTTACACAGATGATGTGTCTGGTGGTGCCCATTGGCTTGTAGTTTGCAGATTTGGCATCTGACTTACGTTTCTCGGTTGAATGACCACATTAAGAAGATTTGATTTGGGCATTATCTTGGAAAGTAGAAAGATTAGACTTCCCAATCTTACACATGTGCTGCATCTAATGATGCACATTAGATTGCAGTTTGAAGATTTGGCATCTGACCTACATTTCATGGTTGAGTGACCATATATATATATAAACATACACATATATACATGTATATATATATATATATTTTTTTTTTCAAACTCTTATCAACATAATGTTAAATCAAGTAAGATATACAATCAAACAATGTTATATTTTCACATTACAATGTTTGTTTTTTTTAATAAATTTACAGATACACTCATCCTACAATTGCTGAGGTTAATAAAGTTTGAAATAAAAGTAGTAAATTAAAGTCTTTTTATGGAAATAAAACAGCTAATGCCTCTTTTAAGTTGAAGTATCTTTATTGTATCAAGGTTTAGGGACCTCCAGTATAGCTCTAAGTCAGATATAAAAGTTTTAATTTGAGTCTTATTTCTGATGAAACAGATTGATATAGACCATCAATAGTCCTACAAATGCATTTACGCCAAAAACAATATTTGTAATCTGTTTATCGAGATGCAGAGGAAATAATTGTCATTTATAGCTATTGTTTTTTCTATACATAGTATCAGGAATTGTAATTGATTATTATTGTTTATTTTCACTGTATGTTTGATTTATTTTGTTGTTACTTCAGCTGTACGACAAGGTCAGAGAAAGGACAACAGAGCAGGAAAAGGTGAGTGTCATTAGATATCAGCAAGATTGTTAATATTAATTAAAAGGAAACCATGACCTGTCTACATTAGTGTAAAAATAACTTCATGTTTGTATGAAACTGATCCATAGTTAAGTCATGTGACAATCAGTCTATTATTTGGTGTCAAGTCTTCATCATGAATTCCATAGTGCTGTGTTAACACTGATGTCATAGTGCTGTGTTAACATTGATGTCATAGTGCTGTGTTAACACTGATGTCATAGTGCTGTGTTAACATTGATGTCATAGTGCTGTGTTAACACTGATGTCATGGTTCTGTGTTAACACTGATGTCATAGTGCTGTGTTAACATTGATGTCATAGTGCTGTGTTGACACTGATATCATATTGCTGTGTTAACACTGATATCATATTGATGTGTTAACATTGATGTCAAAGTGCTGTGTTAACATTGATGTCATAGTGCTGTGTTGACACTGATATCATATTGATGTGTAAACACTGATATCATATTGCTGTGTTAACATTGATGTCAAAGTGCTGTGTTAACATTGATGTCATAGTGCTGTGTTAACACTGATATCATATTGCTGTGTTAACATTGATGTCATAGTGCTGTGTTCACACTGAAGTCATAGTGCTGTGTTAACATTGATGTCATAGTGCTGTGTTAACACTGATATCATTTTGCTGCATTAACATTGATGTCAAAGTGCTGTGTTAACACTGATGTCATAGTACTGTGTTCACACTGATGTCATAGTGCTGTGTTCACACTGATGTCATATTGCTGTGTTAACATTGATGTCATAGTGCTGTGTTGACACTGATATCATTTTGCTGTGTTAACATTGATGTCATAGTGCTGTGTTAACACTGATGTCATAGTACTGTGTTCACACTGATGTCATAGTGCTGTGTTCACATTGATATCATATTGATATGTTAACACTGATATCATTTTGCTGTGTTAACACTGATGTCAAAGTGCTGTGTTAACACTGATGTCAAAGTGCTGTGTTAACATTGATGTCATAATGCTGTGTTAACATTGATGTCATAGTGCTGTGTTCACACTGATGTCATATTGCTGTGTTAACATTGATGTCATAGTGCTGTGTTGACACTGATATCATTTTGCTGTGTTAACATTGATGTCATAGTGCTGTGTTAACACTGATGTCATAGTACTGTGTTCACACTGATGTCATAGTGCTGTGTTCACATTGATATCATATTGATATGTTAACACTGATATCATTTTGCTGTGTTAACACTGATGTCAAAGTGCTGTGTTAACACTGATGTCAAAGTGCTGTGTTAACATTGATGTCATAATGCTGTGTTAACATTGATGTCATAGTGCTGTGTTAACACTGATGTCATGGTACTGTGTTATCATTGATGTCATAGTGCTGTGTTAACACTGATGTCAAAGTGCTGTGTTAACATAGTATAAGCCAAAATTTGAAGCCGTTATCGGCATTTGGTTACGTCTCCATATGAGTGCAAGATTTTTAAGTGGGACGTTAAACAAACAAATCTTAATGCTATGTTAACACTGATGTCATAGTGCTATGTTAACACTGATGTCATAATGTTGTGTTAATGCTGATGTCTTAATGATGTGTTAACATATATGTCATAGTGCAGTGTTAACACTGATGTCATAATGCTGTGTTAATGCTGATGTCTTAATGATGTGTTAACATATATGTCATAGTGATGTGTTAACACTGATGTCAAAATGCTGTGTTAACACTGATGTCATAATACTTTGTTAACACTGATGTCATAATACTGTGTTAACACTGATGTCATAGTGCTGTGTTGACACTGATATCATAGTGCTGTGTTGACACTGATATCATAGTGCTGTGGTAACACTTATGTCATAATACTGTGTTAACATGATGTCATAGTGCTGTGTTGACACTGATATCATAGTGCTTAGTTAATACTGATGTCATAATGCTGTGGTATACTGATGTCATAATGCTATGTTTACACTGAGTTCATAAGTTGTGTTAACACTGATGTCATAATGCTGTGGTAACACTTATGTGATAATGCTGTGTTAATGTTGATGTCATTGTGCTATGTTAACACTGATGTCATAGAGCTGTGTTAACATTTATGTCATAATGCTTTGCATGGTAAAATCTAGATGATATGAAAAAATTGAAATGAAAAGTTTTTGGTGCAATTAAATCCATCTTTGGTTATGTAACTACAAACATAGCAATTCAGGGTCTGATTTCGTATCTTGATGTTGAAATACTATATACTAACACACCAGAAAGAATCCTAGGTTTAATACTGTACATTGTATAATTAATCTGTATTCATAATGTATGGATAATTACAGATTCACTTCTGAATCCTAGGTTTAATACTGTACATTGTATAATTAATCTGTATTCATAATGTATGGATAATTACAGATTCACTTCTGAATCCTAAGTTTAATACTGTACATTGTATAATTAATCTGTATTCATAATGAATGAATAATTACAGATTCACTTCTGAATCCTAGGTTTAATACTGTACATTGTATAATTAATCTGTATTCATAATGTATGGATAATTACAGATTCACTTCTGAACCTTAGGTTTAATACTGTACATTGTATAAATATGTTAAATACCTTATAATTTATATTGTATGGATTATTGTAGATTCAGCACAGAAAATTAATCCCTTTGTAATGTAAATCATATGAATTATTATAGATTCAATACAGAAGTGAATCCTAGGTTTTATACCATACATTGTATAATAAACCCCTCGTAACTTTGTATTGTATGGATTATTGCAGATTCACTTAATACTGTACATTGTATGTCATATGGATTATTGTAGATTCACTCAATACTGTACATTGTATGTCATATGGATTATTGTAGATTCACTCAATACTGTACATTGTATGTCATGGATTATTGTAGATTCACTCAATACTGTACATTGTATGTCATATGGATTATTGTAGATTCACTACAGAGGATATTGGATGATCCAACTGCTGAGTTGTGCCGATACCATATAAGACTTACCTTCTTTTCATTCTGTTTACTTCATGAAAATCCAAATCAGCGTGTGGAACTGTCTTGTAATTCGAAATTGGAGAAACCAAGCAAAATGAGAGATATTGCCAACTCTTATTTTCAGAAAGTCTTCTCATTCAGTGCAGCAGGACTTAGTGAGTTAAAAGAAATCAGAGAAAAATTCACAGACGCACTGCATTTTGATCACTTGAGGTAATTTCTTTAAAAAAGCTAATTTTATGTGTAAATTATGGCCCTTTGCATTTTCCATGACGACTGATTTTTTGTTTTATGTGTTTAAAGTTGCATTAGCTGTTCTTTTTCTTATTTACTGATTATATTGATGTACAATAATTCAAAGGAGATATACACAGACATACCAATTCCTGTATATTTTGTGATGATTGTTTGAGAAACCCAGGTTTGGCACTTATTCAATTGCAAGAGATTAACCCAACCTTACTATTTGTATATGAATACCACACTGGAACTGACCTTATTTTTACAAAATATATAGGAATATAAGATTTGTATGCCTGTGTATAGCTCTTATTTGTTTTTGTACATCATGAGTACAAGTAATAAAAGTAGAAAAAATCAAACACACCTAATGCCCCTAGCTGCAATCAGAAATTGTTCAGTTATACATTGGGTCCATTGATCCTGTACCTATTTATCTGTGATTAGAGTTCTTTAAAATTGATCCCATACATATGTATATGTGATTAGAGTTCTTTAAAATTGATCTGGTACATAGGCCTATATACCGTTTTTGTCCTTAAAAGGGCATCTGCTCTAATAGTGCGCCCCTGGATGTTTTTTTTTTATGTAGATCTACTGACTGTTTAAAAAAATCTTACCTTTTTATTTTTAATTAGTTTAGATAACATCCTATTTCATCATACTTTTTCTTTTTGGTGCATTGAATATCCTCAAAATTGCTAAAGAACATCTTTTAACTACGTTGTAAGCAATACTTTTGATTCTACTGATGATTTCTTGGATGACGGGAGGTCGCCATTATTCATCAGCAAATGAAATGAAACCAGTCATAGTTATGTTTTTTTCTTTTTATTACATACCTGTCATTTAAAATGTATACACTATTAATACATCAGGCTGGATTACAAGGTAAACAGTACAAACAGCTATATACATTGTAGATAACTTTGCATAGCGGAGTATTTTACCATTTTTTGCAATGTAATCAAAATGTACATCATAAAAGAAAAAATGTCAATGTCCAATTACCCGCTCCCGGCGCCTTTTTTAGGTCAAATATGGTATCTGTAATTAGAGTTCTTTAATATTGATCTCGTACACATATATCTGTGATTAGAGTTCTTAATAATTGATCCCGTACATAATTATCTGTGATTAGAGTTCTCTATAATTTATTCTGTACAAATATATCTGTGATTAGAGTTTTTAATAATTGATCCTGTACATAATTATCTGTGATTAGAATTCTTTATAATTGATATTGATAATCTTACACTGGCCCTTGATATTTTTTTGGAATTTTTGTTTTTAGCTCACATGAGCCAGAGGCTCAAGTGAGCTGTTGTGATCACCTCTCGTCTGGCGTACATGTATGTCGACTGGTGTCCATGTGTGCGTCCGTAAACATTTCATATTTTCGACGTCTTCTCTGAAACAGCTGAAGTGATTTTGACGAAACTAAACAGGAAGCAGGTGCTCAAGGTGTTTTACCAGTTTTGTAGATTTCAGCCAGATTAGCCCCAGGGTGTACCCTGGATGGGGCAAAATAGGTCGTATAAGGTATCCCTCTTTAAAAAATTTCTTCTCCAGAACTGCTACATGAATTGAAAAACTGATTGTTTTTTAGTTCTCTGCTTAAATGTTTGATTCAAATTTGTATTTTTCATAGAAATCAGAATTTTAATTTTTCACGTGTTCTTGAAGTCTTTTCAGACATGTCATTTTCATTCATTTTTGCATGATTTCCTCAATTATCTCCCCTTGCATTTATTATTATGCATTCTTTTAATGTGTTTTACTTGTATATAGGTGAAAAAATGTTTCTGTGCAATAATTTTGCTGAAATGTAGTTTTTAGATATTTTTATGAATTTCTTAAAACTGCAATATTGTTTCTTGGCCAGATCAGCCTACATGTACATATTCTTCTTGGTCTTCTTTCCACATTTGTACAAGTTTCTCAGGTGAGCAATTGAGGCCCTCTTAGGTCTCTTGTTTGTATATCTTTTGGATCACAAATAAAATATTGTAAATTACTCAACTTATGAGTAAGTTTATGAAGGGATTGGTCCTCAAATTTAAACATCTAGTGAATATTTGCATGGTTAACCTTTGTTCAAGTATGTGACAACATTGTGTGCAGGGTGTGGCATTAATGTTTGTTTGATTGTCCAAGTCCTGGTAAAAATCAGATCTAACAAGTAAATTTTCCAGAATACTTGTCTGATTGGACAAGTTAAAATAATCAGCAATATTTATAGTCTGTGATTTCAACCTCATCAAAACTGAAATGTATCAACCCTTATCCCACCAAACACGTATATGTATGGGTTTATGTATATACATTTTCAATGCCAATCACGTTATAAATACTACGGAATCCTATATTAAAGACCATTGGTGAATATAAAAAGATACGGACAAACCATAGGTAAGTTTGATTGGTTGACACACTTTTATCTTTAAAAATAAAGACTGAAAGACTTACATGACCTTTAAAATCTTGCTTCGGAGAAAACAAAAGTATTACAAATGGTGTCAGCATCACTTTGTTCACTGTACGATAATGGAATTTGGAGCTATATTTCATTAGTTACAATTTGGAGGAAGACGATTTCCTCCGATTTGAAATAGGAGATTTAGATGTAAATTCAACACATATTCTCAGAAAACTTTTATGGATAAAGCACCGACTGATAGGATTACTCTGTGCATTGACGAGGGGGACTGGACCAACATTGACTCACTTCCAGTAAATGCTCAGTTCACTGCGACACCAGGACTTATGTGCTATGTACCTGGCAATGGTAATCTTTTAGATTTTTTGCTCACCTGGCCTGAGCTATTGCTATAAGCCAAAGGTCCAGCGTCCGCCGACCGTTGTCATCCGCTATACATCTGTTAACTTTTGCATTTAGACATCTTCTCAAGAATCAGTGGGCCAATTACAACCAAACTTGGCATATAGCATCCCCATGCAAAGCCGCATAAAGTTTGCGAATGAAAAAGGGATAGGATTAATATGGGCCCTAAAAGAGGTAAAAAAGGATCAAAACTTTGTATATCTTTAAAAATCTTCTTCTCATGAACTGATGATCATATAAGTTTCAAATTTTGTATGCATGATTGTAAAGTCAATATCTACAAAGTTTGTGAATGAAATTGAAATCTGTTGATAAACGAGCCACTAGGGGGCACATCAGTAACACAGGGTATATTTGTATTTTGAATTGTTTAATAACTCAAAACTGATCAAAACTGATCATCTTTTTGTATACAAGGATATATGAGAAAGTTGTTAGGAATTATCTGAGGATCATTTGACAAAATTTCAAGGTCATGGGGCCAAAGGTCAAGGTCACAGATACCTAAATAAATGGAAAATATAAGTTTATTTTGTACACTTTTCAACATTTATGACTATTTCTCCAGAACCATTCAACCAATTTGAACCAAACTTGACAGGAAGTATAACTATGTAAAGCTGCATAAAGTTTGCAGATGAAAAGGGGCTAGGACCAAACATGGCTGCCATGGCTAAATATAGAAGAAACGAGTCAGCAGATATTTTTGATTTAATACATGTATCTCCAAAATTATTTAAGCTAGAGAAAAAAACTGTTAGCTGAAAATGAGCAGCTTGCAAAAATCTACAAGTATTTCATATTGGTGGAGATTGTTGTGTCAATCCTTATGTGAGTTATTTTCCCTTTTTTGTAAACTTTTCATGTTTTTGGATGTTTTTCGACATTATCTTGAAAAGTATAGTAGGTAGAGTAAAAGTGAAAGAAGCAAAAATGCCCAGCTTGCAAAGATCTTCAAAAAAGTGAATTGTCTGGTTGTCCCTTTTTTGAGTTATTTTCCCTTTTAGTGGATTTCTCATGTTTTTGACAGTTTTGTCCTATTGTCTTGAAAGGAATAATAGATAGAAAGAGGAAGAAGCAAAAATGTTCAGTACACAATGATCTACAAAAAAGTCAACAGGAATTAAATTGTCAGGTTGACCCTTATGGGGTTTATTTCCCCTTTTATGTGGATATTTTCATGTTCTGTGCTGTTTTTCCCTATTGTTCAGTGATCACCACCTTGCTGTTGGTTGCTTTTCAGTGTCAGTAAAATACATATCACACAGGTGATTTTTAAGGTCCAATGAGCCTACCGTTTTTCATGTTTATCAGTGATTTTATCTTTTACACATTTCTTATTATTTCTGCATTGTTGAGCAATTTGCCAGGTGAGTGACTTGTATTTATTTATTGTTTAAAAAAAAACGATGTGGGAATCTTTTGTTTCTGAGACAAATTGTTGTCTTAAATTCAATAAATTTCAGGGAGCATCTGAGCCACAATGCCAGCCCCATGAGTTACACTCATGCCGAGTCAAAGAAAGCAACTACGATCGCAGCTATTAAAACTTTAATGTTAATTAAAAATGAGTACCCAAATTAAAAAAAAACAAAACAAAAAAAAAGAAAACTTCAAAAGCTTTAATAGCAATCATTCTTACTAAAATGATCGTTTTTACACAAATTGACACAATAACAAGTTAATGTGGCCAGTTCAAATTGATAAAAATTGACAATCGTAATCTGGCAGTGGTGTGTATACACTAGTATGTACATGTAGCAGTCACTGGTTGAGTAAACCTATAGATGAGTGGCGGGATAAGGGTCAATTTAATATCTCATTTAAAAGTCAAGTTGGAATTACTGAGCATTCCTAAAATCTAAAATATATCAATTCCTTGTTGCTGGACAGTTCAGCTAATGTAGTTGTTCTTTTAGATACTGACTTAAACAATGTACCTTTTTATACTATCTGTCCTTAGTACTCTCTTTTCAAACTCTATCACTTTAATACTATCCTTATTCTTCTGCCATTTCAATAATTTTTTTTTTTTTCGCAAATGTAATGACAGGTTTGTCGGGAAACCTTTGAAGATTGAATGTACAGAAAAAACAGTGCCGACCCATCAGAGTTTGACTGTGGAATTGTCTGTCGGACTGTTTGAAGCATTGGAGTGTCTGTTCAACAGAGGAACAGATCAGAGTAAGCCAGAGTATGCCGAGGTAAGTTTTTCATTACTTCATTTGAGATTTATCAATGCTTTTCCAAATTTGTCAGGTGGGGAAATTCTATGTCGTTGAAAATCCTCTTAAATAATCCAATAAAATCATTATTGTAGATTTGACCTTTATCCCGAAATATCATATAACAGCTTTCCAATTTTCATGATTTTTTATGATTACCGGTAGTATTTAAATGGCAAAATATGAAAATGCTAAATATAAAAATATTGGATCCACCAAAGTCAATTTATTGATGAACGTTTTAACTTGGTCTAACCTTTGTTCTGGATATTTACACATCTGAATGAATTCTTATTGTCATTTATTGTTTGCTAGTGTAACATGTCCATCTTATGATTTTATAAAAATATTTCATGAGGCTCATGGTCATTTACCTAATCCTAATGGACCATTGTTTGTCTCTCTATGTCCCAGATCAATATTGGAAAAGTATTACCAGTGTAACTGTTAGTGATGGGTGTATTGTGTATTGATATAAATAATGCTTTGAGTATGATGGAATCCAGTGTGGTAAAATATATTGGCATCATGATCAGTAAATGGTAAAATAAAAGACCTTTGAATACCGAAATTGTGAAAATTTCATACCGCAGATAAAAGCGATAATATGGCAAATGTATCATCAAATTTTGCTGTTGAAAATGATATTTGTTTTTAAAATGTGACATCTTTCCACAATAATGAGTTTAGATCAAGATCATGTTGTGACAAGATTATTGTGTTGCTGTTTGTGTGTACAGTTAATATATTGTGTATGCATAGTTAAGATATTGTGTGTACAGTTGAGATTTTGTGAGTGTATAGTTAAGACATTTTGTGTGCACAATTAAGATATTGTGTGTGCAGAGTTAAGATATTGTGTATGTACAGTTAAGATTTTGTGTGTGTACATTTAAGACATTTTGTGTGCACAGTTAAGATATTGTGAGTGTACAGTTAAGATATTGTGTGTGTATACAGTTAAGATATTCTGTGTATGTAGTTGACCAACATGAAGTATCATAAAAAGGACTCTGATTCACAAGTTATATAATATTAATACATACTAATAAAAACTAATGCACACATGCACTGCAATTAGTCAGTTTTCATTAGTGTGTTTACATCTTATGTGTATACATCTTGTGTGTTTACATCTTGTGTGTATACATCTTGTATGTTTACATCTTGTGTGTATTGTTTACATCTTGTGTGTGTACATCTTGTGTGTATACATCTTGTATATTTACATTTTGTGTGTTTACATCTTGTGTGTTTACATCTTATGTGTATACATCTTGTGTTTATACATCTTGTGTGTATACATTTTGTGTGTACACATCTTGTGTGTATACATCTTGTATGTTTACATCTTGTGTGTTTACATCTTGTGTGTATACATCTTGTGTGTATACATCTTGTGTGTATACATCTTGTGTGTTTACATCTTGTGTGTTTACATCTTATATGTATACATCTTGTATGTTTACATCTTGTGTGTATACATTTTGTGTTTACATCTTATGTGTTTACATCTTGTGTGTATACATCTTGTGTGTATACATCTTGTATGTTTACATCTTGTGTGTTTAAATCTTGTGTGTTTACATCTTATGTGTTTACATCTTGTGTGTATACATCTTGTGTGTATACATCTTGTGTGTTTAAATCTTGTGTGTTTAAATCTTGTGTGTTTACATCTTATGTGTTTACATCTTGTGTGTATACATCTTGTGTGTATACATCTTGTATGTTTACATCTTGTGTGTTTACATCTTATGTGTTTACATCTTGTGTGTATACATCTTGTGTGTATACAACTAGTGTTTACATCGTTTGTGTATACATCTTGTGTGTTTACATCTTGTATGTTTACATCTTGTGTGTATATGTCTTATGTGTTTACATCTTGTATGTTTACATCTTGTCCTGTTTGTTACAGAGATATGTACTGTTTTCTTAAATGTCAGATTTGTACTATAATCTTAGCTGTCAGATTGTACTATAGGCATATTGATGTCAGATTTGTACTACAGGTATTTTGCTGTTAGATTTGTACTATATTCATAGCTGTCAGATTTGTACTACAGGTATTTTGCTGTCAGATTTGTACTATATTCATAACTGTCAGATTTGTACTATCTTCTTAACTTTCAGTTTTGTACTATATTCTTAACTATCAGATATGTACTGTTTTCTTAAATGTCAGATTTGTACTATAATCTTAGCTGTCAGATTGTACTATAGGCATATTGATGTCAGATTTGTACTACAGGTATTTTGCTGTCAGATTTGTACTATATTCATAGCTGTCAGATTTGTACTACAGGTATTTTGCTGTCAGATTTGTACTATATTCATAGCTGTCAGATTTGTACTACAGGTATTTTGCTGTCAGATTTGTACTATATTCATAACTGTCAGATTTGTACAATATTCTTGCTGGCAGATTTGTACTACAGGTATTTTGCTGTCAGATTTGTACTACAGGTATTTTGCTGTCAGGTTTGTACTATATTCTTAACCGTCAGATTTGTACAATATTCTTGCTGTCAGATCTGTACTACAGGTATTTTGCTGTCAGATTTGTACTATATTCTTAACCATCAAATTTGTAAAATATTCTTGCTGTCAGATTTGTACTACAGGTATTTTGCTGTCGAATTTTACTATATTCTTAACTGTCAATTGTATTGACTATATTCTTAGTTGTTGTATTTGTGTTATTGAATGCTGAGAGAGACAACTTTTGTTATGTGATAGATGTATCTGGTTATAGTTCATCAGTTTAAGATTTACAGAACCTCATCATTATCATCCCATCAGTTTTTGGAAGTAACCATTAAAACTTGGTGGTGGGACTGCTCGTTCTACATCTAAGTTTTGATTATTCTGACAATCTTGTAGTTTTTTTCCTGACGGACAGATTAAGCTGTTACGTTGGATATTTGTCAGATATTTTCCACTCAGGTTACTTGGAGTTTGGCATACTGGGTTGATCAGGAGTTCCATAAAAATCCCAATGTTTCTGTTGTTTGTAGTCCAGTCGTGTAACCAGGTCAACTGACAGTCACAATGTAGAGGATTATCTTTCAGGTTAAAATATTGCAGTTTTGTAAAATTCTGGAAAACACATTTACTTATTGTCCTTATTTTGTTGTTATCTAAGTCAATGCGTTGTAAGCTGTTTTCTAAACCTTCAACATTTAGAAATGTCAATTTTTGTATCATATTTCTCTTTAGATCCAAATATTTCAGTTTTTGAAGACTGTTAAAGACAGAGTTTGGTATTCTAGATAACCCTGTTTCAGCAAGATTCAGTATCTCCAGATTTTTTAGTTTCTTAATTGTAATCCAAGCTTGTTTTTCATCTATCAATGTCTGCTTTAAGTTCAGAACTGTTAAAGAATCTTCAGTTCCTCTCAGTGCGTTCTTTTCTAAGTTCATTCTTTGGTTGCCATTGTTGCTGTCTTCAAGAATAAGTTCTGATAATTTTTTACAGTTTCTAAATGATCCAGATTGGATTGTATTTATTGGATTCAAAGATAAATCCAAGGATTGTAGATTTTGAAGTTGTTGAAAGTCTTTCTTTGTCACATTTGCGACAGCATTATTTGTCAATTTCAGTTTAGTAAGTGTTTTCATTTTTCTTAAAAGCCCCGTAACAGAGGCAAGTAGGTTATCAGATAAATCCAGTTCTTGTAAGTTCTTCCAGCTGACTTGAACCATTGGCAGTAACGAGGATTCTTTTAAATTATTATGATAAAGTTTCAGATATTGTAAATTTTTTTTTACTGTCTTAAAGCATCCTTTGTCTAGCATTCTTAACTTGTTGTCTGATAAATCCAATTCTTTTAAATTGACAAGCTTGCGAAAGGCACCCTTTGGCAATGTAGCAAGTCCATTTTCATTATATTTCAATACTTCCAAAGATGGTAGATTTTTTAGTGCTCCAACTGGAAGTATATATAAGTCTTTATTTCCTTGTATCTCAAGAGTTTTTAACTTCTGTAGTCTATTCTTGAATGAATCTTTTCTAATGTAAAGTAAATTTAAGTGGATAAGTTCCAGAGTCTTGAGGTTTGATAAATTAGAAAATTTGTTGGTAGCATCAAGGAAACGTTGGTTAAAATTTTTGACATGAAGACGCGAAATATTTCCTAGAAGACTTAGTGCATCCCATGGTATGGATAATTTCTTATCACCCTCCAGAATTATCTCTTGTAAGTCAGATTGTAACCCATTGAATCCTTGAGCATGTATCATACTTAGGGCATTATTACCAAGATCTAACTTTGTAACTTTTAAACCATGAAATGCATTAGCTGGTATCTGGGTTATTCGGTTACATTTTACACAGTTTGTGTCACTGGGATCTCCATACCTGTTTCTAAACGTGAGTTCAGAAATCTGTTCATTTGTTGGTGTTATTTTTGGTAATGCGGTAAAACCACTGTCTCCACAGTCTATCTTGTATGTACGTAGTGATCCTTCTGTAGTTTTGTAACAATTACATTCCTGTATGGGGCATTGGCAAGATACAGAGGATAGTGAAAAGCCTATAAATATGATAACGATCACTGTATGCTGCATTTTCATAGATTTCATCACTGGATTCTGTAAAAAAAGAAAATTATGATATATTTAGGAAAGATGATTAATATTGTGTAATTCAAAAGATTATTTCCAATGTCATTGTACAGAAAGCATTTACTTTTTGATAGATTTGTTTTGTTGTTTTTGAGTTACCGGTAGTATTGTTATGTAAACCTATAGTAAAACTCATCTTATCTAACATGACTATTCTGACATTGTCACATCCAGCATAATTTCATATTACTTGTGAATTTTATATATTTTTATATCACAATATCCTGATTTTTTTTACCACTGGAAATTCTGAATTTTGAAACATATTACATGGATATACAGGAGCATTATCTATATTTTAAATTTTTTTCCCTTTTTATCGGTACTACTCAGATTGATAAAACAAAAAAGATATACGCAGGCATAAACTTTTTTAAATTCCTGAATATTTTGTGAAAATTGAGACACCCAGTTTGGTAATAATTCACTTGCAATTGATTAATTCAACATCACTATTTGTATGTGCATAAAACACTGGACCTGAACTTATTTTGGCAAGATATATAGGAATATAAGAATTTTTATGTCTTTGTACAGCTCTTATTTGTTATTATGTAGCCACTTGCCAAAGGTTTATATATCTTTCATACAAAACCTTATTTTTTCAAAATCATATTTTGAAGCCATTATTGCATTTCAATGGGATTTTCACTGTTAAACAAATAATTGCATACTGTACAGTTTCATCATATATTTTTATCTTAATTTTCCGAATTAGAAATTTAAAAATTAATCAGTTTAAACACAAAGTTTAAATTTTGTGATAAAAATTCCTTCTTTGTTTAGGTAAAATTTTAAAATTTAGTTTCTACTTTATGTTCAAATTGTCAAATTTTTGAAATTACAAAATAGAAAATTACATCCAAATAATCAATGAAACTTGGAAACATCCTCTGTTTAACAGTGAAAATTCTATTCAGATGTGGTTAGAAATGGCTTCACAATATTTTTTTTTTAAAAAATGTTTTTTTCATGAAATATATAGTAAAAAATGATAATGTCTATAAACTTTTGGCAAGTGACTGTACATCAAGTACAAGTAGTAAAAGTAGGAAAAATTGAAATAATCAATTGGTAAAAACAGCTAATACCCCTTTAAGTATTTCATACATGTATATACCTTTCAAATAAGACATACATTTAGGTTGTAATTGATTAATTCATAATAGACCATTTTTGAGTTGTCTTGTTTCATCACGATTCGTCATAATAGAGTGCACTTTCAAAGAGTAAAGTAGGCCATCATTATATTCCGGATAAGCAGTTTATGGCCTCTATGAGCTGGGATATTAATATCATGAAGTAAGAGGTGCCAGATTTGAAAATTAGATTACAGGAAAGTGATAACACTTTCCATATTTACAGGAGATAATTTAACTAAAATTAATTCCTTGCAGATAAAGTGACATATCATTGAATATCGTCTATGAAAATATTACATAAACTGAATCGACCTTGCCGGAATCGGACAACTCGAAAATGGTCTTCTAATTAAAGTACTGTAAACTAGGAACTTATGTGTGGGTGTAATTTACACTAAATATGCAATGAAGAGTTTTTCATGTACGTTATAACCTGCTTACCAGTCCCACAGTTGAGTAAGAATTATCTTTTAATACAGAACTGCTCACAGTAAGATGAAACATGGATTAAAAAAAAAAAAATCTTAAAATCAAATACTAATGAATCCAAAGATATACACTTCTAGAAGAAAAGTAAGAAAAGGAGCTGGTATACACTCAGTTTAGGCAAGGAAAATGTAAATTATCAACCAATCTATAAATATTTTGGTGTACTTTATGAAAAGAAATGCCAAAAAATTTTCAAAATCATAAGGCTTTGCATCGGGATCTGTAATTTAAAAAATTCACTCTTTAAAATTGGTTGGTTTTGAATAAAAAAAAAATATTTTAATGGCGTCACACCAATTTTTGACTATGTAAAATTAACTACGATCTTGCAACAGCTGATTTTATATTTGTAATGTTGATTTGTATACACACATCACTATAATAAATGATTTACTTACTGTAAGGTCTACTTCTTGGTTATGTTGAAGCAAAACTGACATAACTCTGTATTGTATTTAATATACATGTACATATAATTCACAGGGAATATGAAATTAGCTGCATTTTCCAGAAATTTTATTTCGTATTTTATCACTTAGATTGAATTCAATAACAAATAAGAGCTATACACAGGCATAAAAAATCTTAAATTCCTATCTATTTTGTGAAAATAAGGACAGGTCAAGTGTTGTATATCTATACAAATACATATCATAGTAAGGCTGCAGTCATCAAAAAATGACTGTTAAACTGGGTTTCTGAAGCAATTTTCACAACATATATAGTTTTTTAAGAATATTTATGCATGTGTATAACTCTTTTGTGATTGTACTTCAATCTAAGAAGAAAACAAAAAAGAAAATATTTTTTAAAAAAGAATGCCCCTTTAAGTTACCTCTTTCTATTTCATGCACAAGGTTGACAAAGTATGCCGATAGTATTTTAAAATCGTATCAGTGAAAACTAGAGTAGTTTCACTGCTATTTATTCCAATGTATTATGACTTCATTAGGTAAAGTGTGAAGGTCAGGGTAGTTGAAAAAATCTTCTAAATTATCATATTTCAAGAAAATGTCTAAGTCTAAAATATCCTACAACAATATTTTTTCATAGTACCGGTATATTCTGTGGCCAATTTATTACGATGAACATTATCGTCTTTCCTGTTAACATTTAATGTAAATGATAAGGGGGAATTTTTGATACAGGACTGGATTTAATTTTTGTTATCAGAGGAAATTGAAAATTCCGGTTTACATTTTGAATTCATACACATTACTGACACAGTTTTGTGACTGAAATGGAAGCCGATCCTCAGTACCAAGGAAACTTTGTAAAAAATTTTCAACTGACAGCAATGGAAATAATATGTTATCATTGATTGAAAGGGCATTAGCCAAAAAATTGTTTCGATTTTTTCTACTTTTACTACTTGTACTTGATGTACAATAACAAACAAGAGCTATACACATACTTAATAAAATTTTATATTACAATGTATTTGTTTTATAACCATAAAATTTAACCGCATACTCCTGGGAGTACAATTTTCAATTCGAGCTCGAGTTTGAGCTGGAACTCGAGTAAGCATTTATAACCTAGCCAGGGTTTCTCAAGCAACTTTCTGGAAAATATAGGAATATAGGAATTTTATGCTTATGTATATCTCTTTTTGTTATTCTATATCAATTTAAGTTATAACAAAGAAAAAAATTGAAAAAAAACCCACAGCTAATGCCCCTTCAAATAAAGATTATGATACTGATAACGGAGGCAGTCACCATGTTGTCTTTGTATGATAGTAACGAGATTCAAATTATCAAGTTTTAAATATTTGGGAAATTTATTTTTGAGGTACATTGTATGTATCTGAGTACAATGTACCAGAAAATATTAAGTCCAACAAGCTACATGTACTAGGAAATTGTATGAAATTATCAGAAAACCAAGAAAATTGAATTTATCCAGAAATACAGATTGATGCGTTTGATGGAATGATTACCCCTGTCTCTCTTTATAGATGTGAATTATGGGGATTTGAAATGTTGATATCTCAAATTCTGTAAAATTATTCTAATTTTGAAAACTTCATCTCTAAATATCATTATTTATGTTAAGTTGTTCAGATACATAATTATAATAACAAGAATAATTAATTAATGGATTCAAATACTAAATAGTAGAAACTTATAATGATGACACATTTCAATTTAAATGAATTGGTTTATATAGAGTATTTTACAAAGCTATGGTTTGAATTTTGTCTTGTTATCACAAAGAGTGCGAAAATAATGAGTGGTTGTTACCTGTTGTGAAGCAAATTTTACAGGATCAACTTCAACAAAATTGGATTGCAAATTGTAAGGTATCCATTAAAGACTTGATATATAAATTTTTAAAAAATTACAAGTTTTCATTTAGAAAATATTTAGACCTTGGTCCAAATAACACTGAAATAATATCCTGCTTTAGAACTGTTAATCACAGACTTCCTATTGAAACAGGTAGATGTACAAATTTTCCTAGCAATCAACAACTGTAATTTATGTGGGGATGGATTTGTTGATGAATATCATTATAATACGACAAGCCAATCTCTTAAAGAATCTATAACATTATATATTCATTAGCATATACATTTCATCCAATACTTTAAAAGTTTTATTATCATTTTTCTTCTGGATAAATTTCTGTTACCATATAAAACTTTCTGTATACATGTATTTATTTTGATAATCACTAGGAGAGTTATCTCTCGTTGATAGATATCCTGTACTGGTACTGTAACAGTTCCCGGATGATTTTTTATGATTTCTCTTAAAATCTCACTTATTTTAAGGCACACAAATATGAAATTCTGTATAGTAACAGGTTACTTCAAGATCCTTTAAAATATGCAAAGAAACAGTTGAAAAAAAAAAAGTTAAAAGACCTTGTGCAGCACCATTTTCCTAACCTTTACTGTAACATATCCCAGACGGTTATGTTTAATGAGTTTCTCTAGGCTCAACAAAGAGTGAAGTGGACAAAATTTATGTATTAATTATTAGGCGTAAGCAATTTTATATCAATTTGATTATATCCATATGTTTTGTTTGATTTAAAACATTAATTATCTTACTTTTTCTCATGTCGTCATGACATCACTTCCCCAAGGGTTGAAATGAAAGGTGGGAGGAACACAGATAAACTGATGTAACAATCTTTTTAAAATAATATGTTTTGAAATTTCTGGCTGCACTGCACTTTTTTAGATTGCATAAGCAGACGACTTGTAGGAAAATATCTAGCGAAATCCTGTCAGTTATAACCATAATTATAAATCGTCCGGGAACTGTTATTGTGCAGGAACTGTTACAGTAAAAGTACACTTTGTGTGCTGTATTTGTACTGTTTAAATGTAATTTGTTTTGTTTTGTTTTTTCTAGATTTTGTTATACAAAATGAGAATAAATTAAATGAATTGAATAGAAAAATAAATGGAAGTTAAATTTTGCCAACTTTAAACATTACTGAAATAATCCAACTCACCAGTCGTGCTTAGCTTTACATGAAATTATCCACAAAAACCAGTTCTTATATGGCAGCTTGGCACTGTGTTGTTACATATAGACATAAAACACATCTGATAGACTTCAAGTAAGAAACATCACCATTTATAACAAATAAAAATAATGACTCCCACGATCAATGATAACCAATTTGTACACAGTCATTTAGCTTGTTGCTAAAACAGTTTTAACTATAAAACATCACAGGTGACAGCAGAAGCTACGCCTCAGTCATATACCTATTGGTTTACATCATGGTAATGACGGGCGATTTTGATTTCCGCATGTCAAATACTTTGTAGGATAATGTATGTAACTCATTTACATAGGGTTTGAAACTGACACAGGGAATTATTTGGATTATTACAACTCTGGAGCATCATTCCAGTTACAATGATATTATTATTATTATTATGTAAGCACTGATGTAATTTACAGACAGCCTATAGTACATTATTCTAGATACACTGATATTATTATTATGTAAGCTCTGATGTTTGTTATATGTACAGACAGTATTATGTACAAAAGAATATATGAAAAGAAATAATACAATTGGATAAAAATAGAATTAAGATTTATGGTACGACACATAAGACAAGTCATCGAGTTCAAGATTTGTTGAACCAATTTAGAATTTTGTTACATATTTTATTTGTTTCCATGAAAAAGGATAGAAATAAAAATTGACATTTATAAAAATAAGAAAACTAAGTAAAGATTACATGTATCATAAAATTTTGTCTTCTTAACATCAGCAGGTAAAACATATTAGTCAAAGGTGTTAAAATTAACAGGTAAAATATATTAGTCAAAGGTGTTAATCATATTTTAGATCAAACTGTCTCCTAACTAAAGTTATCAACATTGAAGTCTCTCTATGTGATCTCAAGTTTTTACTGGGGCATTTAAAGCTGTGTTGTTTTTTTCAAAAAGTATTTCTTTTCCTTTTTTACTTCTTAGATTAATATACAACAAAACAAGAGAGATATACACAGGCATTCTTTGTAAAATTTTCTTAAATTTCTTGTAAATTTGTGAAAATTGTTGAGAAACCCAGGTTTGACACTTTTTCACTTGCAGATGATTTACTCAACCTTACTATTTGTTTATGAATATCACACTGGACCTGACCTTATTTAAAAAATACATAGGAATATAAGATTAACACACTAATAGTATTACACATGAGTAGTATTACACATGAGTAGTATTACACATGAGAAGTATTACTTACTAGTAGTATTACACATGAGTAGTATTACACATGAGTAGTATTACACATGAGTAGTATTACACATGAGTAATATTACACATGAGTAGTATTACACATGAGTAGTATAACACATGAGTAGTATTACACATGAGAAGTATTAATTACTAGTAGTATTACACATGAGTAGTATTACACTTGAGTAATATTACACATGAGTAGTATTACACATGAGTAGTATTACACACCAGTAGTATTACACATGAGTAGTATTACACATGAGAAGTATTTCATACTAATAGTAATATACATGATACATATTACATACTAATAGTATTACACATAAGTAGTATTACACATGAGTAGTATTACATATGAATAGTATTACACATCAGTAGTATTACACATGAGAAGTATTACACATGAGTAGTATTGCACACGAGAAGTATTACATACTAATAGTATTACACATGAGTAGTATTACACATGAGTAGTATTACACATGAGAAGTATTACATACTAATAGTATTATACATGATAAGTATTACATACTAATAGTATTACACATGAGTAGTATTACACATCAATAGTATTACATACTAGTAGTATTAGACATGAGTAGTTTTACATACTAGTAGTATTACACATGAGTAGTATTACATATGAGTAGTATTACACATCAGTAGTATAACACATGAGTAGTATTACACATGAGTAGTATTACACATCAGTAGTATTATATACTAGTAGTATTATACATGAGTAGTATTACACATGAGTAGTATTACACATCAGTAGTATTACACATGAGTAGTATTACACATGAGTAGTATTACACATAAGAAGTATAACATACTAATAGTATTATACATGATAAGTATTACATACTAATTGTATTACACGTGAGTACTATTACACATGAGTAGTATTACAAATGAGAAGTATTACACATCAGTAGTATTACACATGAGTAGTATTACACATCAGTAGTATTACAAATGAGTTGTATTACATACTAATGGTATTACATACTAATAGTATTACACATGAGTAGTATTACAAATGAGTTGTATTACACATCAGAAGTATTACACATCAGAAGTATTACACATGAGTAGTATTACACATGAGTAGTATTACACATCAGTAGTATTACACATCAGTAGTATTACACATGAGAAGTATTACACATGAGTAGTATTACACATGAGTAGTATTACACATGAGTAGTATTACACATGAGTAATATTACACATGAGTAGTATTATACAGGATAAGTATTACATACTAATAGTATTACACATGAGTAGTATTACACATGAGTAGTATTACACATGAGAAATTATTACATACTAGTAATATTACACATGAGTAGTATTTCATGTTAGCTCTATAACACATTAGAAGTATTAGACAGTAGTAGTATTACACACTAGTAGTATTACACATGAGTAGTATTAAACACTAGTAGTTACATTTGTAGTACTACACACAAATAGTATTACACATACAGGGCTTGTCATTAATGCTTGTCCAGGTGAAAATACTGGTAAACTTGGACAAGTAAATCTTCCTAGGCTCTTGTAGAAGGGTGACAAGTCAAAATAATCAGAAATATTTATATTTTGTTATTTCAAACCTTAACTAAATTGATTTGTGTCTTTTTAATGTATAACATAAAAGTGAACTTTAATAACTCAGATATTTTATCTTCCTATGCATAGACATAAACATTGACTTCGATAAAATCATAATAAAGTAAATGCGAATGTAGAGTCATGAAGTCTTCCGAGGAATAATTACCTAATTGCTTGTCGCCTATGAGAAATTAATAGCTTTTGAGGCTGCAGTGACCCTGATTTGATTACATAATTTACCTGAAACATGGGTTTGACAACTTATTGGTTTACGACTGATAAACAAAACAAAACTGAAAACTGTGTTCAAAGATACAAAAGAAATAAAGAAAGACAAGTTGAAATTGAGAGCAGTTTTAAAACATTCTGCAATCAATCTCCCAAGATAAGCTTCCAATGATAAGGGTTTGTTTATTATAACAGTGTAAATGTAATTATTTTGAAAAGTGGTAAGTATTAGACATTATCGTAGTGTAAAAATACACATATTTGTTTTGTTTTCTTTTTTTTTTCTAAGCCTACACATATTTGTTTTGTTTTGTATTTTTTTCTATTGGTAACACCTCTATCGTTGTTATTGCTTTTATTTTTTTGCATTTTTTTGATGAATATTCTCTTACCTAGTAGGCCAGATGTTTTGTATTATTATTATTTTTTTTTTTTTAGTAATCGCATGATTTTTTTAATTTGTAAATTATGGACAAGTGGATTTGTGATTCGGACAAGTTACTTTTGACATTATTTGTCAGACTGGACAAGTGAAAAAATCCTTAACGTAGAGCTCTGAATAGTATTATACATGAGTAGTATATTAGATTATTACTTACCATCTGTTGAAATGGACTGTACATTTGTATTTTCAAATATTTAGTGAATCCTTTATTTTTGTTATATATTCTCATGCATTAGAATTCTTTACAATCATGAATTTATTGAGCCAACCTTCAGTTTGGTTTCTTTTATATAGTTATGAGATTAGTCAGTGCTTTCTTTTATATAGTTATGAGATAAGTCAGGTACAAAGATCAACAAAGGATTGAAAAGTGATTATACATCAGCACAAGCATGTTACTCAACAGTTAACTACACTCTGTGCCAAAAACCCATGATTTTTAGCTGACTACTGGTCCACTACCAGTGTAGTATATTTCACATACAACTGAGTTGCTCCATTTCTCTGAGAACAAGTTCTTGTCTTTCATCAATTAAAATTTGTTAACAGCAAGGGATTTTTATCATGTGACCAATCATTTGTCATTCTTTGTATGTACATTACAGATATTTTTTGCTTAACATTTGAATACATTTATGCAAATGCATGTTTTGATAAAAAAAAGACAAACACGTCATTTGTATGTTCAGACAGTCTGTGACAGAATGTTTGGTACATAGTATAGCAATAAGGTGTTGTGATGAAAAAAGACAAACATGTCATTTGTATGTTCAGACAGTCTGTGACAGTTTGGTACATACATGTAGAACAGCAATAAGGTGTTGTGATGAAAAAAGACAAACATGTCATTTGTATGTTCAGACAGTCTGTGACAGTTTGGTACATACATGTAGAACAGCAATAAAGTGTTGTGATGAAAAAAGACAAACACGTCATTTGTATGTTCAGACAGTCTGTGACAGTTTGGTACATACATGTAGAACAGCAATAAGGTGTTGTGATGAAAAAAGACAAACATGTCATTTGTATGTTCAGACAGTCTGTGACAGTTTCGTACATAGTACAGCAATAAGGTGTTGTGATGAAAAAAGACAAACACGTCATTTGTATGTTGAGACTGTGACAGTTTGGTACATAGAACAGCAATAAGGTTTCTATGAAGTGACATCAACCATTGTGTTTTTAGTTCACCTAATCCAGAGGGCCATGTGAGCTATTGTCATGGCCCAATGTCTGTTGTTGTTCATCAGTTCAATTTTCCATTTTAAAAACTTTTCAGTATCCACTGGCCAGATTTCAACCAACTTTGGCAGTAAGTTTGTTCCTAGGAGAGGGCTTCAAATTCAAATTTAAGGGTATCAGTAAATAGGGGCTCAGAAACGCAGAAACTTTCAGTACGCTACAGTACCCCAAGTGTGCTGGGGTACTTTAATTTGATGGTATAATAGCTTTATTTTATCTGAACACTATGTCTACATTAAAACAACTGCAAAAGCAAAACACATTCATTCCACAAACACCCGCAGAAGTTGGAGACGAGTAAATGTTTCTATTTTACTGATCACATCTTTAATAGGAAACCCTTATATATTCCAATAAAATGCAATGCATGTTTGCATGTAATTTACAGTCATTTTGAATGATGATATGTAGAAGTATTCATTCTGTTGGGTTTGGATATAGATTAAGTTATTCCACTGGATACAGATTTAAGGAAATGTTTGTGATCCAAGAAATTTTTTTATGAGGAAGCATGTAAAGAAAAAATGAGAAGGAAATAAGTTCCGGTAAGCAGTATCCTGTAGACAGTGATTAACACACACACAGTTTGTTCAATCATTTACATCGCTGATGACTAGATAGTGACACTCAACTTCATGTGTATGTATGTACTGTATATAAAGTACAATAAATCATTGTATGTACGTGATCTGTGTCAGGTAAAAGCTTGTAGGTATATCTTGTTAAAAATGAATATGGTTTAACATAGTCACAATCACATATAATCATAGATAAACATAATCCCAGGTAAACATAGTTCTAGATTGACATTGACATTTGCCATGATTTAAAATAACCCTGGTTCGATGTAAACATACCGGTAGTTAAACTTTTATGGTTTAACAAAGCTATAGTCAAACATAATCATGGTAAAACATAGTCCTGCTTAATCATGATTATGGTGAATTACAACCCTATTAATACAAAGTCATCATTAAACATAGTCCTAGTTTGGCATGGTTCAATTTAGTCACTATGAAACAGTTATCATTAAACATAGTCCTAGTTAGTCATGGTCAAATATAGTTACTTTGAAACAGTTATCATTAAACATAGTCCTAGTTAGTCATGGTTATATATAGTCACTGTGAAACAGTCATCATTAAACACAGTCCTGGTTAGTCATGGTTATATATAGTCACTGTGAAACAGTCATCATTAAACATAGTCCTAGTTAGTCATGGTTAAATATAGTCACTGTGAAACAGTCATTATTAAACACAGTCCTGGTTAGTCATGGTTATATATAGTCACTGTGAAACAGTCATCATTAAACATAGTCCTAGTTAGTCATGGTTATATATAGTCACTGTGAAACAGTCATTATTAAACACAGTCCTAGTTAGTCATGGTTATATATAGTCATTGTGAAACAGTTATCATTAAACACAGTCCTGGTTAGTTATGGTTATATATAGTCACTGTGAAACAGTCATCATTAAACATAGTCCTAGTTAGTCATGGTCATATATAGTCACTGTGAAACAGTCATTATTAAACACAGTCCTAGTTAGTCATGGTTATATATAGTCACTGTGAAACAGTTATCATTAAACACAGTCCTGGTTAGTCATGGTTATATATAGTCACTGTGAAACAGTCATCATTTAACACAGTCCTGGTTAGTCATGGTTATATATAGTCACTGTAAAACAGTCATCATTAAACACAGTCCTGGTTAGTCATGGTTATATATAGTCACTGTGAAACAGTCACTATTATACATAGTCCTAGTTAGTCATGGTTAAATAAAGTCACTGTGAAACAGTCATCATTAAACACAGCCTAGTTAGGCATGGTTATATATAGTCACTGTGAAACAGTCATCATTAAACACAGTCCTGGTTAGTCATGGTTATATAGTCACTGTGAAACAGTCATCATTAAACACAGTCCTAGTTAGTCATGGTTATATATAGTCACTGTGAAACAGTCATCATTAAACACAGTCCTGGTTAGTCATGGTTATATAGTCACTGTGAAACAGTCATCATTAAACACAGTCCTGGTTAGTCATGGTTAAATATAGTCACTGTGAAACAGTCATCATTAAACATAGTCCTAGTTAGATGTGGTTAAATATAGTCACTGTGAAACAGTCATCATTAAACATAGTCCTAGTTAGATGTGGTTAAATATAGTCACTGTGAAACAGTCATCATTAAACATAGTCCTAGTTAGGCATGGTTAAATATAGTCACTGTGAAACAGTCATCATTAAACATAGTCCTAGTTAGATGTGGTTAAATATAGTCACTGTGAAACAGTCATCATTAAACATAGTCCTAGTTAGGCATGGTTAAATATAGTCACTGTGAAACAGTCATCATTAAACATAGTCCTAGTTAGGCATGGTTAAATATAGTCACTGAAACAGTCATCATTAAACATAGTCCTAGTTAGATGTGGTTAAATATAGTCACTGTGAAACAGTCATCATTAAACATAGTCCTAGTTAGGCATGGTTAAATATAGTCACTGAAACAGTCATCATTAAACATAGTCCTAGTTAGATGTGGTTAAATATAGTCACTGTGAAACAGTCATCATTAAACATAGTCCTAGTTAGGCATGGTTAAATATAGTCACTGAAACAGTCATCATTAAACATAGTCCTAGTTAGATGTGGTTAAATATAGTCACTGAAACAGTCATCATTAAACATAGTCCTAGTTAGATGTGGTTAAATATAGTCACTGAAACAGTCATCATTAAACATAGTCCTAGTTAGATGTGGTTAAATATAGTCACTGTGAAACAGTCATCATTAAACATAGTCCTAGTTAGATGTGGTTAAATATAGTCACTGTGAAACAGTCATCATTAAACATAGTCCTAGTTAGATGTGGTTAAATATAGTCACTGTGAAACAGTCATCATTAAACATAGTCCTAGTTAGATGTGGTTAAATATAGTCACTGTGAAACAGTCATCATTAAAAACATAGTCCTAGTTAGATGTGGTTAAATATAGTCACTGTGAAACAGTCATCATTAAACATAGTCCTAGTTAGATGTGGTTAAATATAGTCACTGTGAAACAGTCATCATTAAACATAGTCCTAGTTAGATGTGGTTAAATATAGTCACTGTGAAACAGTCATCATTAAACATAGTCCTAGTTAGATGTGGTTAAATATAGTCACTGAAACAGTCATCATTAAACATAGTCCTAGTTAGGCATGGTTAAATATAGTCACTGTGAAACAGTCATCATTAAACATAGTCCTAGTTAGGCATGGTTAAATATAGTCACTGTGAAACAGTCATCATTAAACATAGTCCTAGTTAGATGTGGTTAAATATAGTCACTGGAAAATCATTAAACATAGTCCTACTTAGATGTGGTTAAATATAGTCACTGAAACAGTCATCATTAAACATAGTCCTAGTTAGATGTGGTTAAATATAGTCACTGTGAAACAGTCATCATTAAACATAGTCCTAGTTAGATGGTTAAATATAGTCACTGTGAAACAGTCATCATTAAACATAGTCCTAGTTAGATGTGGTTAAATATAGTCACTGTGAAACAGTCATCATTAAACATAGTCCTAGTTAGATGTGGTTAAATATAGTCACTGAAACAGTCATCATTAAACATAGTCCTAGTTAGATGTGGTTAAATATAGTCACTGTGAAACAGTCATCATTAAACATAGTCCTAGTTAGATGTGGTTAAATATAGTCACTGTGAAACAGTCATCATTAACATAGTCCTAGTTAGATGTGGTTAAATATAGTCACTGTGAAACAGTCATCATTAAACATAGTCCTAGTTAGATGTGGTTAAATATAGTCACTGTGAAACAGTCATCATTAAACATAGTCCTAGTTAGATGTGGTTTAAATATAGTCACTGTGAAACAGTCATCATTAAACATAGTCCTAGTTAGATGTGGTTAAATATAGTCACTGTGAAACAGTCATCATTAAACATAGTCCTAGTTAGATGTGGTTAAATATAGTCACTGTGAAACAGTCATCATTAAACATAGTCCTAGTTAGATGTGGTTAAATATAGTCACTGTGAAACAGTCATCATTAAACATAGTCCTAGTTAGGCATGGTTAAATATAGTCACTGTGAAACAGTCATCATTAAACATAGTCCTAGTTAGGCATGGTTAAATATAGTCACTGTGAAACAGTCATCATTAAACATAGTCCTAGTTAGATGTGGTTAAATATAGTCACTGTGAAACAGTCATCATTAAACATAGTCCTAGTTAGATGTGGTTAAATATAGTCACTGTGAAACAGTCATCATTAAACATAGTCCTAGTTAGATGTGGTTAAATATAGTCACTGAAACAGTCATCATTAAACATAGTCCTAGTTAGGCATGGTTAAATATAGTCACTGTGAAACAGTCATCATTAAACATAGTCCTAGTTAGATGTGGTTAAATATAGTCACTGTGAAACAGTCATCATTAAACATAGTCCTAGTTAGATGTGGTTAAATATAGTCACTGTGAAACAGTCATCATTAAACATAGTCCTAGTTAGATGTGGTTAAATATAGTCACTGTGAAACAGTCATCATTAAACATAGTCCTAGTTAGATGTGGTTAAATATAGTCACTGTGAAACAGTCATCATTAAACATAGTCCTAGTTAGATGTGGTTAAATATAGTCACTGTGAAACAGTCATCATTAAACATAGTCCTAGTTAGATGTGGTTAAATATAGTCACTGTGAAACAGTCATCATTAAACATAGTCCTAGTTAGATGTGGTTAAATATAGTCACTGAAACAGTCATCATTAAACATAGTCCTAGTTAGGCATGGTTAAATATAGTCACTGTGAAACAGTCATCATTAAACACAGTCCTAGTTAGGCATGGTTAAATATAGTCACTGTGAAACAGTCATCATTAAACATAGTCCTAGTTAGATGTGATTAAATTTAGTCACTGAAACAGTCATCATTAAACATAGTCCTAGTTAGATGTGGTTAAATATAGTCACTGTGAAACAGTCATCATTAAACATAGTCCTAGTTAGATGTGGTTAAATATAGTCACTGAAACAGTCATCATTAAACATAGTCCTAGTTAGGCATGGTTAAATATAGTCACTGTGAAACAGTCATCATTAAACACAGTCCTAGTTAGGCATGGTTAAATATAGTCACTGTGAAACAGTCATCATTAAACATAGTCCTAGTTAGATGTGATTAAATTTAGTCACTGAAACAGTCATCATTAAACATAGTCCTAGTTAGGCATGGTTAAATATAGTCACTGTGAAACAGTCATCATTAAACATAGTCCTAGTTAGGCATGGTTAAATATAGTCACTGTGAAACAGTCATCATTAAACATAGTCCTAGTTAGATGTGGTTAAATATAGTCACTGTGAAACAGTCATCATTAAACATAGTCCTAGTTAGGCATGGTTAAATATAGTCACTGTGAAACAGTCATCATTAAACATAGTCCTAGTTAGATGTGGTTAAATATAGTCACTGAAACAGTCATCATTAAACATAGTCCTAGTTAGGCATGGTTAAATATAGTCACTGTGAAACAGTCATCATTAAACACAGTCCTAGTTAGGCATGGTTAAATATAGTCACTGTGAAACAGTCATCATTAAACATAGTCCTAGTTAGATGTGGTTAAATATAGTCACTGTGAAACAGTCATCATTAAACATAGTCCTAGTTAGATGTGGTTAAATATAGTCACTGTGAAACAGTCATCATTAAACATAGTCCTAGTTAGATGTGGTTAAATATAGTCACTGTGAAACAGTCATCATTAAACATAGTCCTAGTTAGGCATGGTTAAATATAGTCACTGTGAAACAGTCATCATTAAACATAGTCCTAGTTAGATGTGGTTAAATATAGTCACTGTGAAAACAGTCATCATTAAACATAGTCCTAGTTAGATGTGGTTAAATATAGTCACTGTGAAACAGTCATCATTAAACATAGTCCTAGTTAGGCATGGTTAAATATAGTCACTGTGAAACAGTCATCATTAAACATAGTCCTAGTTAGATGTGGTTAAATATAGTCACTGAAACAGTCATCATTAAACATAGTCCTAGTTAGGCATGGTTAAATATAGTCACTGTGAAACAGTCATCATTAAACATAGTCCTAGTTAGATGTGGTTAAATATAGTCACTGAAACAGTCATCATTAAACATAGTCCTAGTTTGTCATGGTTAAATATAGTCACTGTGAAACAGTCATCATTAAACATAGTCCTAGTTAGGCATGGTTAAATATAGTCACTGAAACAGTCATCATTAAACATAGTCCTAGTTTGTCATGGTTAAATATAGTCACTGTGAAACAGTCATCATTAAACATAGTCCTAGTTAGGCATGGTTAAATATAGTCACTGTGAAACAGTCATCATTAAACATAGTCCTAGTTAGGCATGGTTAAATATAGTCACTGTGAAACAGTCATCATTAAACATAGTCCTAGTTAGATGTGGTTAAATATAGTCACTGAAACAGTCATCATTAAACATAGTCCTAGTTAGACATGGTTAAATATAGTCACTGTGAAACAGTCATCATTAAACATAGTCCTAGTTAGATGTGGTTAAATATAGTCACTGAAACAGTCATCATTAAACATAGTCCTAGTTAGGCATGGTTAAATATAGTCACTGTGAAACAGTCATCATTAAACATAGTCCTAGTTAGATGTGGTTAAATATAGTCACTGTGAAACAGTCATCATTAAACATAGTCCTAGTTAGATGTGGTTAAATATAGTCACTGTGAAACAGTCATCATTAAACATAGTCCTAGTTAGATGTGGTTAAATATAGTCACTGTGAAACAGTCATCATTAAACATAGTCCTAGTTAGATGTGGTTAAATATAGTCACTGTGAAACAGTCATCATTAAACATAGTCCTAGTTAGGCATGGTTAAATATAGTCACTGTGAAACAGTCATCATTAAACATAGTCCTAGTTAGGCATGGTTAAATATAGTCACTGTGAAACAGTCATCATTAAACATAGTCCTAGTTAGATGTGGTTAAATATAGTCACTGTGAAACAGTCATCATTAAACATAGTCCTAGTTAGGCATGGTTAAATATAGTCACTGTGAAACAGTCATCATTAAACATAGTCCTAGTTAGGCATGGTTAAATATAGTCACTGTGAAACAGTCATCATTAAACATAGTCCTAGTTAGGCATGGTTAAATATAGTCACTGTGAAACAGTCATCATTAAACATAGTCCTAGTTAGATGTGGTTAAATTTAGTCACTGAAACAGTCATCATTAAACATAGTCCTAGTTAGGCATGGTTAAATATAGTCACTGTGAAACAGTCATCATTAAACACAGTCCTAGTTAGGCATGGTTAAATATAGTCACTGTGAAACAGTCATCATTAAACACAGTCCTAGTTAGTCATGGTTATCTATAGTCCAGATTAATCATGGTTATGGTTAAACATAGTCATTGTTAATCAGTCCTATTTCATTAACCATAGTCATATTGAAACAAAGTCATCATGGTTAAACATATGATAGCCTGAGCTGGCCTGGCTCACTCGATAGCGCGCTCGACAATGGATCCTGCGGTTGTGAGTTCAAGTCCAGCTGGCGGCAGGTTGGTTTCCTGTCCTCGGACTGAGACAGTAAAAACCGAGGTCCCGTGTCACAGTAAGTGTCGGCACGTTAAAGAACCCTCACTGCTCAATGGCCGTAAGTGCCGAGCATAGGCCAAAATTTGAAGCCTTCACCGGCATCATGTGAGCTATTGTGATCACTCCCCGTCCGGCGTCCAGCCCACAGAGGGCCATCTTGGGTTTTTACTAAAGGACGTTTGTTACCGCTATTTCTCAGAAAGGACTGAAGGGATCTTGAAATTGGATATGATGGTTCCCCTTGAGGTATTATTGTGAATATTACATTTTCAGAGAGATTGGAATCCAACATGGCTGACAGGTGGCCATCTTGGATTTTGACCAAAGGAAGTTTCTTACCGCTATTTCTCGGAAAGGACTGAAGGGATATCCTTGAAATTGAGAAGGGAGGTTCCCCTTTAGGTATTTTTTTTTTTTTTTTTTTTTTTTTATTTCTAAAAATTTTCCAAATATTCAACAATGATATTCAAGAACAATAGATATATACTTTTAACATTTAATTGACAAAGACACAATACGACACACTCATACACTCATCCATCCAAAGACATGTAAAAGACAAAAAGTATAATAAGAAATGATTCCCTTTATGTGTACACTAATTATGGTTTTGTTTGGTATAAAAATCATGATTATATTGATATATTGTCTACATGTGCTACAAACTCTTTGCTGTATAGTATTTATGATATATCAGGCATTAATCTTAATTATTGCCACAGAGGTAATGGTGAGGTAAATAAATTTATTCAACCTATTATAGCAAATTGGAAAAATATAGCTAAGTTGTGTCCCTTTAGGTATTTTTGTGCATATTACATTTTCAGAGAGATCCGAATCCAACATGGCCAACAGGTGGCCATCTTGGATTTTGGCAGGAAGATTGTTACCATTATTTCTCAGAAAGTACTGAAGGGAACTACTTGAAATTTGACATGAAGGTTCCCCTTGAGGTCTACTTGTGTATTATATATTTTCAAAGAGATCGAAATCCAACATGGCTGACAGGTGGCCATCTTGGATTTTGACCAAAGGAAGGTTGTTACTGCTACTCCTCAGAAAGGACTGAAACTTATGAAGTAGAACCTCATGTACATGTTTTTAATTTTTAGGAAAAAAATCTGCATTTAATATTTTTAATTTAAAATAATTCAAATAATTTAAAATGGAAATTTAAAATTACCATACATATTATATTCCTATTTGATTAAACTATATAACATATATGATTATATAGTACATGTATATTATATTCATATCATTATATAATTACTAACAGTTGGAGTTTTACGAAACATTGTGATCAGTCTGAACCCAGGGCCCCAACCATGGCAGACTGAAACACTAATATATCTGGGCAATAAAACTTTCTTAAAAAAAAATTAAAAAAAAAAAAAAATTTAGTTTTTTATTTATTGTGTCAACAGTAGTGTAATCTATACTATGCTGACAGACGTTGCAAACTTTAAGGTCACGATCCTCATAAAGATTCCATGGAATCTAACAACCTGTGCTAATGTATTTATTTTTTAAATGGAGGAAGTCTCCTCTTTTTACATACATGTGTCTTTAGCCATCGTAGCTCTGTCAAAAACATCAAGGTGTGAACACATGTTTGTGTTGGTAACAAAAACCAGCTGTCAATCGAGCGGTATTTTGTAATAAGTTAGGATGGATTGTACTTTGTGAAATTTTACTATAAATTATAAAAATTAGTATATTCAGAAATTGAAATAAACATTATTGAAAACCTAATTCAAGATATCAAATTAAAGCTATTTTTTTTTATAAGACACCAGATTGGCAGATGTCAGTCAGTACTGTACTAATGTTACGGCAATCGAAATCATTGCACTTATCTTTCGATGTGTAAATGTAGACTCATACATCTATAAAATAGTAATTGATGTAAAATTATATGATGAAAGATTTTAAATAAACAAGGATTTGAAGTTTTATAACACACACAAATAGCACACTAGTTCACAATTTAATAAATTCTATCGCATGTTGGAATTTTTAAAGATTTTTCAAAAATGCAAATTCCATTTCAGAATGCCGATTAAAAACTGAATGACTTACAAGACCTTTAAAATCTCGCTTCGGAGAAAATAAAAGTATTACAAATGGCATCTGATTCGGTTTTTTCACTGATTTTGGAGCTATATTTCATCAGTTACAATTCGGAGGAAGAAAACAATTTTCTCTGATTTGAAATAGGAGATTTAGATGTAAATTCAACACAAGTTCTCAGAAAACTCTTATGGATAAGTCACTGACCAATAGCATTATTCTGTGCATTGATGAGGACGACTGGACCAACATTGACTCACTACTAGTAAACACTCAGTTCACTGCGACAGCAGGACTTATGTGTTGTGTACCTGGCAACGGTAATCTTTTAGATTTTATTTATTTATTTTTTAAAAAAAAAACAATGTGGGAATCTTTTGTTTCTGAGACAAATCATTGTCTCAAATTTAATAAATTTCTGTGAACATCTAAAGCCACCATGTTGGCCTCATTGGTTAGACTCATGCTGAGTCATGGAAAGCAACTACATTCGCAAAAATTAAAACTTTAATTGTTAATAAACAATGAATACCTAAACTAAAAAACAAAATTCCAAACTTTAATTGCAATAATTTATGTTAAAATTATGTATGGATATACGGGTCAGTTTACACAAATTGACACACAATTACAAGTTAAAGTGACCAGTTAAAATTGAAAAAAATTCACAATTTTAATCTGGCAGTAGTATGTATACGTTGTAATACATATGCAGCAGTGGCTGGCTGAGTCAGTCAATATAATGTGGCGGGATAAGGGTTAATACTTTAATATGCATTTGACAAATATTTCTATAAATAATACTTTGATTTGGGAGTTTTCAAGAAAGTTTCAAATGAAAATATGTTCGTAATTAGCATGCTGAAACACACCCTTGAATGCATTTATTTTAGGCCGTATTCTGTATTACAACCTGATATCATTTTATAGGAGTTTGTTGTTTACATTCCCATTGACGTTTTGATTAAGGTGGGTCAAGTGCGTTTCTGCGTATATAGATATATCACAATTGTAACAAAAATGAACCAGAAAAAATCCTCCATTTGACCCTATATTTTGTTTCCTGGTTGTAATTTGTCTTTCGATGTACACACATTTATACTGTATTGTATATAGGTGTATCACTAGGTGGCAGTGTGTCACATATCTTCATGACCTCCATGCAAACTTATATCCTTTGGTATGTACATGTACGTTTATAACCAACATATAATTTTGGTAAAGTAACAAATTTTTAGTAGAATTGTAAAATTACTAAAACAGAAAAGAAAAAAAAAGGAATTACATGTACATACTTTACAGTAAGTAAAGCAATGATTATTTTACTAGAATGTATTTCAGATATTTCATAAAATTCTTATTATACAATACTACAAAAAATACTTTTTTAACATTTATTAACTAAAATAAATAATTTCTTTGTCTAGTAGATCAACACAGTGATGTACACTACAGTACGTTGTTTCTTGTTAGTGTGAAATTTTAAAACCTGTGTTTGAGAAACCTGATTTCCTAGATGATATAAGATGATAAGCAGGCTTTATATGGAAACTGTCACTGGGTGTTTTTATAGTAACACAAACATACAAATAAAAGATCTATGTGCTCAAACATACGTGATGATCCATTAAGAAGTTATTTTGAACCCTATCAATATTCAGAATAAATAGGAGTGACAACTGGCAGAATTAATTCCACATGATATATTTTATATACACTCTTAATTGTGATCCATTTTCAGGCCATCAATGTAAATATTTATTTATTTAGGAGTAGCACATTATATTGATATTAAATCTTTTCTCTCTTTTTATTTCAGAATTTGCAAATTTCTCACTCTCTGATGCCACCTACTTTATTACTTTTAGTTTGTTTTAAGATATTTGAGTAATGTACATGATATGCAGACAAACTACATAAACATTTGAAACAAGCACAAAATCAAGAAGGTATTACAACATGAATATTGTAAATATGTAAGCGCTTCATCTGGAATTAATCTTGATAATTACAGATTGTTCGAGAGCTGCTAACTGCCAAAGGCCAAAAATATAGGCTTTTTGCTGTCATTAGTTTCAGTTTCAAACTACTGAACTCAAACTTAAGGCCCTTTAAGGGAACAGGCAAAAGGACCCATTATAGACAGGTAGTCTTTATAAAGAGGTTTATTCATTAAAAAAAAGTAAACAAAGGTTATGTTTGAATGGTTTTTATAGACAGGTGCCCTTTATCTTTAATGCAAGTTTGATTGCATACTGCAGAAGTCAATGCAAGTTATAGGCTAAACGCTATCAATGTTTTCTTAATTTAAATTTTATGTGGTTTCTTAAATGACCACTTCTTATTTTGAAATAAGTACTGATAAATGACAATATAACAGAATATTAATCATTTAGACTAGAAGAGTTTCTTCTTTACATTAGTTGGATTTATTTTCATTTTATTTTGCATATATTAAAAGATTTTTTAAAAAGAAATAGCTTACGCACAATGTAATTCCTAGGGTTATTTTTCCAAAAGAACATGCCATTTTAGTCTTTAATAGATTTAAACGAAAATGAAAAAAAATTGCTATAGTTGACTGATCTAAGTAATTGTTACCTCATTGAGATTTGATTACGTCAGTGATTAGTTACCCAGCCATGCACCTACCCTTTGTTGTTTATCAACAGTATATTGTCTCTTAGTCTCTGTCAGAAATATTTGGTATGTGATAAAAATATATATCGTTCAATCCAATAAGCATTAACAAGCTTTTATAAGTATATTTGATGTTTGAAAAGTTATATGTTTTATGTCCAATAAGTGACTATTTGTAAAGATCTGGTTCAGAAAAGATACTTTATGTAGTTCAGAGAAGATTCTTTTTTAGTTCAAAGAAGATTCTTTTTGAAGTTCAGATAAGATTCTTTTTGAAGATCAGAGAAGATTCTTTTTGTAGTTCAGAGAAGATTCTTTTTGAGCTCAAAGAAGATTCTTTTTGAAGTTCAGATAAGATTTTTTTTGTAGATCAGAGAAGATTCTTTTTGTAGTTCAGAGAAGATTCTTTTTGTAGTTCAGAGAAGATTCTTTATGTAGTTCAGAGAAGATTCTTTATGTAGTTCGGAGAAGATTCTTTTTTAGTTCAAAGAAGATTCTTTTTGTAGTTCAGATAAGATTTTTTTTCTAATTCAGATAAGATTCTTTTTGTAGTCATTAGACTGAGTTGTGGTTATTTTTGAATTTTCTTGTCACTAGCATAACAGTAACTGTTTTTAAAATTATCAACATGGTCATACACCCATTATGAGCTGTTGTAGAGAAATGATTCATTTACGCTTTACGTAATTCTAAATTAAGATATCAGAAGCTGTGCAGACATCTGTAATTTCTATTTCTTTTTTGGTGGGAAATGATTCAGTTTCATTGTAAGTAATGAATGTCAAAAATGATATATTTCACGTGTTCATGAGACATATACAGTATAGTGACAAAATTGAGTATAATTTTGGGTTTTCCCTATATATTTCATGTAAATCTGCAAATTTTCAAAACATTCAAATTAAGACATTTCTAACTCAATTTTAGTAAATCTCATACCACAATACTAAATATATTTAACAGTTTCATTATGTATAAGTTCATAATGTTCAAAGTAACTGTTTTCAAGATTCAGAAATTTTAACAGAAAATTCAATTCTATATTTCATAATTCCTTATTTACACATATTGAAAAGAGACATTAAATTTTGTATCCTGTGAAACTCTTCAATACTTTAAAATGAAACGATGGAAAGTTACATAAAAACAAACAGAAACTTCAAAGCATCAAAAGTTAATTGTGAAAATTTTATTGAAATTGAACAGGAAATGAATGTGAAATAGTTTTTTTTTTAAATGGTGTATTATATGAAATATATAGAGGAAAATAAAAGTTATACTCACTTTTGGCAGCCTATTGTATAACAGTACCTTCAAGATATAGTATTTTAGCTCACCTGGTTCAAAGGACCAAGTTTGCTGTTGGTATGACCTAGTGTCCGTCCTCCATGGTCACCTGTCCAGTTTTCAGTTGACCGGTAATTGACTCCTTCTCAAGAACCACTACACCGATTTCATCCAAATTTGACAGGGAGCTTGATCCTGGGGAGGGACCTCTACTTTGCAAAAAGGAGAGGGGCTAAGACTTTTAGGGGCTCATAAAGGGGCAAAAATTGGTCAAAATTTGATAGATCTTTAAGTCTCCACATACAGCAATGATCAGTTTTCTTTTAGCTTTGGTAAACAGTATTGTTCAGCCAATATTTAAATATTGGTAGTTTAAAATGAAAATCAGAATTGAAATCTGTTTATAAACAAGTCTTTAGCAAGAACTCCAAATGACCAATTTTATACAAATCACTTATTAACTCACAACTGATTGACATTTTAGGTCACTTGAATTAAAGGCATGGTCTGTTGTTAACTTTTATACATTTTCACTGTCTTCTGAAGAACCAGTGGGCCAATTTTAAATAAACCTGGTAGCAATTATCTCCATTTAAAGCTGAATAAGGTTTGTGAATGAAAAGGGGCTCAGACCCAAAGGGGGCCCAAAACTGGGTACAATATACATCCTATACAAAAACTTCTTTTCATGAACCAATGATTTTTACTGTTTGTATAGATAATTGATAAAGAGTGCCCTGATGAAAAATGAAAATTTCTGTATCTACAGAACTCATCATTCTAAGAACAACATTGAAAATCTGATCAAAATCGGTGCACGCATTTTCGAGATAGCGTGCGAGTCCCATTGTCATATTTGGTTTAAATTTAAATAGGTTCCATAAATGCTCATTTTTATTTTGAAATCACTGTTAGCACATGACAGACAATATTTAAAGTTTGTGTGGAAGATACAACAAATAAAATTTAAAATGTTAATTTTGAATTTATCTAGAGGCTGGAAATTGAATTTTTTGTTTGATTTTAGATCTACATTTATTTGATTTATTTTCATTTCATATATGTTAGATAGAAATATTTTGAATCCCATCGCTATTTTGCCAAAACAACAACTCAATTCAGTACTTTCGGTTCTTTGATTTTAATTATTTATAAATCTATGCTTACCTCTCTGAGTAAAATAGAATAATTATCATCCACAGAGAATAAATGATTTAAATATAAACTTTGCCAAATTAAATTGTAAAAATAAAATAATAAATTACTATCTTTAATTTGTTTTTATAAACTGATACCTTAGTAGTAGGTGTAAATTATATGTCATTTTGAAAAGACAACTGCCGTAAATATTGCATTGTACTATTGGCAGAGCAAATAAAGTACATACATAATGGAAACTGAGAGCATCATCATCTGTAATAAAAATGGAAATTTAATGAAAATACGATTCTAATAAACAACAAAGAAATAAAATTATTTTTTCCCAAGGTCAAGTTTTAATTCACCGTCAGTTTAAAGATTATGTGTCAGTTATCTAAAGAACTTTGTCACTCTTAAAATACCATACAGAAACTTAATATTATGAATAAAATTTAACGTATTAGTGGTCTTACTATATAGCAAATAAATTAAAATGTAGTATTTATACATTTAATTTGTACTTCACAATATTATCAATTTACTTTAAAAAATCACATATTCTTGAGTGGGACATTGAGCAACAATAAAACAAACAAATGTAGCTTTATACAGAGTCCGAAGGGATTAATTTATCTCGGACTACTGAGAATCCCAGCGGGATTACATTACATAGAATATAATAGAAGATATGAAGTAAGCATAGCATACATCACAGGTGGCTGTTCTTTTTTCTTTATAAAACATGAGAACAGACGAAAGAAAAACTTCAGGGATAAAAACTCAAAATAAAGCATGATACTCTAAATCAAGCATAACTAAGCCAGCTGTCCATAAATGTGACACTGAAAAAGCCAAAATTATGTTTGTTTTATGACTGCATTTAAATAACATTATTTCATATACTTTAAAAGTGTCAAAATAATGTTTTATTTGGTAAATTTTGTGATTTTAATGACGATTATGACTCCATGACAGTAGTCAAGTCTAACTGACAAGTTTGCCAGAAGTGGAATGAATTCTTAATTAGTTTTCAGAAAGCAGGTAAAATAGCTCATTTTGGAAGTTAATAACTGGAGAACACACCTACTGATTTTGATTATTTTTTCAATGTTGTTCTTAGAATGATGAGTTCTATAAATTTTGAAATTTTATTTTTATATTCAGGGTCCTGTTAAAGTCAATATTTACAAAGTTTGTCAATAAAAATGATGTCTGTTTATAAATAAGTCACTAGGGCACTTTAGAAACATAATGTGCAGTTTTAAACAAATAGCTCAGTAACTCATAACTGCTGGACTTTTTGTACACAAAGATATATGAGAAAACTTTGGGGAATCATCTAAAAAATCATTGTAACAAAATTTCAAGGTCATGAAATGAAATGTGAATGCAAGTGGGAGATAATAAAGGGAGATAACGTTTATTCAAATGATATCACTTAAGGAGGATAACTCTTCCATTTCTATAGACATTTTTTTTCTAACCACAAGAAAACTTTATTCATTTGCAATAAAAAATGATAACTCTTCCATTTCTATCAACAATTTCTAAACACAAGCTAGATGATCAAAGTAAAAGCATGTATGGTCTAGTGGCTGTCTAGGTTGTAATATATTTGAGTGTATATACGTGTAGAACATTATAGAAATATTAAATTCATGAGAGGGTCATTTTGCATGTTTTCATTCCATGTATATTGTTGCTGACCGAGGCAAATTTGAGGTTGACATTGCTTTCCGAGGGGTGAAAATATGTAATATCACCCTCTCATAAATGTAATATTTATTTTGATATACCCAGTGTCATATTTGTTGCTTTAACATATTACCATAGATATTTTACTTCTCAACTATTATCCAGAAAGCTAAAAAATACAAAACAAATAGCCTACAAACGATTAATCAGTTGGAGTTGATTTAACATGCGGCGTGACTACTCAAAGCCCTTGCCAGGTTGTTGAATAACAATTGAAATATTCTCTACATAATACAAATTCCATGGAGATGGGCATTTTCCGAGTCTATCAAATGTACATGGAAAGTACTTTCGGCCAAATAAAAAGAAAATAACTGATATAGTTAATTATATATAAGCAGTAAAACGTTTAAGTATAATTAATAACACCCAAAGATATAGTTTTACTAAACAGGGCAACACACATGCTCAATACAACCGTTTATGTTAATAAGACATCATCAGTTTGACAGATGAGATCAAATTAAATGATAAATGTATACAATGTATTTCAGGAAGAAAATAGTGGTATCATACAAGGCGAAATAATAAATCGAAATGTATTGACAAAATCTAACCAAGAGTACACATTCTTAAAAAGATCATTGACAAACTTAGCTTTTGGGAAATTTAGAATTTAAATAGAACAATCCCAGCAAAATATTACTTTAGTTAGTTTGTTTATTGTTGTTTAACATCCCACTCAAGAATCCTTCACTCATATGGAGACGTCACTAAATGCCGGTGAAGGGCTTCAAATTTTGGCCTATGCTCGGCACTTAGGGCCATTGAGCAGTGAGGGTTCTTTAAAGTGCCAACATTTGCTGTGACACGAGACCTTGGTTTTTACTGTCTCAGTCTGAAGGACAGGAAACCAACCTGCCGTCGGCTAGACTCACGACCTCACGATCAAGAGTATATAACTGCTGCATACATACCCTCCACAATTTTATCATGAAATACCATTAATAATATGACGTCATCATTTTAAACATCAATGATAGTATCTTGACAAATGAAATTTCGTATGTGATACCAAAATATGGTAATACAAAAGAATTCTTCTATTAATTGTTGGGTAAGGTGTGTCACTCAGTTGGTGTAAGTTTTTGTTTGTATGATTTGTCTTGGGTGCAAGTTTTCCTTGTAAGCCTATAAATCATTCAATAACTTTTTTAGTTTTCCAGATACTTGAGTTTCTGATACACGAAGAACCCTTTACACCAGTATTGTTCTAGTTAGAGCCATTAAATCATTCACTAACTTCCTTAGTTTTCCAGATACATGAATTTATGATACATGAAGAACCTTTTACACCTGTATTGTTCTAGTTAGACCCTTTAAATCATTCATTTACTTCCTTAGATATCATTTTTTCCTTGTAATGAGAGCACACAGTTTCATTCTTACAGTATTGCCTATAAAATGGAAACAGATGACACATCCTTTATTCTTTGAAAATCTTTTTTCCATGGCTGTTACTCAAGAGTGGGTTTTCCAGGCCGTCATTTTCATAATACTCATATACACGCACACGCACACGCACACGCACACGCACACGCACACACACACACACACACACACACACACACACACACACACACACACACACACACACACACACACACACACACACACACACACACACACACACACACACACACACACACACACACACACACACACACACACACACACACACACACACACACACACACACACACACACACACACACACACACACACACACACACACACACACACACACACACACACACACACACACACACACACACACACACACACACACACACACACACACACACACACACACACACACACACACACACACACACACACACACACACACACACACACACACACACACACACACACACACACACACACACACACACACACACACACACACACACACACACACACACACACACACACACACACACACACACACACACACACACACACACACACACACACACACACACACACACACACACACACACACACACACACACACACACACACACACACACACACACACACACACACACACACACACACACACACACACACACACACACACACACACACACACACACACACACACACACACACACACACACACACACACACACACACACACACACACACACACACACACACACACACACACACACACACACACACACACACACACACACACACACACACACACACACACACACACACACACACACACACACACACACACACACACACACACACACACACACACACACACACACACACACACACACACACACACACACACACACACACACACACACACACACACACACACACACACACACACACACACACACACACACACACACACACACACACACACACACACACACACACACACACACACACACACACATATATATATACAGTAATACCTGCTATAGTGGCCACCTCTATTTAAGTATTACCTGTTTATAAAAGACAGTTTTTTTCAAGTCCCTTGACTACATACTTCAACTAAATTGAACCTGTGTATAAGGGTCACCTGCACATGAATGTCAGTATTTTCTTGTTCCTTGGGTGGCCCCTATGTACAGGTATCACTGTATATATGTCAGGTGTGTAAAAATAAATGTAATACCAGGCAACAGGTTAATCATATACTGGGAATTAGTACAGTAACATTCTGTGAATTACCAATTACTGACTAAGCATATTGGTTGTTTCAGCATTCTTTAAATGATTCAGATTCATAGCATAGTTAATTTTGTCACACTCTAAATCCAATTTTAGATATGTATAGAATGTATCAACATCAGGCTACTCTAGTTCTCCATAGTCAGATTGCTCTAGATTCTCCATAATCAGGATGTTATATATTTTTTAGCACTGATATGTAACACACCTGTACATACTTGAACCAAATATGTCAGAATAAATTCAGAGTAGCCTGATAAGGTTTCTTCTATACACTACTTCCCTTAGCCTACTTTTAAGTGTTGTACTTCAGTTATTGATTCCTTTGACTTCCGGTTATTGTAAACTTTTGCTATTTACCTCTGTGATTAAGCCAAATGTTATTTTACTTCTGTCTGTCTGTCCAGCTGACTGTCAGTTTGTCTGGGAAATTATATTGTAATATCATCTTCTATATCTTTTCAACTAGAATCTATTTCATACCATATTATATGTTAACTCATTTACCCCTAAAGACACATTTGGACTGGTCTAAGTCATTGATTTACAGAAGAGTCCATATTTTTCAAGGGTTGTGTGTTAACGATACAGTAAAACCTGCTATTGCAGTCACCTCTGTATAAGAATTACTTGTTTATAAAGGCCAGTTTTTCCAAGTCCTTTGACTACATACTTCAACTAAATCAAACCTGTCTATAAGGGTCACCTGCACATAAATGTCAATATTTTCTGGTCCCTTAGATGGCCCCTATATACAGGTTTCACTGTATTTTATAAAGTATCATTTCAATATTCAGAATAAATCATGTTTTGGGCGTACTATTTTTGTCATATTTTCCACATATATTTACTGTAAGTACAAACATGTAGATCCGAGGCATATTACAGACCCAATAAAGGTTAGATACAAACAGATTTACCAAAACTTTGGATGTCCATATGGGGTATGTGATACAGGTGTATATAGACCTAATAAAGGATACTGGGTAGCTATATTTATATTTACATTGTACCAAATCTTTGAATATCCATATGGGATACAAATCTGTGGATTATCCATATGGGATTCAAAACTTTGGGTGTCCATATGGGGTATGTGATACAGGTGTATATAGACCTAATAAAGGATACTGGGTAGCTATATTTATATTTACATTGTACCAAATCTTTGAATATCCATATGGGATACAAATCTGTGGATTATCCATATGGGATACAAAACTTTGGGTGTCCATATGGGGTATGTGATACAGGTGTATATAGACCTAATAAAGGATACTGGGTAGCTATATTTATATTTACATTGTACCAAATCTTTGAATATCCATATGGGATACAAATCTGTGGATTATCCATATGGGATACAAAACTTTGGGTGTCCATATGGGGTACAAAACTTCGAGTGTCCATATGGGGTACAAAACTTTGGGTGTCCATATGGGGTACAAAACTTTGAGTGTCCATATGGGGTACAAAACTTTGGGTGTCCATATGGGGTACAAAACTTTGGGTGTCCATATGGGGTACAAAACTTTGGATGTCCATATGGGGTATGTGATACAGGTGTATATAGACCTAATAAAGGATACTGGGTAGCTATATTTATATTTACATTGTACCAAATCTTTGAATATCCATATGGGATACAAATCTGTGGATTATCCATATGGGATACAAAACTTTGGGTGTCCATATGGGGTACAAAACTTCGAGTGTCCATATGGGGTACAAAACTTTGAGTGTCCATATGGGGTACAAAACTTTGGGTGTCCATATGGGGTACAAAACTTTGAGTGTCCATATGGGGTACAAAACTTTGGGTGTCCATATGGGGTACAAAACTTTGGGTGTCCATATGGGGTACAAAACTTTGGGTCCATATGTGGTATGTGATACAGGTGTATACAGACCCAATAAAGGATACTGGGTAGCTACAAGTAAATTTACCAAAACTTTGGATGTCCTTTTAGGGTATATGATGTAGTTTGTTTGATATTGTCTTTCCAAGTATTTCATGAAGATAATTGACAACTTGTATTGCAAATTAAACAGATAATTTTGTTTTACAGATAACTAATGATTTATTTGCAATACATGTAATAATTATGATTTCTCTGGTGTGTTGGTAAATCTACAGTTATACCTTGTGTTCATTTCAAGTGTTTCTGGGTCTTTCAGCTATTAATAGCTATTGCTCATCAAAATGTTGTTATTGTTATGGTAACAGCTGTTTATTTATTCAGCATTGATTTAGTTTCAAATATCTGACTCACTCAGGGATATTGGAAATTATTAGTGACCATCTGTATCTTAACACAAATTTTGCTGTCAGAATAAGAAAAATATTCAATGATATTTTCTTATTGCATTAAGGTGTCACAATGTAGAAAATAATAGGATGTCTATAGTTGATCTCTCATTTCTCATAAAGACGCAATTCTGGTTAATATTCTTGTAAAGACACAATTCTGGTTAAAATTTTTGTAAAGACGCAATTCTGGTTAATAAATTCTGTTTTTTATTTTTCTATCCTAAATTATTTATACCATGATGGAATTGTGTATGTGTGTAATATGTATATATGTGTGTGAGGAGTATATTTGTTTGTCCCTGTCATTTTCTCTGCAAAGTATCAGATGTACATGTTTATGTACATGTAAACAGGACTATAGATTCTTAGATATATACATTATTTTCTTTATGTACATACATGTATATGTCTTAATTTATATTTGAGTGATATTTATATAATTACTAATGGAAGCAAAAGAAATGTTACATGATAAGTTTTGAGATAGTCCCTGAAAATAGCTTATGGGTATCCAATTAGTAATTTATATATGGCTGGTAAGATCAGTCTTATAGTAATATTTCTTTTACTTTTGACCTATAACAGCACAATCAAATCATTGTCCTTATTTGACCTGGATGTCTAATTTAAACTTTAACATGTTAAACCAGAAATCTGACTTAAATTTGTTTAAATGCCAAATTGAGTACAGATTGGTCCAGGTGTGTTGCGGTTACAACTGATTAACTAATTCAAGCAGGTGACTTGGTATATATCATTGATGTCTTATGTACTATTTTATCTCCCCCAAAAAGTATCAAACAATTTTCACTGTTGTGTGGCACTTCTTACAACTGATGCCATATATCTGCCACATTTCATATTGTATTTATATGCCATATTTCATATTGTATATATCTGCCACATTTCATATTGTATATATATATGCCACATTTAATGGAGTGACCTGGCTCAGGTGGCAGCACGCTCAACTTTTGATGTTGATGTCTAGAGTTTGATTCCATCTGGCAACAGGTTGGTTACCTTTCCTTCTTATGAGACAGTAAAAACTGAGGTCCCATGTCACAGTATGTATCGGCATGTTAAAGAACCCTCACTGATCAATGTGACGTCTCCATATGAGTGAAAGATTCTTGAGTGGGGCGTTAAACAATAAACAAACAAAGCTACATTTCATGTCGTATATCTACCACATTTCTTGTCACATTCATTATGTCATATTTCTGTCACATTAGACGCCATAATGGCAGACAGAAAATGGCAGATACGTACACAGCTTAAATTTTGCTTCATTTGATTTATTTCTATAACATTTGATTTATTTTTATAACACTTGATTTTGTAGTTGTAACACTTGGTATTACATATTGGTATGCATAACATTTTATGCTACTTTTTATGTCTTATTTATCACATGGTGTGAAAGGTATGTTTCATTTGTCACGTTTTGACCTGTATTTTATTTTCAGCTCATCTGGCCAAAAGGACCAAGTGAGCTGGACCAATTTTTTTTTTTGGTCCGAAATACCTTTCCATTGAAATGTCTTCTTTTCAAGAACCACCAGTCAGGTACTATAAAAGGGCTTCAAGTTTGCCCATAACTTGATACATCTTTAAAAGTTTTCTCATGAACAAATGATCAGATTTCTTTCACATTTGGTTTGCAAGATTGTAAAGTTGATATTTTCAGTGTTTGTGAATAAAAGTGAAGCGTGTTGATAAATGAGCCATTAGCTGATGCTTCAACTGACATACGGTAGGCTGTAGTTTTATACAAAAGACTAACTCATAACTGATTGACTTTTTTTTATAAAGATATGTCAGAAAGTTGTTAGAAGTTATCTAAGGATCATTAATTGTTACAATGTTTCAAGGTCATGGGATGATAGGTCAAGGTCACTGATACCTTAGTAACCAGAAAATATTGATTGTATTGTTGTTAGCTAAATTAGTCAGGTAAACATGTGGTCTCATGAGATCCTTGGGACCCAGGTTTAGTCATCATATCTAATGTCAGTTATTTTTCCTAGAAACATTTAATGCAATAGACCCTTTCACCATAACTGTATTCCCACTCATCTGACCTGTGCATTTAACAGTTCCGAGTGGTAACAAGGAGATTCTTACCCAACACAAATCAAACCAAATGAAAATCAAATCGTACACAGGGAATAATTAGTCTTTCATTGGGTAAGTGTGGTAAGATTAGTAGGAATGCAGTTATTGTGAAAGGGTCTATAATCATTGATGTAATAGTAAAGTTATACTCATATCAAAACTGATGCCACATCATACTCATATCATAACTGATGCTACATCATACACATATCATAACTGATGCCACATCATACTCATATCATAACTGATGCTACATCATACACATATCATAACTGATGCCACATCATACACATATCATAACTGATGCCACATCATACACATACCATAACTGATGCCACATCATACACATATCATAACTGATGCCACATCATACACATATCATAACTGATGCCACATCATACTCATATCATAACTGATGCCACATCATACACATCATAACTGATGCCACATCAAACACATATCATAACTGATGCCACATCATACACATATCATAACTGATGCCACATCATACTCATATCATAACTGATGCCACATCATACACATCATAACTGATGCCACATCATACACATATCATAACTGATGCCACATCATACTCATAACTGATGTCACATCATATTCATATCATAACTGATGCCACATCATACTCATATCATAACTGATGCCACATCATACTCATATCATAACTGATGCCACATCATACTCATTTCATAACTGATGCCACATCATACTCATACCATAACTGATGCCACATCATACTCATACCATAACTGATGCCACATCATACTCATACCATAACTGATGCCATATTTATTACGTTTAGCCTATTTGTTGTTACCACATTTTTTTTCATTTAGCTTATATTATGGTAAAATTGTTGGTCTGTTTATATGCCACATTGGCGACAAATTTAACACATCTAAAGCCACAAGTATTGTGGCTCAAACCACACAGGCAGATAAAAAATCTTAAACAGACATTAGTTGTGTTTTCTAAAAAGAAAAAAAAGCAACATTTTTTGCTGCTTTAAAAAAGCTTTCTCGAGCAATATTTACAAAATACATGTATATAGGAATTTAAGATCATTTTTATGCCTTTGTATATCTCTGCTTTTGTCATTGTACTTCAATCAAAGTAGTGAAAAAAGAAATTTTTTTTGGAAAAAAGAGCATAGCTAATGCCCCCCATTAATACCTTGTAACATTTCCTTGTTGACACAATTTTTTCGACATTTGTAAAAGAATAGAAAGGAATATTAAAGTGTTATATAGTTTATTTTCTATTCCAAAGTATTAATTATCATATAAATGTGTGACACAACAATGAATGATCTCTTGTAATTCTAAATATAGATATGTACCACTTACATGTATATACATATGTAAATCACAACAAAATATAGTGTTTAGTACTCCTGAGAAAATGCAGTTACATGTACTATGTGCTAATCAATTACAATTTTCGATATCATTGTTGACAAATATTGTATAGGGGATATGTATCACTTATTGTTCTATATCTTTAAAAAAAATACACAAAAAACATACAAAAATTTGATAAAAATAACATACAATTTTTTGAATAGTTCTTGAAGCAAAATATCTTGAGTAGAGATTTGACCATACTTTAGAGGAAGGGGGGTAGTTTTGACTTTTGAGCATATTTGAGGAAAAATATTGTATATGGGTTAAAATCTGAGTGTAAGCCATTATGAGAGATTTACTGTGATGTTGGTATAATCTGAGACCTCCAACTCAGTACAACATTGAGATACACTCATTATATGAATTCAGTACCCCTGGAAATCCAGAGGTGGGATCAAGCGCTGTGGAGGATATGCAGTCCCTGTATTTGAAAGCAAATGTAGTCAGATATCTTTAAGATTTGGATTTTACATACATTATATCTTACCAAGTTTACTCATGTCTAAATTTTGGTAAATTGGTATTTTTGGTATGTTTTGCCTCCATTTTGATATCAAGTAGCAAGTGCACTTAAGTTATAGTTACAAGTAATCAGTTGGCTATAATGTTTTACCCAGTAAAGAGATGTACCCATAGTAAGGGATCAACATCTGTGTTAGATACATGTAATCTATAGATAATACTCATCAGCTATATCTGTTTTACCCACTAAAGAGATGTATACTGTTATGAGGTCAGAATTACCTTAAACTATGCCAGCAAAAATCAAGAATACAGTAAAATAAAGTTTTACAGTAATTAAAATCACAACTCACAGTTCAGTTCCAGTTCAGAGATCCACGAATACACAATAAATTCCAATCCAAACATAATATTAAAAGGATCCACTTGAATACACAATAAAGTCCAATTTGTATGTAATAGTGATGTACACTAATCTCACATAAATCCCAACATAAAAAATATGGTCTGCTGTCCTATAACTTGGTCTCAAAAATAGTCTCAGGTTTTTAAACTTGTTCTAAACTTTTTCTAAACTTGTTCTGCCTAAAGATCTGACCATCACTGTATATATACTCTAAAACAGTTCTAGAAATCACTAGATAGGAAAATTCAAGAAAATGGTCTTTCTACAACATTCAGGAAAGTCCCTATGACTAAATATAGTAGCATTATGACAGATTTAGAATGTCCTTGAACAAACACACAAACAGCTGATCTTCCAGAAAGGTCCAGATGCATTAAGTTTAACAAGTATAAATACATGTAATTGTAAACAAGAACCTGTCAACCCTCATAACAATACCCACAGTAAAATCTTAACCAATATCTATGTTAGAAACTCTAGATAATTATATATTTAGATGTTTACAACATTTGATGACCTGGATATTCCTGATGATAAATTCAGGAAGGAGCTCAAATTAAGATACCCCCTCCTCCCTCCCACACATCATTTTGTACATATAAACACTGACACACACACACACACACACACACACTTACACACACACACACACTTACACACACACACACACACACACACACACACACACACACACACACACACACACACACACACACACACACACACACACACACACACACACACTTACTTACAAATACATTCATATACATATACCAGTACACACACTCACACATACATTTTGTGCATGTATAAACACACTTGCACATACATATACCCACACTAAGACAGATATACACTGTACTTGTTTATGGTGTTAATTACCACTATTTTGGGTGTATGTCATGTATGGGACAGAATATTACTTGAGAGGATTATATTTGTCCTACAGATAGTATATAATCCTAGCTTATACAAAATAGCAGACTGAAAGGTCAATCAACTTTCCAGGTAATCCATCTTATGGTTGTTCAACTAACTTAGATTTAAAAAGGGTGAACAATGGCATCCTAGTTGAGCATTCGTCTGCCAGAGGAATGTCAACTGAATCAAGACAAAGTGATACTGAAGGTTTTTTTTTTATTCAAATGCTCACCTAAAGATATAATTGAACAAAGCTATGTCAATGATGTTGGAGGTAATAGGGGATATTTGGATCAGCTATTTAAAAACCAAGATCCTGCATACTGTAAATGGGTTATAGAGAGATCTATAAGTGTGAAATTTCTACACATTTCAAATAAATGTTTTATGCTCATTTCTATAAATATCTAAAATTCCTTCAAATAATGAATAATACTAAGTTAAAATTTACATGTGTGCAAAATTCTCTTTGTCAATTCTTCTCTAGATAAAATGCTGAATGCTTTAATTTCTGTTATGTTTCAATTTTAGCACTGATTATTAAATTTCATAACTGTCTATGTCATATACACCTTATGGAAGCTCTGAAACTAAAAATCATATGATTTTCGGTTGCCATTCATGAGTTGAAGTCATTAGTCCTGATGTTTTGAAATTTTTAAGGTGGTCCCTTGAACTTTTGAATTTTACTGTATATGTGTGTGTGTATACATATATATATATATATATATATATATATATATATATATATATATATATATATATATATATATATATATATATATATATATATATATATATATATACTTTATATGGTATGGTTACCAGATGTATGGTGGTATCACATATTATGATATGGCTCCCAGACATCTTTAATGGTTGTATTTCATATGTAACATAAACCTTAAGGTGTACTCACACACTCCTAATTGTAGATAAAGAATGAAAACCTGAGCTATTGAGCATCATTGTTAATGGTTCTTTTATGTATTATTCATTATCTTTATGTTCACATAGTAATGGATATTATCAAAGCACTGTAACAACAAACTACTGTACATTACAGAATATAAAGATATACTCATAAATAAACTCCACATTTTGTTACAGATTTCTGGCTAATTTTATAAAAGATATGGGTGCCATAAAGATCACTCAGAAAAACAGTTTTCTCTACCAGTTTGTACAAAATATGAGTGAAATGAGAACCACCCACAGAAGTAAATATCTAGCTTTTTGTAAAAGTGATGGGTGAAATGAGAACCACCCACAGAGGTTAATATCTAGCTTTTTGTAAAAGTGATGGGTGAAATGAGAACAACCCAGATATTTAGCTTTTTGTAAAAGCTATGGGTGCTACTAGAACCACCTAAGTAAAGATATAAATACATATATATATATATCATCTTACACACTATTGCATTAATGGATGACTATCACTGAAAAACATGGCTGCTGGTGTCGCTAATTATAGAGGGTTCTGTGTATTATTTGATAATATAAGTCTACCTTTCTGGTTTTTATCATGTGTAGTTGTGAATGATGTTATGTTTAAAACAAGACTTTGAAACATTCAAGGATATCAATATAGGTAACCACTAATTTAGTTAATTAGCAGTATAATTTTCATCACATTGAACCCTCATCCAGACTATTGTGGTAAACATGTTTCTAAGAGATCATTACCAATTTACATCATACAAATGTGAGAAGCATTGCACCTCAAGTCATTTACTATATTTCAAAGTCCTCCCAGTCCCCTCTTCATCACCACCAAGATACATAGTATGGAATGCTGCCCACCAATTTACCATGACATTTTATGTTCCAAAAAACAAGTAGCCCAGTACGAGTCACCCATCTTTGTTGAACATCCATGATATTTGGTACATTAGGAGGCACCCATCAATTTTGTACTTCAATGACTCTAGTTACATAAGGAGTCACCCATCAATTTTGAACTAGGACTTTTGGTATATTAGGAGTCACCCATCTATGTTGCACTTCCATGACATTAGTGCATTAGGAGTCACCTATCAATTTATACTTCCATGACTCTTGGTACATTAGGAGTCACCCATCTATGTTAAACTTCCAAGATTTTAGTGCATTAGGAGTCACCGATCAATTTATACTTCCATGACTCTTGGTACATTAGGAGTCACCAATCAATTTATACTTCCATGACTCTTTGTACATTAGGAGTCACCCATCAATTTTTTAACTTTGACTCCTGGTACATTAGGAGTCATCCATCAATTTGTACTTCTATGATATTTTTGGTATATTAGAAGTCACCTATCAATGCTGTTGTGGCTGCTGGTACATTAGGAGGTACCAGTTAAATGTCTCCTTTTGTGACTATCACTTGCGCAATTGTATACATAGAACCATAATAAGTAAAAATATTTCCTGTTAGATATGTATATTTCCAATCTTAAAAATCTATCTAGATGCTGTGGTCTTTATATTACAAAGACCAATCAAACATCATTATATACAAAACTATCAATGATATACATATATACTCAAAATATCAAATTGTCTTCATTATAATATAAAAACAACAAAATAAAAAAATATTACATTTTTACAAAGTCATAACAACTGCATATATAAAGTATGCATATATATGATATCTCTGTGATGATACACATTTTTGTAGCACTTCATAATCTTGACATATCTTATTCTTTTTAAAAAATAACGTATAGTGGAAAGCTTATACATATTGTGAGTAAACTTTGTAAGATGCTTATTAATTGTGACATAGTTATTCATTCTAAAGTTAACAATCACTAGAAATCTGTGCCTGATTCATGTGATCTACAGAAATCTTTCATAATCATGTGATCTATAGAAGTCTGTGTCTCAGTCATGTGATCCATAGAAATCTGTCTGAATCATGTGATCTATAGAAGTCTGTGTCACAGTCATGTGATCTATAGAAATCTATGTCACAGTCATATAATCTATAGAAGTCTGTGTCTCAGTCATGTGATCCACAGAAATCTTTCATAATCATGTGATCTATACAAATCTATGTCACAGTCATGTGGTCTATAGAAGTCTGTGTCTCAGTCATGTGATCCACAGACATATTTCATAATCATGTGATCTATAGAAGTCTTTGTCACAGTCATGTGATCTATAAAAATCAATGTCACAGTCATATAATCTATAGAAGTCTGTGTCTCAGCCATGCAATCCACAGAAATCTTTCATAATCATGTGATCTATAGAAGTCTGCGTCACAGTCATGTGATCTATACAAATATATATCACAGTCATATAATCTATAGAAGTCTGTGTCTCAGTCATGTGATCCACAGACATATTTCATAATCATGTGATCTATAGAAGTCTTTGTCACAGTCATGTGATCTATAAAAATCAATGTCACAGTCATATAATCTATAGAAGTCTGTGTCTCAGCCATGCAATCCACAGAAATCTTTCATAATCATGTGATCTATAGAAGTCTGTGTCACAGTCATGTGATCTATAGAAACCTATGTCACCATCATATAATCTATAGAAGTCTGTGTCTCAGTCATGAGATCCACAGAAATCTTTCATAATCATGTGATCTTTAGAAATATGTGCCATAGTCATGTGATCTAAGTCATGTGATCTATACAAATCTATGACTTAATCATGTGATCTATACAAATCTATGACTTAGTCATGTGATTTATAGAAGTCTATGTCATAGTCATGTATTTGTATAAGCCAATGTTGATACATATTTGGCATATATTGTACACAACAAGCTGTCATACTAATCTGTCAGATGTACCTCACTCGCCTATGTATGATATTTTATATTTATAACTTAAAGGGACATTAGCTGTATTTTTTAATTACCTTTTTTACTATGTAGACTGATATACAATAGCAAAAAAGATATATACACAGGCATAAACATTCTTACATTTCTATATATTTTGTTAAAATGCTTCAGAAACCTGGGTTTGGCAATTTTTCACTTGCAATTGAAAAATTTAGCTTTACTTTTTGTATATGAATACCACACTGGACATGACCTTATTTTCTCAAAATATATAGAAATGTAATATTTTTATGTCTTTGTGTATCTCTTATTTGTTTCTGTTCATCAAAAATGTAGTAAAAGTAAAAAAAAAATTGAAATCTGTTTTTGGGGTTAACACAGCCAAAGTCTCTTTAACATAATGAATACATATAACTGAAAGTAGACATATTAATATACAGATACAGTGACAGGTCATTTGTATTGGATATGTAATATATTATAAAATACCTAGATACACCTGTAAATACACCTAGAAAACTAATGAATCACATGGTACAAACAATGTTACTAAGGTAAGAAAATGGTTTTATCTCATACAGGCTAAATGGCAATTGTTTATCTATTTGTGTTATCAATATTAATTATCATCAGTATGGAGTACACTCACAATATCATTTAGCAAACAAAGATGTGTAATATAATTGTAAAAAAACTACCGTAATTATATATGTACATATAGTATTAGCACAAAATCAAAGATTAACAGTAGAGAATTATTACTTGTCCAAGTCCAAGTTTTATCCTGTATATCATGTATCCTGATTACAAGGACATACATTTTATAATAAAATACCATAACTTACATATAACACTGTCGTATAGTATAATACCATCACTTACATATAACACTGTCGTATAGTATAATACCATCACTTACATATAACACTGTCGTATAGTATAATACCATCACTTACATATAACACTGTCGTATAGTATAATACCATCACTTACATATAACACTGTCGTATAGTATAATACCATCACTTACATATAACACTGTCGTATAGTAATATACCATCACTTACATATAACACCACTGTGTTTTCACAAGGTAAGACTAGTTATCCAGTTGGTGTACATAAAAATAATAATATCCAAAACTGAAATTGACACATTTTGTTTTGATATGTTGAAATTGATGTGATTGGTTCTGTATAAGCAGGCTAAACTTTCTATGTTACCGTGATAGTATGATTTACAAGTAAGTGTGTTGGATTTCATACAACAATTATTAATAACAAATTTCATTTCTGCACAAATGTTTTGTGTTAGACTGAATATATGGCTGGTACTAAGTTGATAAAATTTATGTGTATATTGTTAATGGCTACTACTGGGTGAAAACAAGTATGGTAAATTTATCTTTTATTTTGCACTTGTTTCTGATGAATAGTGTATAAGAAATACACAATTGTAATGATTCCACATGGACATTGTTTCCTGTGAAACATGTAGTTGTAATGATTTCACATGCATATTGTTTCCTGTGAAACACACAGTTGTAATGATTTCACATGGACATTGTTTCCTGTGAAACACACAGTTGTAATGATTCCACATGGACATTGTTTCCTGTGAAACACATAGTTGTAATGATTTCACATGGACATTGTTTCCTGTGAAACACATAGTTGTAATGATTCCACATGGACATTGTTTCCTGTGAAACATGTAGTTGCAATGATTTCACATGGACATTGTTTCCTGTGAAACACACAATTGTAATGGTTTCACATTTCACTTTATTGACTGGTATGGTGATGGTCCGTACAGAACTTGGAAGCACTAAGATGAAATCAGATTATCATGTTCCAAATCTTTTGACTTAAAGACATCAAAACAGAAATCAGAACTGTAAATTGAAGTAAATATTCCATATGATTATTTTTTTGTAATGATATGCTTCTTTTCAGTTTTAAGAGAATATCCATGCATCACACTATTTTGTATTGTGGCCTTTATAGCCATCATGTGTCCATTATAAAGTTGTTTAATGATAACGGGTATATCACAGTCCCAGTTACATATAGTGGCTTACATCTCAAACAACAGTACCCGAGTCAAACTTTATCTCATGGTACTCCGTATCAGTTGGACTTGGAGCAAATCCATGATTAAGGAACCCTGATGATGTGTCTGATAATGGATTCCTAGGGGTTTTAGGCAAAGCTCTTGTTTCTACAGAATTTGCATACTGATCTTGGGGTGGTTTCCCCCGAATGTCATTTACATAATGTGGTGCTTTTTCTGCTGCTGCTCTTGGAGCATTTACATAGCGACTCTTTGGAGATGGTTCTGCATGGTGAGGATTATTTGAAAATGCAAATTTTGATGGTTTGAGATCACGAGAAGTCCCGTTTGCTCCTTCCAGCTTTGAAGGATATGGATCATTGTTTACAGCTTTGTCAGAGATCATTTGATAACTGCCGGCAGATATCCTAGCATTATCTGATTTACCATCAGAGATTATTTTGATTTGATTATCACCATTTTGGTTTGCATTTTTCTGCCTAGAAAATCGTTTTGAATCGTAACCAAGTCGTGGTCTTTCTGCTGGAGTAAAAGCAACTGTGGCAGCAGGTGGTTGCTTTGTTGGTGGAGTTTTGCGATACTTCAGTAATATGAAAATGACTGCTATGATAACAACCACAGCGAAAACACCTCCTATGGCTGCTCCAACAATGGCACCAACATTTTCATCCTTGGTAATTGTAGCTACTTTGGTAGTTGATTCCACTGATGAAATAAGTTGTTGTTTACATTGTGGTACACCAATTGTTTGTTTGTTTTTAATGGCTTGTAGGCAAATTTGATAATTTTCCCCATATTTGAGATTTTCTAATTTATAATATCTTATTGTTTTATCAATTGGGATTTTAACCTGATTTCCATCACTTAATGCAACATAATCAATTTCAAACTTGTCCAACATTGATGGATCGCCTAGAACAGTCCATGAAATTGATATTGTTGCTTCATAGGAAGCTATTGTCATCTCAATGTCAGGTGAAGGAACTCCGGTTGTAGTGGTTTGTGTTGTTGTAGATGGCACTGCAGTGGTGGCCGGTGTAGTGGTGGAGGTAGTTGTAGTTGGTGTAAAATCCTGACACACGGCAGTTGTAGGACCTCCTGGACATGTTAAATCACTCCTTTGGAGATCATTTATCAGGTGCTTACCTGAATATGCATCTGGTTTGCTGCATACTGGCTGTACCAAAAATGCAATTATATCTTTTGTTGGGTGATTTGGGTTTGAAATAATTGCTTGAACCCAGTCATAAAGCCATATCAGCTTACAGTCACATAATAGTGGATTACCTCCAAGATAGAGATATTGTAAAGTAGAAAATGTCTTGAAAACACATTCATCTATCTCTTTAATTAAATTATTTTGTAAGTCCAAAGAAGTCAGTGAATTATTGAGACCATGAAATGATGCCTGGGTTACGTTGACAATATTGTTCTGACTTACGGAAAGTGTTTTGAGATATTTATGGTTTGAGAACACAAGGTCCTTGATGTATGTTAATCCTGTGTTACTTAAATCAATTGCTCCAATATTTTTCATGGCTCCAACTGCATCCCAGATTTCTTTCTCATACAAATATGTCCCTTGTAGATAAAGGGTCTTGATGTAATTTTCAATGCCAGATATATGTGCTGTACTCAAATTGAGTCTGTTTGAAAGGGATAAACCATGCTGTGTCCGCAAGTCTAGTGTATCTAACAACGGCATATGGACAAATGATCCAGGATCAATTTGTCGGATTTCATTCTCAGCCAAATCAATACTGTGTATTTTTGATAGCCCTTCAAAGTAAGAGCTTCCAATCTGTGATAACTTATTTCCCGGCAACCCAAGATACTGTAATTTTTGCATGCGTCGGAAAAAACCAGTTGGTATGCTTTGGAAACTATTTTGGCCTAAATTGAGTTGCTCAAGTTTTGGCCATGAATATCTTGTAATTTCAACCACATTAGTCTCATTGATAAAGCCATTCAGATGAAGTCCCAGATACTTTAAATTTAGATTAATCCCATTAAAACAGTTCTGCTCTAGTTCTTTGATCATGTTTCCTCTTAGATCTAATTCAGTTAAGTTGGTTAATTCACTAAAAGCATAGCTTGGAATTTTTATCATGTTGTTGTGTTGCCATTCTAGATGTGTTAGTGTTCTTAATTGCCGAATGGCACGGACTGGAAATGAGGACACACCAATATTATTGACAAATTGTAATCTTTTGATTTTTTCCAGCTTGTTTTGAAAAGATTCACTTGCAATAAAACCAACTTTCATATCCATCAGTATTAAGGTTTCCAGATTTGGAAAATATTCAAATGGTGTAGTTGCTGTAATTTGTGGTAGATTGAAGAATTCAAGCCATAACTCTGTCAGACCTGATAAATTCTGCAGAGCTGTAAAGGGTGGGCTGGAAACTTTATTTCCTTCCAAGTATAATGTTTTCAAATTTTCTACTACACCTGAAAATGCATTATCATCCACTTGGTTGAGAGCATTTCCCAGCAAGTCAATTTTTTCTACTTTGATACCTTCAAAAGAATTAGGACCAATTTTAGTTATGTTATTGTCTTTAAGTGTTAATTCTGAAAATATTTCTTCTGAACGTGTTATGTTTGGCACAGTATGGAATCCATTTCTTTGACAGTTAATCAGTCTTTTTCCTGGGTTTTTGGAATCACTTTCACATCTACAAGGTGGTGCCATGGGACATTGTGTTGCAACCAGCAATACTCCATAAAACAGGAAAAACAGACACCATAGCAAGTCCATACTGTAAAGAAAGCAGAAAGTTATATTAAAGAATCTTAGAGATGGAATATTTCTTTATCATTCTAATTTTAAACTGAACACAAAATAAAATATAAGGTAAGGTAATGACAACATTATAGACATTAAGTACAGTTAATGGCAACATTAATGATTACAAAAATGATGCACTCTGGTAATGACGACATTAGGTACAGGTAATGATGGCATTAGGTACAGGTAATGACGGCATTAGGTACAGGTAATGACGGCATTAGTTACAGGTAATGACGGCATAATGTACAGGTCATGACGACATTAGGTACAGTAATGACTACATTAGGTACAGGTAATGATGGCATTAGGTACAGGTAATGATGGCATTAGGTACAGTTAATGACAACATTAGGTACAGGTAATGACAACATTAGGTACAGGTAATGATGACATCAGGTACAGGGAATCACAACATTAGGTACAGGTAATGACAACATTAGGTACAGGTAATGCTGACATTAGGTACAGGTAATGATGACATTAGGTACAGGTCATGATGACATGAGGTACAGGTAATGACAACATCAGGTACAGTTAATGACAACACTAAGTACAGGTAATGATAACATTAGGTACAGTAATGATGACATTAGGTACAGGTAATGACAACATTAGGTACAGGTAATGATGACATTAGGTACAGGTAATGATGACATTAGGTACAGTAATGATGACATTAGGTACAGGTAATGATGACATTAGGTACAGTTAATGACAACATTAGGTACAGGTAATGACAACATTAGGTACAGGTAATGATGACATCAGGTACAGGGAATCACAACATTAGGTACAGGTAATGATGACATTAGGTACAGGTAATGATGACATTAGGTACAGGTCATGATGACATGAGGTACAGGTAATGACGACATTAGGTACAGGTAATGACAACACTAAGTACAGGTAATGATAACATTAGGTACAGGTAATGACGGCATTAGGTACAGGTAATGACAACACTAGGTACAGGTAATGATAACACTAGGTACTGGTAATGACAACACTAGGTACAGGTAATGATGACATTAGGTACAGGTAATGACAACATTAGATACAGGTAATGACAACACTAGGTACAGGTAATGATGACATTAGGTACAGGTAATGACAACACTAGGTACAGGTAATGATGACATTAGGTACAGGTGATGATGACATTAGGTACAGGTAATGATGACATTAGGTACAGGTAATGATGACATTAGGTACAGTCATGATGACATTAGGTGCAGGTAATGATGACATTAGGTGCAGTCATGATGACATTATGTGCAGTCATGACAACATTAGTTACAGGCAATGACAACACTAGGTAAGGTAATGACAACACTAGGTACAGGTAATGATGACTTTAGGTACAGGTAATGACAACATTAGGTACAGGTAATGACTACACTAGGTACAGGTGATGATGACATTAGGTACAGGTAATGACAACATTAGGTACAGGTAATGACAAAACTAGGTACAAGTAATGATGACATTAGGTACAGGTAATGACAACACTAGGTACAGGTAATGATGACATTAGGTACAGGTGATGATGGCATTAGGTACAGGTAATGACAACACTAGGTACAGGTGATGATGACATTAGGTACAGGTGATGATGACATTAGGTACAGGTAATGACAACACTATGTATAGGTGATGATGACATTAGGTTCAGGTAATGATGACATTAGGTTCAGTCATGATGACATTAGGTGCAGTTATGACAACATTAGTTACAGGCAATGACAACATAAGGTACAGGTAATGACAACATTAGATTCAGGTATATTTGTGTATATCAATTAAGTACATATAGTTGACAAAGCATTACTGCATCGTAATCAGATTATAAAGATTTATCCTAAGTAGAAGGTATTAAAGTTTTACACTCCCAAAATAAACAAATGTATCTCTCTCTCTTTCTCTCTCTCTCTCTCTCTCTCTCTCTCTCTCTCTCACACACACACACACACACACACACACACACACACAAACAACAAACATACCTATTGTATATTTATTGGAGAAAAACACACAACTCTGTGTGTTTGTGGTTGTGTGTGGTATCCTTATATAGTTTATAATTGACTTAATAATCCACCCTGCTAAGTCTAATATGCCTTCTAAAAAGAGTACAACATGTGATATCTGTGCGTATGTGTCTTCTAAAAAAAGTGCAGTATGTGATACTTGTGTGTATGTTTCCTCCAAAAAGAGTACAGTATCTAATACCTGTGTGTATGTATCCTCTAAAAAGAGTACAGTTTGCCATACCTTTGTGTATATGTCCTCTAAAAAGAGTACAATACCTAATGCCTGGGTGTATGTGTGCTCTAAAAAGAGTACAATATCTAATACCTGTGTGTATGTGTGATATTGGGTTTTTTTGGCAATGTGCACAGACTTTCATAAGACATTATAAAGGTCACTCAACTTGGCAACAAGAATCAATTTATATAAAGTTTACTCTACCCTTATTGCAGCAATAGTCAATACCTTTGTACACAAAACTTCCAAAAGATAAGTCTGCTTATCACTGGAACTTATTAGTGCATTTGGATTTTATGTCCTGGATATAATATCTAAGCATATATACATGTATATATAGACCTGTATTTCATAGTCAAACTTGTTTAAGGTTGTAAACTACCTGTGACATTTAACCCACCTTTACTTATCATAAGAAGTCCTAGTGTTGCTGCCAAGAAATGCTGCCTCTCTTTCACACTGTTGTGTTGTTATAAACTTTATTATTATTTTTTTTTTCAGTGCAGACAAAATGATGACATACACTTTTTACAAACTGAGTAAAAATTGTCCTACTGTAGTCGATATCATAATGATATCATGGTAGCCGTGTAAGCGTGATGCACCTTCATTGGAAGCTGGTGGTCTATACATGTCTATAGACCCTTTCACAATAACTGTACTCCTCTGAGTTTGAGTGGCAAAATGATACAGATTCCAGGAAAATGATGTCAAGAATCAATCTGTTACTATATAACATTGTCTATGATTTGGGTGTATCTGTATCATTTTGCCACTCAAAAGTCACAGGACCACAGTTAAGGTGAAAGGGTCTATAGTGGTCAGACATACATGTCTCTGCTTTGTTATAGGAAAGTCCATATTACCTGGCGAGGTGGAGTCTTGTGAACCCTTTCTTGACCTGGACGAGTTTAAATTTTAGGTAATAAAGCATAACATGAAAATTACCCAGATAAGAGTAATTGTTCCTACTTGTCACTTTAGAAATAAAATGTTTTTCCCATGCAGCTTGTCATAATCAGAAAGTGAGTAGAACATCTGTATGATAATCAAAACTTTACTGGTCTTATGTGAAACTGACAAGAACTTGTAGCAGTAGGGTAGCAGTGGTTAAAGACAGTGTTATCTTTATGTTAAAACAATGTATACAATGAGAACCTTCCTTAAGTTACAGCTTTATAAATCAGTACCTTTGTCAGGGAAGATATTAAGATCTTATGTTGATATGTGTGTACCTTTGAAAATATAGTGTCATTATTTATAGAATTATACACTGTGTACATGTAGTTGTCACAGAGATATGTAAAATTACAATTTTTTGTCAGTAATGATTGAAGTAATTCTTGAAATTGGCATAATTGTATTATATCATTCTTTATAGATGTATAAACATCCATATTTAGTGATGTTCAAGATATACATACATATAACTTCAAAACCATTGTTGTTGTTCTCTAGACATTGGAAATATGCCTAACATTAAAAAACCCAACTAAATATGAACTATATTTATAATATTATTTAGCTGAACATAAAGGAAAATTAGGGCCATCTTTAAGCTCAAAATCTATCAAATTGTAATTGAAAAATCAGAAATATCCAACTCTCAAAGGGTTATGTAATTAATTATTAAAGACATTCAAATACCTTCATCGGAATGTTCATGTTTCCTCTCTGGTTATCTCTTTGTGTTTATAGATTATGATGTTTAAATACATCTAAAAGTGTACATGGGTATGATAGTCATAGTTACTGTCATAGCACTGCCTTATAGGGGAAGGTCAACTAAAGTGGCTTAAAGGAGTTGTTCCTGTGTGTGTTACACAAACTAAATATGACTTGGAAATTGTAAACATTGGACCATTTCAATATAACTTATCCTTTTCCGTGGATCAAATTGAGTGTATACACTGCTTTACAACACAAAAGATTTGGTTTGTGACCATTTTAAACAAACACCCTGTTAGTGCTAACCTTTGCAGTATCAGACACTGAACATGGACATGATACATATAACAGTCAATATGATACAGATGACCTGTATACATAATGCACTTCAGTATCACACACACAACATGGTCAACATGATAATGATGACTTGTACACATAATACACGTCAGTATCACACACACACAACATGGTCAACATGATAACGATGACTTGTACACATAATACACATCAGTATCACACACACACAACATGGTCAATATGACGGTCAACATGATATAGATGACTTGTACACATAATACACGTCAGTATCACACACACACAACATGGTCAACATGATAACGATGACTTGTACACATAATACACGTCAGTATCACACACACACAACATGGTCAACATGATAACGATGACTTGTACACATAATACACGTCAGTATCACACACACACAACATGGTCAACATGATAACGATGACTTGTACACATAATACACGTCAGTATCACACACACACAACATGGTCAACATGATAACGATGACTTGTACACATAATACACGTCAGTATCACACACACACAACATGGTCAACATGATAACGATGACTTGTACACATAATACACGTCAGTATCACACACACACACAACATGGTCAACATGATAACGATGACTTGTACACATAATACACGTCAGTATCACACACACACAACATGGTCAACATGATAACGATGACTTGTACACATAATACACGTCAGTATCACACACACACAACATGGTCAACATGATAACGATGACTTGTACACATAATACACGTCAGTATCACACACACACAACATGGTCAATATGACGGTCAACATGATATAGATAACTTGCACACATAATACACGTCAGTATCATACACACAACATGGTCAATATGACGTCAACATGATACAGATATACACGTTAGTATCATCTACATACATGTATGATTTGTGACGTTTGTGCTTTATCATGTTTATATCTTGCTGATGATATGATAAACAAGATACCTCTGTAAGCTTTTTTTTTATTCAGTAAAATTCCAGTTACCATGAGACTTTGAATCTTCTTTATTTTTACTGAATATACTGACATAAATTGAGACCAGAGAAGACCACAGGCTGATTGTTGTTTTTGATGTAATGACAGGATGTTGTTCCGGTCATTGTAAGTATTGTCGAACATTTGTAAGCCAGAGGGATGACTTTAAGTGTATGCTACACTATGTCTCAACTTGTAGTGCCTTGTCTTACCTGTGTATTGGTGCTCCAGTTATCTATTTAAAATGAAGCTTCTTTCTGGAGTTATCTTGTCCTGTTGAAAGTATGTCCGCAAGTTTGTGCTGTGACAGTCCTGTTTTTTTCTGTTTGGTTTAATCCTAAACTATTGTTACATAATTCTTGAAACAATAAATAAAACATAGTTTCAGTTTTAAACTTGGAAAACACACCTCTGAAAATATGATACAAATATAAACAGGTGAGTCACAGCTTGATCTACCTGCCTACGTAATAAACATGGTGGCCGTTACATACCTTACCTGATTGGCTAATTGTATTGTAGTTTACCTGGCTGGTATAGAATTGCTCAATTCACCTTGATCAATACAAAGTGAGTTAGAGGAAAAAGTCGGCCAGTCAGTCCACAAGAATTTTACCTGAGATTAGGTGGAGTTTTGTAACATTACTGTAATATATAAAAGACCTGGACAATGAAATCTCAATAGTTTTGTATTGTCATTTTATACTTGTCAAATTTACAAGTATTTACATGAAGTGAAAAGGCCTTAACGAGGCATACAGGTGTGATAATACAGGTAAAAGTAAAAGAGCACACATGTCTATATTTCATTGTTTTGTGTGCAGTCATCTTTTACATGTAAAAGCCTACAGGCACTATGTCATGATGATCAACATACCAAGTTATAAAGTCAGTTTTAAATGGAAAGCTTGTTAGTGTGTTATGTTATAAATGATGTCACTTTCAATTAGCAACTGTGTATATATTTATATTAAAGGACATTAGTTTAAATTGTCTGTAATGTTTTAAATCTGGGTAATACATTTTATAAGCAGTGATATACTCTAATAATTAAAATAAAAAAATATATTAATTTATTTTAGTAGCTTTAGTTATATCAAAAGTTGTAGTACATGTACATATGCATGCACTAAGTATGTAATAAAATGTCAGCATTTTTGTGTTTGATACATGAAAATAGGTTACTATCATTTAACTTTGAAAATTTTCAGATTTTGAACTTTAAAATAATGACACAAGGATTTTATTTTTATCACTAATTTTAAATTTAATTATCATAATAGAGGCATATATATATTGTTTTGAATTGAATCATCAACATTTAATGTATAAAATGTTCACATAAACTATCTCAGGGATATGGACAATTGGACATGTAATGGTAAATTATTGATTCTTGTTGTATAGTACACTTGATTGGGAAGTCATTTATTCTTATACATGTTATATAATTTCAGTAAAATTCATAATCTATTCAAAGCTGTGCAGCCTTTTTCTGGTGATTGGACTTTTGTCTAACTATTGAAAAAAGTCATGTCAATCTTTTTTTTATCTATCGTCTTGCTCTGCAAAATAAATAAATACTGGTAGATATATTTTTTGAATAATAGATAATGAAAAATAGATAATAGTACAAGTAGATGTCTAGTAGCATAACAATGCATTTACATGTATTACAAATCCTTATTTTCACTACTGTTTCAACAAGTGTTACATTTTATACTGTTTTCCCAGACATTTCTCTCTATAATGTTGGAAAGAAAATGTTTTCAATTTGCAGAGAAAATACCAGTCTTCAATTATTTGATTATTAAATGAACCCTCAAAATTCTGATTATTTTGTCATTTTATTAAATGTAAATTCAGTCTTGTATTGTAAAATTATATGAATATTGCCCTTGGTTGAGGGCAATATTGAGGATTGTTTCCCCATGGAAACATTATAGCTGATGGCAATATAATCCTCAATTTTGCCCTCAACCAAGGGTACTATTTACTTTTTTATACTGAGTAGAATTTAATACGTTCTGTATTGAACTTCTGTTATGCTTTCATTCCATATAACTGTTTGAATAAATCAAAAATGTAATTCCAAATTACCTTTGTGTTTGAAAGAAATCATTGCCCTTGATTTTATTTCAACATTTCAGTTAAGAAAATCATAAGTATATGGTGAGAGAGGGGAACATTGCAGTAGCCCATGTAAATTGTTTTATCTTATCTGAAGAATAATTGACCAATAACTGATTAAGAATTGTGTAATTAATCACAATACTATCATAAGTATTGCAATATATCACAACATTGTTTGGGCTAGTAATACCTAACTGTAATATTTGGTATAATTTTGACCTGAAATACATGTGCATGTAATGACTTAATCTGAAATAATGTGAAGAATCTAGATATGAATGGCTGTTTTTATACACATATATATAATATTACAACATCTCTACAGCAAAATTTACCTGCTCAGGTGTATCATTTAATTAAAAGGATGAATCACTGACAGAAATTGACACCTTGCCATTTGTGTGAGTCAGCATGATATTAAAGATATATGTATGATATTTATGCACTTGATAGTTGGATCCAGAAGTATGATCATTTAAAACCAAAACCATTTTGGATAAAGACTCCATTTGTCTGATCACTATTGACATGGTAAAATGCAGTTTAAAATGTAATTAAATCACCAGTTTGACTAATTATCCACACATATATACATTGTACATGTAATTTTTATATTTGACCTATTTACCTTTATGTTTACTCCCTACCTATAGATTTTACCTGGAAAGTGATAAAATCAAACAACAGTTATACTAGCAATTTTATTGTGCTTGGGCAAATCACTGAGTTAATTAATTAGGTATTTTATTATACCTTGGAAAAAGTAAGCTTTAAAATGACTGCAGGGACTTTGGTCTTCCCTTACTGAGAATAATTAACTGTACAGGTATACATGTACATATACCTTGAAGAGAAAAAGTAAGCTTTAATCTTGAATGACTGCAGGGACTTTGGTCTTCCCTTACTGAGGACAAAAATATCCGCTGTTTAAAAATAAAATATTGACAGGTAACACACATGTACAAATATCTTGAACCTTAACACACCTGAGAATAAAGGTTTGTAAGCTTTAATTTATGAAGTCCGTGACTGCACTGGGACTTTGGTCTAATGCTGTACCTTCTCTGAGAATAATTAAACTGTACTGCTGGGTCTCTTTAGTGTGTAGTGGAAACCATGCTGTACTGCTACTCTTATACCTTGAAGAGAAAAAGTAAGCTTTAATCTGTATCAAAAGTACTGGGTCTCTAGTTGTATTTGCACTTTTTGTGTAGTGGAACACTCATGATACTGGAAGTGTGTAGGAATTCACTGCTGGAAGGTAGTGGAAAAGCAAACTGGTTTTTTTGCCTGGGACCCTTCTGCTTGCAGGACAAATGCTCGTAACTCTTTAGTGTGTATGGAACTCTAATGCTGCTGCTGGATTTAAAAACTCTAAAATATTGACACCTAATGCTTACTGCTGGATCCTTAACACACAAGTGTGGGTCCTTTAAAGTAAATATCTTTAATGTGTTCTCTGCTTAACACACCTGTCTCTTTAGTTTAGAATAATGCTGTAATCTCTTTAGTGTTTGGAACTCTAGATCTTGCTGGATATAGTGTGTAGTCTAATGCTGTACTGCTGGATCTCTTTAGTGTGTAGTGAAAACTGGATCTCTTTAAAATAAACTTGATCTCTTTAAGTGGTGCTGTACTGCTGGATCTCTTTAGTGTGTAGTGGAACTCTAAGCAGTATTTTGAGGACCGCCATTGAAAAGTGAAAGAAATTTGCCGTCTGTGCTTTACTTGTACCGAAGTCCTAGATTTACCATAAATTTGTACAAATTTGCAAAACTGGATTTTACCAGCATTTAAAAATTATTGGTTGTATATAAAACAAAGAAGAAAATAACATAAGTGACAAATATATATGTCCCATGACTGTACATGTAAATCTAAGTCTGACTCTGTATGTCTGCTGTTTTGAAATGTCAGTGTAAACATATCATAAAATGTATTTTCTACTGATACATAATAAAAATAAGCATCCACTAATTTCTTATATTTCAAGTAAATGTTTTGGTTTAAAGATGCACCATGGTATAAGACAGCCTATACTTATTTCTGATTTTAGTAAATCAAGGATGTATATTCCCAGGTTAAACAGTAACTGCATGTACGTACAGATATATATTCTTTTTTAAATTCACCAATTCAGGATTGACAACGGACTTGCCTTGCAGGACTTTCAGTCCTTTGATTTAAGATTACAAAGAGGGGGAGGGTGCATTTTCACATTATCAGCTTTTGTTTCAAAGTCAGTAAAGAAATTTTGACAAAACTTGACAGGAAGCAAATGCTCAAGATCCTGTTTACAGCCAGATCATCATAGGGGTCGGGCGAAATAGGTCCCGTAAGGTATCCCTCTTTAAAACTCTTCTTCTAAAGAACTGCTACATGAATTGAAAAATGGATTGTTTCTGAGTGATCTATATGGATGTATGATTCAAGTTTGTAGTTTTCAGACTATGAATTTTTGAGGAGTTTTGAGGTCTTTTCAGACTTTGTCATTTTCATTTATTTTTGCATGATTTCCTCAAATGTCTCCCCTTGCATTCAAAATGATGCATTAAAGTGTTTAACTTGTATATAGCTGAAGAAATGTTTTTGTGCTAGAATTTTGCTAAAATTTGATTTCTGGAATTTTTTATGAATTTCATAAAAAGATATTTATGTTTCTTGGCCAGATCAGCCTACACATACACATTCTTCTTGGTCTTCTTTCCACATTTGTAAATGGTTCTCATTTGAGCGGTTGAGGCCCTCATGGGATTCTTGTTACTTTGTTTTGGCTAATAAGTACCCAGTGAAAGTGCTTAAAAAACACTATGAAAAGTCCTGGAAATGTGCTTGAAAATTTTTTTCCATTGGCTGTATGAACTTTGAATTTATAAAAATATTTACAACTTTTCCCCCTTAAGTGTTCCTAAATAAATATCTGGACCTTTCTCTTCCACCCCATATATTCTAAAGATGACACTACTCATCTGGTGTAAAATTTCTCATGAACTTTTAAAAGATAAGTTGATATCCCATAAATGATAAGTACTTAAGGTTTTAAATAAACTTGGGTGTAACAATGTCTAGAGTATACAATATTGCTACCTTTATAACTCTCAGGTGTATTGATTATTTATCACAAGATGTTACATATCCAGATATTGTCACCACTAAATATAGATTATGACTCATTTTTAATCATCTGGTACAGGTACCAGTATATTCTCTTTTGTGGACAAAAAGTTTGATTTTCAGTTAATTTAGAGATAAATTCACACCATTTGTGTTCCAATTTAGGGATTGACTCATACCCTATGTTCTAATTTAGGGATTGATACTTATCCTATGTGTTTTAATTTAGGGATTGATATGTACCCTGTGTGTTCTAATTTAGGGATTGGTGTGTACCCTGTGTGTTCTAATTTAGGGATTGATATGTACCCTGTGTGTTCTAATTTAGGGATTGGTGTGTACCCTGTGTGTTCTAATTTAGGGATTGGTGTGTACCCTGTGTGTTCTAATTTAGAGATTGGTGTGTACCCTCTGTGTTCTAATTTAGGGATTGATGTGTGTACCCTGTTTGCTCTTATTTAGGGATTGATGTGTATCCTGTATGTACTAATTTTAGGTTTTGCAATTTCAATAAAATGTTGTTTATTTCCAAGCAAAAGGCCCAGGCCCCATTCCCAAAAGAGTGTGGGAAATCCCAGTCTTGATAAAACTTATAAGAAAACTTATACAGGTAAATTGTTTAAATAATTCCTAAGTACAGTTGCACTGACACTATGTATGTCTATGAAGTAAGCACTAGAAATAGAAACAATTTTTTCATGTAGTCGTATATTCGGTACTACAGTTATAAGTATTCAGTCAATAGATTGGAATTTGTAGACCAAACTTTTCTGCCAAAAATCCCCGTGCATATCCTGTAGATTTACAATAAAACGTGACAAGTACTACATTCACTTTCTGCTCCCTTGATACATGCTAAATTTGACATCTGTATTATAGTATCAGGTAACATAATTACATGTAATTGACATACGATAATACATGATGTTTGCACAAATCATTTTGTAACAGGTGATAGAAGGTAGGTAATGATTAAGATGTGCATTTTTGAAATTTTATGGTTTCGTCACCTGCTTTCTCAGAAAAAGTCTTCTGTTTTGATTTCCATTGTGGGTTATTATAAACGTTCAGCTAATGATGGTTGTAAGAAACAAGTTTAGAAGTGACATAATCAAATATTACGCAACAGAAAATACTGCAAGACCTAGACTTAAATAGTTTTGAATCACATGATAAGCATTGTTTTAGCATTAATGTAATTCAAAAATCCAGCTTTGATAGCGAATAAAACAAAATACACCATCAGACAAGAGTAGAGTTGAGTTCACAGATTCAATTCGGTAAGTGACATCATATTATACGTGTACAAGGAAAAGTTGTAGTATACTGCCAGTATCAGAAGCATTAGGCTGGAGTTTACACTGACATACATTTCTGTATGACTTTGAAATGTTTCTGTGTGTGGTACACGTAATTATTGACAGAAGATGACAACCAGTAGGCTAATAGGTTACAAATTGTGCTGCCAGTAGACAGATATGCTTGCTATTGAACATCTTTACAACTTAACAAGTTGTTGTTTGTGGTATCAACAACTTGTGGTATCAAACAGAACCACCTCTGGCTGTGGTGTATAACCACATATTATGTCAGACATTAAGTGGTGTCTTAGTCTTCATAAATAATGTCTGATGTAGTTAAGTGCCAGAACAGTCAGATACAATGTATACTTGTTACTCAACTTCTTTATAACTACAATTTATAGGAGCGATAAATTTACATGTATGTACATAAAAGACTTTTTAAAAAGACAATGAATTGACTAGACTACAATATTTAGATTACCCAGAATGCTTTGCATCTGTCTTTTTAATCAGCTGTCATATTATCCATACTTCATGCATCAAAGACTTTGCTTTTCTAAAATGATAAATATTTCAGGTGTTTAGAGTTTTTGTGACTTGGTTATCTTTCTTAGATAAATACAAGCATGATATTGATTTTCTAGATATAGATATGATGCATACAGTTCTTTGTCATGTACTGTACCACCACAAACAAAGAAGACCTCATTTAGATTTATGTTTAAAATCTGACTGTAGGGATAATACATCTTATTTGATTACATATGTATGAGATTGTAAAACAAAAATAAACAAATTTTAACCATGTGTTGATAACTGGTATAAAATCAACAGAAAAATAAATCTACATACAGACTTTTTTGCCTGTGTTTATCTACAATGTGAGTGTGTATGGGAAATTAATTCCATGGAAATTATCATAGAAATACAGATAAAATCTAATGAATAGAAATACATGTAGTGGTAAGATCTAATCATTGAACAGTATTGATGGTACTGATAATATCATAAACAGTATTGATAGTAGAGTCTGGTCATGACATTAACAATGATGATGGTAGGAACTGATATTGACACTAAGAGTATTGTAGTACTGATAATGTCACTAACAATGATGATGGTAGGAACTGATATTGGCATTAACAATATTGATGGTAAACCTGACTATGTTATTAACAGTATTGACTGATCATGACACCAATCATAATGATGGTAGAATCTGACCATGACATTGACAAAATTGATGATCAAATTTGAACATGATACCAATCATAATGATGGTAGAATCTGATAATGGCAACAATAATATTGATGGTAAAATCATATCATATCACCAATCATAAAGATGGTAGAATCTGACCATGACATTAAGAAAATTGATGGTAAAATCATATCATGACACCAATCATAATGATGGTAGAATCTGATCATGGCGCCACTCATAAAGATGGTAGAATCTGACCATGACATTGACAAAATTGATGGTAAAATCATATTATGACACCAATCATAATGATGATAGAATCTGATCACAGTTATTGTTACAAGAGTATATATGATCATCAAAAAATAATGATACTAAGATCTCTTCATCACATATACAGTGATTATTGCTAATCTGATTGTAATTGTTTTTTTGTTTTATCATCATGTCAAGTATTTTACACTTATTAGGTGATGTCACTGCATCTGGGCAGGATGGAATGATAATAACAATGATAATACCAATAAAACATGTAATTTAAGTACAAATATATTACCTGGTAGAATCTAGTATAAATTACGGGGAATTTACATGTATGTAGATACTTTTAAGTCATTGTTTAAGGTAAAATTTTATCACCGGTACAATGTATATAGTAATCTGGGAAGTGTCTCACCAGGAAGTTGTAATTGATCTTAAGACTTGGCACCTTTTAATTAACACTACTCGAGGCATATTCACACATTTTCAAATATGATCTTGATAGTTTATTGGGTATTTTTAACCACTACATTACAAAGATAAATCATGACATAAAAATAACTTAGGTCTACACACAGCTCCTGGATAGTAATAAATACAGCACCTGGTGTGGTTATAGGTGACAAGTCCTAATTCTTTGTAAAATGGTCATAAGTTATAAGTGTGGTCTTAAGATCAAGTCTAAGACCTTTTGTCATATGGGCCCCAGTTATATCAATGTATTTTATTTTCCGTGGTGACCCATTAAGTCAGTACAATATCTCTAGACAGGGATATAGCAAATCATTTTCAAACCACAGAATGAGTCAGATAGAAATGCAACAATGAACAATTTTCCTGTTCCGTGAAATACAGTAATATAAAAGAAATAGTCTTTTGTAAAGAATTGACAAAAATACTTGTTGATTAATGTGTGGTTATTTATGTAGGGGGTCCAGCTGTTACAATGTAGTTGTCTTTGTTATGTGGCATTAATATTACTTCTTCAACAGACTCTGATGTGTGAAATGTCTCTATATTTACAGGAGGTATTTAAAAATAAATTGTCAGAATTTGTACTAGAAGTACTTGTGTTATTAGTGTTAATGTGATAATAAATGATTCCGTAAATACCTGAAATTCAAGCTATACAATATAAAATTATATGTGTTTGATATATAAATATATTTAATCTATTTGGAAGTAATTTATTTTGGGGATGGGATTTATTATAATTATTACCCTTATTACTATAATTATTATTGTTATTTTCATTTTATTTATTTGTTTATTTATTTATTTTAGCCAAAAACGTAATTAAATTTTCATGCACATGTACCTTCCTGGGAAGAGGAAGACAGTTATTGAAAGTTAACCATAATTACTGGGCTGGGTAGGACCTGTGATTATAAAATCTAACAACAAACACTTCAGCCAATGCCATTAAAGAATAATCACCACAGGTAGACAGTCCCAGGATTTTGATATATTGTATAGGTAATAGTTTAACGTCCACAGGAAGTGTTTATCATTGAAATTAAGAGTCATACACCAGTACATTGATACTTAAAACTGCAGTTCTTTGTCATGTATAAAGAGCTGTAGTAGTATGAGTCAGTAACAGAACCCTCACTGTTGTATTATGAGTCCATAACAAAACCCTCACTTTAGTATTATGAGTCCATAACAGAACCCTCACTGTAGTAGTAAGAGTCCAGTAACAGAACCCTTACTGCAGTAAAATTAGTCCATGATAGAACACTCACTGTAGTAATGAGTCCATAACAGAACCTTCAATGTAGTAGTGTAAGTCAGTAACAGAACCCTCACTGTAGAAGTAAGAATCCATAACAGAATCCTCACTGTGATAGTTTGAGTCCTTAACAAAACCCTCACTGTAATAGTGTGAGTCCATAACAGAACCCTCACCGTGATAGTATGAGTCCATAACAGAACCCTCACTGTGATAGTATGATTCCATAACAGAACCCTCACTGTGATAGTGTGAGTCCATAACAGAACCCTCACCATGATAGTTTGAGTCCATAACAGAACCCTCACTGTGATAGTTAGAGTCCATAACAGAACCCACACTGTGATTGTTTGAGTCCATAACAAAACCCTCACTGTGATAGTTTGAGTCCATAACAGAACCCTCACTGTAGAAGTACAAGTCCATAACAGATTCCGCAATGTAGAAGTACAAGTCCATAACAGAACCTTCACTGTAATAGTATGAGTCCAAAACAGAACACTTACAGTTGCAGTATGAGTCCATAACAGAACCCACACTGTAGTAGTATGAGTCCATAATAACAGAACTCTCACTGTAAAAGTAGGAGTCCATAACAGAACCCTTACTGTAGCAGAATGAGTCCATAACAGAGAGGTCTGAATTAATGACACTTGGCGTTTAGCAGGTTATTGTCATAAAGTAGGGTTCTGTTTTAAACCAAAAATCATAAAGTCCAAGGATTCTTGGATTACTAACTCAGAAACAACACCTAGAAGTTTTAACAGTTAACAAACTTTAATAAGGAAAGAAATTTCATACAGCAAATTAGAAAAAAAAATTATAGATTACTGATATTTCGTGAAAGTCAATTGCAAAATCAATTTGGGTTTGAGTGAAACTCTTCAACAAAATTATAATTGTCACTGGTTTCGTTGATATTAGATAATGTGCAAATCAACAGTCATTTTCAAATAAACAATATGAAATTCAGTTTATTTTCACTCCAAAGGATATTTTAGCACAAAAACTTTGCCTATTGTTCAGTAGCACTAAATTACAATGTTAAACACACTGCTGAATGCAATCAACAAACAGGAAACAAACAGCACAACACAGTTCCTAATTCAGCTGGGCGTCCATAGAATTATATGAGCTGCCTGCCTTTTATCTTGAATATTTGACAACCATACACCTTTAAAATTACATTATATATACACAACTGTATTAGGCATTGAATAATTTTATTTTCCATTCTTATTCTGTACTTGTGTAAGTCTTTCCTATTTATATAAACTTTGTATTACTATATTTGGCAGATCCTTCATTCTTTTATTAAATATTTCTCCATAGTCTGCACTCTAACACATTTTAACCTTGAATATAATTACCAGCAGATTTAACTTTGGTCTTAAAGTTATTGAAGCTGAAACTCACTGTATGTTTGCTGTTAAATGATATATATGTATAGCTTCCAGGTCTTACATATAATGGATGGTTAAACACCATGAAAACTTGAACTGTATAATATCAGGTGTCAGCTTTGACATACATTTACATCACTCTACAGTATTAACTGGTACATGTAGCTCAAGTATTAACACCAATCCGTTATAGAGCACTAACTCTCAAGTATCAATACCAATCTGTTATAGAGCACTGACTCTCAAGTATCAAGACCAATCTGTTATATAGAGACTCTCTGACTCTGTTATAGGTGATCTCAAGACCAAAACTGTTATAGCACTGCACTGACTCTGTTACAAATACTTAAGACCAATCTGTTATAGAGCACTGACTCTCAAGTATCAAAAACCAATCTGTTACAGAGCACTGACTCTCAAGTATCTAAACTGTTATAGAGCACTGACTCTCAAATATTAAAGACCAATCTGTTATAGAGCACTGACTCTCAAGTATCAACACCAATCTGTTATAGAGCACTGACTAACTTCTCAAGTATCTAAATACCACTGACTCTGTTATCTGTTATAGAGCACTGACTCTCAAATCTGTTATAGAGCACTGAAGGTACCAATCTGTTATAGAGCACTGACTCTCAGGTATCAACACCAATCTGTTATAGAGCACTAACTTTCAAGTATCAAAACCAATCTGTTATAGAGCACTGACTCTCAAGTATCAACACCAATCTGTTATAGAGCACTAACTTTCAAGTATCAAAACCAATCTGTTATAGAGCACTGACTCTCAGGTATCAACACCAATCTGTTATAGAGCACTGACTCTCAAATATCTAATCTGTTATAGAGCACTGACTCTCAAGTATCTAATCTGTTATAGAGCACTGACTCTCAAGTATCTAATCTGTTATAGAGCACTGACTCTCAGGTATCAACACCAATCTGTTATAGAGCACTGACTCTCACAACACCAATCTTTCAAGTATCTCAAGTATCAACACCAATCTGTTATAGAGCACTGACTCTCAAGTGACTCTCAGGTATCTCAAGTATCACACAATCTGTTATAGAGCACTGACACTGGTACTACCAATCAATAGTATCAGGAACACCAATCTGTTATAGAGCACTGACTCTCAAGTATCAACACCAATCTGTTATAGAGCACTGACTCTCAAGTATCAACACCAATCTGTTATAGAGCACTAACTCTCAAGTACTCTCAGGTATCAAGCACTGGAATCTCAAGTATCAACACCAATCTGTTATAGAGCACTGACTCTCAGGTATCAACACCAATCTGTTATAGAGCACTGACTCTCAAGTATCAACACCAATCTGTTATAGAGCACTGACTCTCAAGTATCAACACCAATCTGTTACAGAGCACTAACTCTCAAGTATCAACACATCCAACTCTCAAGTATCAAGTTTATAGAGCACTGACTCTCAAGTATCAACACCAATCTGTTATAGAGCACTGACTCTCAGGTATCAACACCAATCTGTTATAGAGCACTGAATCTCAGTATCACAGAATCTGTTATAGAGCACTGACTCTCAAGTATCATCACCAATCTGACCAAGCACTGACTGTTATAACACCAATCTGAGCACTGACTCTCAAGTATCAACACCAATCTGTTACAATCTGTTACACCAATCTGTTACAGAGCACTGACTCTCAAGTATCAACACCAATCTCAAGTATCAACACCAATCTGTTATAGAGCACTGACTCTCAAGTATCTAACCAATCTGTTATAGAGCACTGACTCTCAAGTATCAACACCAATCTGTTACAGAGCACTGACTCTCAAGTATCAAACCAATCTGTTATAGAGCACTGACTCTCAAGTCAAGACCATCATAGACCAACTCTGTTATCTAAACTGTTACAGAGCACTGACTCTCAAGTATCAACACCAATCTGTTATAGAGCACTAACTTTCAAGTATCAAGACCAATCTGTTATAGAGCAATCTCAAGTATCAAGACCAATCTGTTATAGAGCACTGACTCTCAGGTATCTAAACTGTTATAGAGCACTGACTCTCAAGTATCAACACCAATCTGTTACAGAGCACTGACTCTCAAGTATCAACACCAATCTGTTATAGAGCACTAACTTTCAAGTATCAACACCAATCTGTTACAGAGCACTGACTCTCAAGTATCAAGACCAATCTGTTACAGAGCACTGACTCTCAAGTATCAAGATCAATCTGTTATAGAGCACTGACTCTCAAGTATCAAGATCAATCTGTTATAGAGCACTGACTCTCAAGTATCAAGACCAATCTGTTATAGAGCACTGACTCTCAAGTATCAAGACCAATCTGTTATAGAGCACTGACTCTCAAGTATCAAGATCAATCTGTTATAGAGCACTGACTCTCAAGTATCAACACCAATCTGTTATAGAGCACTGACTCTCAGGTATCAACACCAATCTGTTATAGAGCACTGACTCTCAAGTATCAAAACCAATCTGTTATAGAGCACTGACTCTCAAGTATCTAAACTGTTATAGAGCACTGACTCTCAAGTATCAACACCAATCCGTTATAGAGCACTAACTCTCAAGTATCAACACCAATCTGTTATAGAGCACTGACTCTCAAGTATCAAGACCAATCTGTTATAGAGCACTGACTCTCAGGTATCAATACCAATCTGTTACAGAGCACTGACTCTCAAGTATCAACACCAATCTGTTATAGAGCACTGACTCTCAAGTATCAAGACCAATCTGTTATAGAGCACTGACTCTCAAGTATCAAGACCAATCTGTTATAGAGCACTGACTCTCAGGTATCAATACCAATCTGTGATAGATGTATTAATGTTTTGGTAATAACTGATGTCCATGTGTAGGGGCTCTGATCAGCAGAAGACCCCAATGTTATCTACCCGGTAATATAAATATGAGCTGCCATGACACTTTGGGGTTTATGGATAATGATGTCATAAATGAGACATACTGAAAAATTTTAAATACTAAGCTTTTTTATGATACGTGTCTTAATTCCTAAATTTTGTAAATAGATTTATAGATTTATGTTTTTTGAGAATTTGAAGTATTATTTTTGTTTGATGGTAGTATGGCTTCTAAAGCCAAACAAAGTGAGTGGTTCAGATTCAGCTAAACATCTAGCCTAATGTTTATTTTACCACTGTATTTCTCTTTACAGTTACTGGTGTTTCAGAGAGACATATATGAACTTTAACCCCTGTATTTCATTTGGCAGTTACTGGTGTTTCGTAGAGACTTATATATGAACTTTAACCCCTGCATTTCTCTTTACAATTACTGGTGTTTTGTAGAGACTTATATATGAACTTTAACCCCTGTATTTCTCTTTACAGTTACTGGTGTTTCAGAGAGACATATATGAACTTTAACCCCTGTATTTCTCTTTACAATTACTGGTGTTTTGTAGAGACTTATATATGAACTTTAACCCCTGTATTTCTCTTTACAGTTACTGGTGTTTCAGAGAGACTTATATATGAACTTTAACCCCTGTATTTCTCTTTACAATTACTGGTGTTTTGTAGAGACATATATGAACTTTAACCCCTATATTTCTCTTTACAGTTACTGGTGTTTTGTAGAGACTTATATATGAACTTTAACCCCTGCATTTCTCTTTACAATTACTGGTGTTTTGTAGAGACTTATATATGAACTTTAACCCCTGTATTTCTCTTTACAGTTACTGGTGTTTCAGAGAGACATATATGAACTTTAACCCCTGTATTTCTCTTTACAATTACTGGTGTTTTGTAGAGACATATATGAACTTTAACCCCTATATTTCTCTTTACAGTTACTGGTGTTTCAGAGAGACATGTATGAACTTTAACCCATACATTTCTCTTTACATTTACTGGTGTTTCAGAGAGACATGTATGAACTTTAACCCCTGTATTTCCCTTTACAGTTACATGTAGTTTTGTAGAGATATGTATGAACTTTAAACCCTGCATTTCTCTTTACATTTACTGGTGTTTCAGAGAGACATATGAAATTTAGCCCCTGTATTTCTCTTTACAGTTACTGGTGTTTCGTAGAGATGTATCTGATAACCCAACACAGATGTATAGCAGTGTGTACGCTGGTGAGCCATCCATTAAAGCCACCATAAAGAATGTAGAACAAATAAGGGTAAGAACAAGACAGAGACATTTGACAACATGTATCATCTGCCATACGTGAAACTGACAACTTTTACAGATATTATCAATTAAATGCCTAATTAATTACTTTGATGTTCCAGAAAGTATATCTAACCTGAGAGTGGGTTGAAATATGTTATGAGTCTCTCTTTCTCTTTCTTTATCCTTCTCTCTCATTATCTGTATCTATCTACATTGTATCTATCACTCGGTATCTCAACTAATACATAAAGCATACACAGTTGCATTTCTTTTTGGAATATCATATATATTATGGTTTCATATAAGGAGTAAATCCAAATTTCTTTCTTTTCTTTATTTTTTTTTTTTTTTTTTTGGAAAACATATTAATACAGAAATGTACTTAAAATTCTTGTTTGAAAGTTTACAGCAATGATTCAAAATGAATAATTCACTTTTGTATGGATATAAACCATGCATTGTATGACTGACAAAACTTGATGTCGTAGTAGTAAATAATTACTGCAAGTTTACTCACATTATAGATATTTACCATGTGTGAAAATATCTGAGCTGGAATATGTTGATGTTTGTGTTACATGTACATGTACATATTTAAAAAGAAATTGAGGTTTGAGATGACTGATTTTTATAATCTGTTTGTCAGCCATTTTGATGAAGGACAAAATACTTTCCAAATGTTTAGTTGTCACTAGGGTAACACCAAACTATTGAACCTCCTAGAAAATGAATAAATTTACATACTGAAGTGAAATGTTAGTATTAATGTCTAGAAGTTGGGACCACACATGCTGAAGTCTTTTAAAAGATGTAAATTATCTTAAACTTTAGCAAATATATATTTGATCATTTATGCATGAAGATATTGTTTCAAATATTAATAAAAAGCACTCTCTTTGTGAATTCAACTTAAATATTATGCCATGAAAAATAGAGATTTTATTTTTCTATTTTCAATCTCAGATTGACTCATTCTAAAAAATAAATCTCAAACACTATACACAGATTGAACATGTAGTATTTTAGATTTATCTTCTTTACATGAGATTAGTTGTAAGATATATTGTAATAGTAATCAAATTGGCACAGTATCTAAAGAAAATTATTATAACAAGAAAGTTCCCAGAAAATGAATCATGTAAGTTGTTAGCCCACCATCTGTTGATATTGGGCTATTCATATGGCCCTGCAACTGTAGTCCATCCGTTGTCTGTCCTTCCTGAACAATTATTGTTACAGCTAGTTCTCAGAAAGGACTGAAGGGATCTCCTTGAGGTCTAGTTCTGCATATTACTTTTTCAGAGAGATCAGAATCCAACATGGCTGACAGGCAGCCATCTTGGATTTTTACCAAAGGAAGTTTGTTACCGCTTCTCAGAAAGGACTGAAAGGATCTCTTTGAAATTTGACATGAAGGTTCCCCTTGAGGTCTAATGGTGCATATTGCATATTCAGATAGATCAGAATCCAACATGGCTGACAGGTGGCTATCTTGGATTTTTACCAAAGGAAGTTTGTTATTGCTACTTCTCAGAAAGGACTGAGGGGATCTCCTTGAAATTTGACAAGAAGGTTCCCCTTAAGGTCTATATTACTTTTTCAGAGAGATCAGACTCCAACATGGCCGACAGCCTGCCATCTTTGATTTTTACCAAAGGATGTTTGTTACCGCTATCTCTCAGAAAGGACTGAAGGAATTTCCTTGAAATTTGGCATCAAGGTTTCCGTTAAGATCTAGTTGTGCATATTGCATTTTCAGAGAGATTGGAATCCAATGTGGCTGACAGGTGGCCATTTTAGATTTTGACCATAGGAAATTCGATATTGCTATGTCTCAGAAAGGACTGTAGGGATTCAGTTGAAATTGGACATGAAGGGTCCCTTTGAGGTCTAGTTGTGCATATGACATTTTCAGAGAGATTGTATTCCAACATGGCTGACAGGCAGCCATCTTGGATTTTGACAATGGAAGTATGTATTTCTCAGATTGTACTGAAGGAATCTTTTTGATATTGATTTTGGAGGTTCCCCCTGAGGTCTAGATGTGCATATTACATTTTCAGAGAGATCAAAATCCAAGATGGACACCTGTCGGCCATGTTGAATTCCATTCTCTGAAAATGTAATATGTTCAGTTCAAGTTCAGTTTTGCTATAATCTTGTGAAAAAAGTATTTCACAGAAATATGGATTTAAGTTCAGATTCAATGTTTATACACAAAATAAGAGAAAAGAACAGTCTGTCATAAATCAGACATAGAACATTCAATAATGGGCGCCAAGATCCCTCTGGGATCTCTTGTATAATTAGTTACGTGCTGTACTTGCATAATATCTACATTCAAACCACCATTGTGACAAATTCATTTGAAAAATCACATTTAATTTATTTATACTCTAGTCTGTCCTATGTACTGGCCAATATGGGTACTGGCAATGTGGGAATCACAGCCCCACATTTTCATTGTAATCTTTGCAGGGCGACTTGAATAGCTCACCATCTGTTGTATATCTTTGTACCTTTCAGGGTCCATTAAAAGCAAAGAGTTGTCCCAAGACAGAGATCAGCATTACTTTAGGACAGCTGGAGTCGGAGATCGATGTTACATTGGTAGACAGAATCAACAGTTTGGTGAAACCAGAACCTCTACATAGAACTTACACAGGAAGTAATGGACAGCAGTCCGGGGTATGTACACTCTTATAGAAAGGTGCTGATTAAATTAGGTAGATCTGGAATGATGAACAGAACCAAGTTCAGAGGTAGAGACACGAAATAAAGCTATCAAATCTAAATACAACACAAGATACAACACTGTAATTGTTTACAAGACCAAGTCAAAGGTTGAGACATGAAATAAGGCTATCAAATCTAAATACAACAAGATACAACATAAGACCAAGTCAGAGGTAGAGACATGAAATAAGGTTATCATATCTAAATACAACAAGATACAACACTGTAATTGTTTACAAGACCAAGTCAAAGGTTGAGACATGAAATAAGGCTATCAAATCTAAATACAACAAGATACAACATAAGACCAAGTCAGAGGTAGAGACATGAAATAAGGTTATTATATCTAAATACAACAAGATACAACATAAGACCAAGTCAGAGGTAGAGACATGAAATAAGGTTATCATATCTAAATACAACAAGATACAACACTGTAATTGTTTACAAGACCAAGTCAAAGGCTGAGACATGAAATAAGGTTATTATATCTAAATACAACAAGATACAACATAAGACCAAGTCAGAGGTAGAGACATGAAATAAGGTTATCATATCTAAATACAACAAGATACAACACTGTAATTGTTTACAAGACCAAGTCAAAGGCTGAGACATGAAATAAGGTTATCATATCTAAATACAACAAGATACAACATAAGACCAAGTCAGAGGTAGAGACATGAAATAAGGTTATCATATCTAAATACAACAAGATACAACACTGTAATTGTTTACAAGACCAAGTCAAAGGTTGAGACATGAAATAAGGTTATTATATCTAAATACAACAAGATACTGCAATTGTTTACAAAAATTTAAAACAATTCAAAGAGGAATTGTTGTATGTGCAGGGCTTTTCCTACTTTCTAAATTCTGGGTCCAGGGTCTGAAAAATTGTGAAAATATTAAACATTTTAACTAGAACAGAAAAATTTTATTTCGGACATTTGTCTGAAAATACTTAATTCTTTGTTCTGAAATTTCAAATTGGGAATTTGTACATATGTTTTGGAAAAATACATGCCAATTTTGCATCGGGAATGGGTCCTGTAACCGGACCCAAAAATGACGTACATGTAGGAGAATCCCTGTATGTAGATTGTATGAGTACAAAGGATAAACACAGTGTTAATTTAGTATTTTGGTTTTATCAAGATTATACTGAATTGACTATTAGAGATTTAAGACATTTTTATCTTCTTGTAGGCAATGCAGTACACGCTGGCAGAAACACTTGAAGAGGGTTCCATGTCATCTGAAAGAAAAATAGACATCAGTGTAACAAGTGCATCTGCTAAGGTCATCTTCAGGTAAGCATCTTACAATAATGGTCTGTCTTATTTTTGATTGATAAATTGATCTATTTTGATATTAACTAATAAAATAAAATACTATAAATATCATTAGTTATAGACATGTTTCTCAGACAAAATGCAAAATAGAATACAAAGAATAAAAAATTACACCTCCTTGTGTTGCTTTGTTTGCAAATAATCGGAGTGTGAAAGTACATGTATAATGCAGCTTCCATTTGGGACCCAATTAAAGTTTTAAATTCCAAGATGATTGGATGTAGTGTTAGTCTCGTAGGCATTTGGCAAAACACACCTTTGTATATCACACTTAATCGGGAATTTTTTTTTTAGTAAATTGATAATTTTGTAAAATACAATTTACATATATAAATACTACATTTTAAGAGTGACAATGTTCTTTTTATAACTGACACATAATCTTTAACCAACTGTGAATAAAAACACGACCCTGGGGAAAAAATCATTTTGTTTATTTGTTTATTAGAACCAAATTTTCGTTAAATTTCCATTTTCATTACAGTTCATGGTGCTTTCAATTTCCATTATATATGTACTTTATTTGCTCTGCCAATAGCACAATGCGAAATTTATGGCAGTTGTCTTTTCAAAATGACATACAGTTTATACCTACTACTACGATATCAGTTTATTAAAAAATTATTTTCTTTTTACAATTTAATTCCGCAAAGTTTATATTTTAATTATTTGTTCTCCATGGATGATAATATTGCTATTTTGCACATATTCTAAGCATAGATTCATAAATAATGAAAAAAGCTAGATTTCTTTATGTAGAATATCGCTGCCTAACAAGGAAAATGTTACAACTTCACTTGTTTTATCAATCAATTAAAAATTTCCAAACAAAAATCAAAACTGCGACAGTTTAAAACAATTATTCCTACATTATTGTACACAAAGATATATTCACTCAATAAACCAACTACTGTATTAATTGCCGTCCACACCTAAGGCATCACTTATACAAAGCCTATAGTGAAGCACGTACTTCGCAACTGGAGTTCGCGTTGTGATGTCACACGAAGCTCCGTCCCTTTCTGGCTACTTGAGCCCTCCGTAAAGGTGAGCTTTGCAGTTTCTCGCTAATATTTCAAAAATGCGTGAAACCGATTTTTATCAGGTTTTAGATGTTGTTCTTAGAATGATGAGTTCTATAAATACAGAAATTTTCATTTTTGACTCAGGGCACTCTTTAACCTTGGCTATATCTAAAAGTAAACCAATGGGGATAGGTTTTTGACATTGATAGGGCTTTGACATTTCACAAATAGATTTCTTATGACCAGAGCTTTCATTTCACTTTTGACCTGGTGAGTTTGAACTACTTTTAAAACTTTTTTAACCTGAGCTGAAGGAATCAAAATATTTACCACTCCTTTGACCTTAAAACCTGACAGCTGTTGGTCAAATATCTTTTGATAATTACACCCATTTCTGTGATCATTATTGTCTTTTGACAACTCTTGTTATATAGAGGTTGACATTGAAAATCAAAGTATTCATCACAGGAAGAAATCAGATCTTTCAGTTTTAACTGAAAGATACCTTTCAGTGACCTTTCAATGATCATTCAGTGATCTTTGATCATATTTCAGTGGCCATTCTGTCACCTTTCAGTGGACATTCAGTCATATTTCAGTGATCATTCAGTCACATTTCAGTAGCCATTCAGTTGCCTTTCAGTGACCATTCAGTCGCTTTTCAGTGACCATTCAGTCATATTTCAGTGACCATTCAGTCATATATCAGTGACCATTCAGTCATATTTCAGTGACCATAACAGTCGCCTGTTATTATCATTTAGCGAATCTATATTTTCATTTAGTATGACCATGGATGTCCCTAGTTTTACATTCAACGCGAGTGTGCCATACCACCGTGTAGAGTAATCATAATTGGAAATATATATATATATATTGTTTCTATCACTTACATCTATGTTTCAATAATTAATACATCCTGTACGATAAGTGTGGAGAGACAGGCAGACAGACAGACGAAGAGACATTTATAATTACATTTTGAAACAGATAATTCACAAGACAACAAGATACACATTTGTTACATGTGTATGTTTTAGTTTTTGTCTCTTCACATAACTAAGTATATTATGTGTTTTAATATGTAATAATTTATTAGAATATTAGATTTAAAATACGTATTTTTACTTGATGTGGTATATACAAAGTTAAAGCCGGATAACTAGTAGATATGAATTGTCTTACTCTATTTTCATGAGAGAGAGAGAGAGAGACAGAGACAGACAGAGAGAGACCCCGAGAGGGAGAGAGAGACAGAGAGAGAGAGAATTATTATTGTTTATTTATAGTGTGATAGTAATATTTTTTATCACATGATTTATGTCTATTATTATATTTGGGTGATCAATATTCACACTAGTATGATTACATTCATACATATGTAGATCTAACAACATAGCCCGTGTACGTGTGTGTAGTACACATCTGGTCGGATTTATCTCTACTATAGGCCACCCGCGGTTAGGGTACCTCTTTCCAGCTGTAAACAAAGCCGATACATGGCAGCGCGTTCAATTAGGAGTGCAATTGAACAGTATATATGGATGCAATGTGGGATCAAAATAGTCTATTAACTGTTCGATTAGTTTGTAAATATGTATTTAAATATAATATAAAGATAGAATTATATAGATTCACCGATAATGAGACAACTAAGAAGTCTCTGCTTTCAGCAAGGAAAAAAAAAATTATGTTTGTTATCATTCAGATGCGGTTGTATATTACACTGTATGCCTAATAGTGACTTTAAAGTAAAACGTCCCTCCAGTCAGAGGGTCATATTTCTCTCTCTCTCTCTCTCTCTCTCTCTCTCTCTCTCTCTCTCTCTCTCTCTCTCTCTCTCTCTCTCTCTCTCTCTCTCTCTCTCTCTCTTCTCTCTCTCTCTCTCTCTCTCTCTCTCTCTCTCTCTCTCTCTCTCTCTCTCTCTCTCTCTCTCTCTCTCTCTCTCTCTCTCTCTCTCTCAAGACAAAGCTATAGCAAACTAAATCTCTGAAAGGGGGAAAATTCATCATTTGTGACTTAAATCAAATAAGATCCATTTTATTATGTCGAATTCCTGAATTTGAAAACTGAAATATCATGCAAGGGACTATCAGTACAGGTATGTTTTATTCAAATCCGGTTGGTATTATTGTCCTAAGTCCTATATTGCTACTGCTCCGACACCGGCATACAATTGTATCAAAATCCTTTGATAACCAAAGACAGCAGGGCACTTGGAGTGAGATGCGAGTTCAATACATCTACAAAATGAAAAAAACAATTTTTTTTACTTTTAAAAGCTATAAATGTTTTGCAGAAACAAACAATTAATCTAGCTCCTCTATATTTTCACAAAATATAACAAAATTATTAGCAACACGTAAGCAAAAATGTAATGTTTAAAATGTAATTGTACCAGAATGTTTTGCTTCCACACACTCTTTATTCGCTTCCTATGACACTATTGATGTACCCAGGACGTACTCGGCACCCTTATCATTGCTGGTATTAATTTCAATTTAAACATGAATACGATTGTATCTATTATCTATATATCTATTCGATTTTAATGCTTTTAATGAGAGAGAATGTATAAGCGAGTTGAAAATGGATGCTATAGTGGAAAAGTTAGTTTGCGCATACACAGGAGATACTAAGGACTGGATTTTGTCCTGACATTGTCCGGATATGTCCTGACGGGGTTTTATGATAGTGCATTTAAAAGGAAAATATTATGGTGCATTTAACAGGAAAACAGTATGATAAAGTTGTGATGTTATTAAACTTCAGGATATAAACTACACTACGCATATGTACCATAAGTTTGTATACATTTTCTGTTTTTAGTATCTTGAAAGGCTCTTTTAAATCAGCATGCTTTGTGCCGATTGCAGATTGACCAGAATTTCATCGAAACGAGCCGAAACAAATTGTTTTCTAGCTGAGGTGTATGCGATTTAAAAAGCCTATCAAGATACTAAAAGAATATATACTTAAATTTCAATATTATACTATTTTCCTGTTAACTGCACATACATATCCCGACATGTCAGGACAAAATCCTGTTTAATTTTTACCCTGCACACCAATTCATTTCTTGGAAGTACTTTGTTCCAAACAAAAATTTCATTTTATTTCCTCTGTCTCAGTTTTGTCTCTTTTAATAATCCTGTAACATACTTTCAATGCACATTTAAATGTGAAATTTGGGTAGGAGTGTAATAGTCATTGACATCGACAGATTAACTGTCCAGTTCAACAGCTAGCTTTTGTGGCTGGACGGTTAGTGTGTTTGTCCATACACTGAAATTAAGCAATGGGGAGCTCAGTCAGCACCTGGATGGGTGACATGGGATGTGGGGCACTCAAATACATCCTGTATGTTATAGCATGATTAAAGAGACAAAATCACACAAAACAAGTTTAGCCGTGTGTTTAAAAAAAAAAAAAAAGACATGTGATTTCAAAGTACCTAAAAGTTCATGTACATGATAAGTCACTAATTGTCTAAAAGGTATATGAAATGTATATGACATTAACTGAATGGTCACTGAAAGGTGACTGAATGGACACTGAAAGGCGACTGAATGGTCACTGAAAGGTGACTGAATGGACACTGAAAGGTGACTGAATGGACACTGAGAGATGACTGAATGACCACTGAAAGGTGACTGAATGGACACTGAAAGGTGACTGAATGGACACTGAAAGGTGACTGAATGACCACTGAAAGGTGACTGAATGATCACTGAAAGGTGACTGAATGGTCACTGAAGGTGACTGAATGACCACTGAAAGGTGACTGAATGGTCACTGAAAGGAGACTGAATGACCACTAAATGGTTACTGAAATATGACTGAATGTTTCCTGCCATTCAGTTAACTGAATGGTCACTGAATGGTAACTGAATGGATTGGGAAAGGTGGATTTCAGTGACCATTCAGTTACCATTCAGTCACCATTCAGTCTCATTTTATCCTGTGTATATTTCTTATACTAGGTATATTGTCTTATGTAATGTTTCATTCAGATTTCCAATACCAGATTTGCGTCCAGCTTCAGAAGTTGGCAAGTTACCATGGTGGCAGAAAAATCTGCGAGATGAAATACTAGTGCTGCAATTAGAGGAGGCTAGATTCCAGACCTCTTATATGTCCTCACAAGTCTTAGAGGAATTAGATTTCTCTTGCAAGGAAGCTCTAGGTAAATTAACGTCAGAAATAACACCTTTAGATGATATAAATTTAATTTTGAAAGTAAATAAAGGAAATTTGTTGATGAGTGACAAAATCCTGCCAAGTCTACCTGAAACAATTTCCTGTTGTTGCCATTGCAATAAAAATTCTTGAACATAATTTCAATCCTGATGTACCAGTAGTCAGTTTTTATCTAGGCTTTTTCTTGTTGAAAAAAAACCCACAAATCAGACCATTATAGAAAATTGTATCCCATATCTAAGCTGATTTTGTGAGAAAGTTTGCCAGTTTACATGCCAAAGGCCGGTGGTCTCTTCCTGGGTACTCGCCTCCACTATTAAAAGTGGTGACCACCATATAATTGAAAAATTGTTGAGTGTGACTTAAAACACTATTCAAAGAAACAAATATAGAAAATGATCAACGTATTTGTTCAAGCTTCTTTCAGTGAGAGAAAGATTGTCTTACATTTCTTTTTATTCACACCTTTCTATTTTTGGTAACAGGCTCATTTCGCATTGATCCAAACCAAAGTCCAGTGCCATTTGCCTATATCAGCTGCGAGGGTGATAATGATGATGGCTTCAATTTTCCACAGTATGTATAATTTAATACATTCTAATGTATGCCTAGATTGTCTGTATCATTGATATGTTAGCAAGTAGGATAGTTCTAAATAATGAGGTAACAAAAGTCATATACATATACAAGGAACTATCTCATTGTATTTGTAGGTGTCAGTTTCCATATTTTAATTTAGCTCCGGCGTATTGAATTTTGTATTATAACTATGATAACACATGTATGTAATAAATATGTAAAGTATTGGTAGCTGTAAAACATATGTACTGCTCGTGTAAGATAGAGAAATGGGGATATATTTATGCCCCCTGCCTGAAAGGTCCGTCGGGGGCATATAGTGTTTGGATCATTCATCTTACATATAAAGTGTAATATTTCAAGTTTGGATTGTGATAGAGTAACCAAACTTGGACTGTAAGTTCATCTAAGGGTTGCTTACACTTCACTGACATTACATGCCCCTGGGGGTGCACTTCACTGACATCAGATGCCCTTAGGGGTGGAGTGGACTCATTTTCTTGGCCAGCATAGAAATTTATTGGGACAGGGGGCATTTGTGTTTCACAAACACATCTTGCTTTTTTTTTAAATTGGGAATGTGATGGATAGTTAAGATGGACACATTTTGGTGTTCTATGTTATATACTTTGAAACATGTTGATAGCATTCCTAAATGCTAACACAAATGATACTCCTATATTTATGTGCTGTATGCTGGTATGTCAGTAGCTCACTAATAAAGGGAGGTAACTCTATATCATAACACATACGAGACAATGATGAAATTATATGTAACTTCATTAACCTTGTGACTGGACGATTTCACATTTATCATTCAACACCACATGTTTTATTATTTTTAAGTTTTAATAATGTTTTTACTCCCAAAACAAATTGTTTAATTTATTATCATATGACTATAGATAATTTGTAAATTACAAAGCAGGCATTTTTACCTTTCTTTGTATTAGCTTTGTAGAGATCGAGTCACTTTCTACTAGGAGCCACAGTACTGGTGGAATCTCATTTCTAAAACTGAAAAATACGATTATTATATTTTCAACTAATATGAAACTTAATGTACAATATAATACACAGGTAATTAAGGTCACATTCAGGGTCAAGATCTTGTAGGTGAGAAACATCTATCACTTTGATCTAGTGTTTATTCTACTAATGTAATCTTTGAATACTTCTGTTGTAGATATTTTTTTCTTTTTTTGTCAAATTTAATGATATAAAATCGTTCATGGATCATTATAATTACTGTATTTATTTTTTCTAACCAGGTTAATCATTAAATTCTCAGAGAGAACTATGTCTGAACTAGAAGAAACGCCATCTTTGCTAGATAACAGCCCGACATTTGATTCTTTGAATGGTGCTTGTGACTTTACAAAGCGGACACCGTCTCCATTTTCTAGTAAAAAACATATGTATGGCAAGGAGGAGATGTCGGAGAAAGATCACATTTCAACTCATGTCAGCAAAGAGGCAAGTGTAAAACTAGTCAAAAAAAAACTATACTGAGTTTCTGAGAAAATTAGCAGATATAGTAAAATCCATAAAACCTGGCAGGGGGAATCTCGTAAACCTTTCTTGTCCCAGACAAGTTTAAATTTTAGGTTATAAAGCTTAAGCATGTTGACATTAAAATAACATTGACCAGAGTAATTGTTCCTACTTATCACCATACATAATAGAGTATCCAGTGAGGAATAAAATATTTTACCTGTGAACCTTGTCATAACAAAAAGTGAGTAGAATCATCCTTATGATAATCAAAACACCGAAAATTTATTATGCACCTTGTTTGAAAGCATTTTTAGCTTGCTGGGACGAAGGTCTGGAGAGCTAATGCCATACCCCCAGCGTCGTCATCTGTAGACAAAACTTTAACCTGACCTATAACTTTTTAATCGCAAGGGACATAGATCTGATATTTCACATATAGATTTCGTATGACGAGAGCTTTTGTTCAGTAGCATGACTTTTGACCAAGTGACCTTGACCTTGGACTTTGACCTACTTTTCAAAAACTTAAACCTTGGCTATAGCTTTTAAACCAGGATGGATAGGGCTTTGATATTTTGCACATGGATTTTTTTTTACCAGAGCTTTCATTTGGTACCTTGACTTTTGACTTACTGACATTGAACTTTGAACTACTTTTCAAAAACATTAACCTTGGTTATGTCTTTTAAACCATGAGGGATAGGGCTCTGATATTTGACATGTATATTTCTCATCACCAGAGCTTTTATTTGTATCTTGACTTTTGACCTAGTGAACTTGACCTTGGACTTTGACATACTTTTCAAAAAGTTTTAAACTGAGCTGAAGGAATCAAAATTTTCCAGTCCTATGACTTTAAAACTTGACAGCTGTGCGTCAGATATGTGACTATCTATATATCTGATTTACACCCATTTCAGTGAGTTTTGTTGTCTTCTGACAATTTTTGTTAGTTTATTTGGCCTGAAGAGTCAAGCTTTTGCTGTGGCCAAATGTCCAATGTCCATCTATTAATTAACTTCTCAGTAATCTTTGCAAAGATTTTAATCAAATTTGACAGGAAGCTTGGTTTTAGAGAGATAATTCAAGTTTGTGAATAAAAAGGGGCTAGTACCCAAAGGGGCTCCACAAGGGGCCAAAAAGGATCAAAACTGGGTACATTCTTAAAAATCATCTCATGACCAAATTTGTCAGTTGATGGCTTTTTGGCTTCTTGTATTAAAATGAATGGAATAAGATTCTGTTTAGTTCCCTGTTAGTTACTGAATGTTTGCGTCATTTATCTGGATAATGGTTTATGTTAAAGAGGCTTTAGCTGTGTTTACCAAAAAAAAAAAAAAAAATCTTAATTTTTTATTTTCTACTTTTACTATATGTATTTGATGTACGATAACAAATAAGATCTATATACAGGCATAAAAAGTCTTATAGTCCTATATATTTTTAAAATAAGGTCAGGTCCAGCGTGGTATTCATCTAGAAATAGTAAGGTTGAGTTAATCAAAGTGCCAGATCTGGGTTTTTCAAGCAATGTACCGGTATACAAAATATATAGGAATTTAAGAATTTTATGCATGTGTATATATCTTTTTTATTATTGTATATCAATCATCTAAGTAGTAAAAAGGGGAACAGATTTTTCCAAAAAACATAGCTAATGCCCCTTTAGAGTGACCAACATTATGAAGGCCTCTAAGTGGTTAGTGTATTATGCTTTGATCCGTGGTATATAACATTTGCATGCGTTGAAGCCCATCTGGATCTGTTGTGATATGTAGAAGTTTGTCAGTTAACTTGTGGAAGGCTGATTTTTCGGATTAGACTAAAAACCGAGGTCCTGTGTCACAGAAGCCATGACACTGCATTGATGTCAGTCCATAGCACAGGTCAAAATATTTGTGGCACTTCAGCTAAAGCTAGTCAAATCTTCATACAAGTGAAAGATTACTGGCAGGATGAAAAACAACAAGCAAAGAAACAAAATAAAAACAAATGTGTCTTTGTTCTTGTTGCAGCATAGTCAGTGTTTCTCCTCCAACTGTAAAATTGTGCTGTCTTTGTAAGATTGAAAAATTGTTAAATGTGGCAAAAAATAAATTAAAAAAATAAAAAACCAAAGTTTTAATTAATTTGTTTAACATATCTATTTGGCTAACTCAAGTTTTATTTCAATCAAAGGCCTCTGAAAAGTTGAAAGGTTAAGGAGTAGTAAATGATAAAACCTGATGTTATTGTTCCTTTATATGACAGTTGATCATGCCGGGAGATAGAGAGGAAGTATCAGAATTCCAAGAGAAATCGACCAGCAACAGCAAGATGATAATCGAGCTTAAGTTACCTTATGTTAATTTGTTTCTACCCGACAAACATTTCTACGAAGTTTTGTATAATAGGTAACTCTCTTCGTCTCTGTTTGTGTGCATGCCTGTCTCTCTGTGTGCCTGTCTGTCTGTCTCTGTCTGTCTCTCTCTCTGTCTGTCTCTGTCTCTGTCTCTCTGTCTGTCTGTCTCTCTCTGTCTGTCTTTCTCTCTATCTGTCTCTGTCTCTGTCTGTCTCTGTCTCTCTCTCTCTCTCTCTCTCTCTCTCTCTCTCTCTCTCTCTCTCTCTCTCTCTCTCTCTCTCTCTCTCTCTCTCTCTCTCTCTCTCTCTCTCTCTCTCTCTCTGCTAAGTTCACAGTGTTGAAACCACAAATTAAGGCAAAGGCAGTTAATAATATGTATGTATAATGTAAATATATAAATAACTTTATTAAAAGCTTTTTCTTAATTCATCTCCTTTGAAATTTCTGTGGGTCATGGTTTGTTGATAGTAGAGGTACTGTTATGGTTCTTCTTTCATTAATCCAGGGGAATCCACAATGCAGTACTGTGAATATATACATGTAACTTGTAATTTTGTCCTGAAGTAATTTTATCACTGTCGAATTTATATTATAAGGTATTTATCATATCTTAACAGAATCAACAATGACCTGTTGCTTTGGGAACCAATGGCTCCTTTCCCTCTTCAGACTCAAGATTTAGCAAGTGCTTCCATCCAGCCATTTGATCTGAGCTGTTATCCACATGTTTTACAGGATCATTTCTCTATGGCAAAGTCTGCATTGTGTGGTATGTTGATGTTAATTTGTACCATAGATCTTCTACATGTAGTGAAAGGTTTGATGGAGAATTCTATATACTTATGATCTGCTGGCTTTGCCTGAATCACATTGATAGGAAACAAAGAGCTTCCTTATAAACTTGTGTTTAAGTAAGATGTTTTAAATTGGTTATGAGGCTCTTAGGTTTTCCATATAGACCGGTTTGTAGGACTAAATTTCTCAGTGTTCTTACTTTAGTGACAGTCCCTCATCCAAGATGAGACTCACTTTAATATAGGACACATTGGAAAATACATACAAAAGTATTCTTCTCAAAAACAAACAAATGGATTGAAACCAAACATGTCATGAATGTTTCTTAAGTTATATTGACCAAGTGGTCTTACATTGGTGCCAACCCACCATTCAAGATGGCTGCCAGCAGGGGATTTGATTTAACTGTTTTATCTAGAGAACCACTGAAACCAGAGATACCACCATATTGTTTATCAAATTACAACTCCATTAACGGCAATAAAAGTAACTGATTCAAAGTCAGCATTTAGCAAGTTTCATAATTTTGGCAAAGATAATGCATAACTTGAACACAAGGGTTTAAACATTTTAAATATGAAGTAGGTACATGTAAAAATATCTCTGTCACAGACATGTACAAATGTGTGATCCATATAATATTTAAACAAATCCATATCCATTACAGAATCATCAGATGAGGATGAGGATATGTCTTTTGGCTACTACAGTATCCATGACAGCAGATATCCTAAACAAAAACAACAGGGTAAACAACTGCCTAACAAAATGTGTTTATCACTCAAAATTGATAAAGGAAAGATCACAGCTCATACTAAGTCTCAGGTAAGATAGGTCAAGGTCAAAGCTCGTACTAAAAGTCTTAGGTAAGATAGGTCAAGGTCACAACTCATACTAAAATTCTCAGGTAAGATAGGTCAAGGTCACAACTCATACTAAAATTCTCAGGTAAGATAGGTCAAGGTTACAGCTCATACTACTGTATGGTTGTTTAATTTCATGGATAGAAAATTTCGCGTTTTTCTGAAGGAACTGATTCAGTGGTATTAAATTTCTGATACTTCATAAGTGTGAGGTATTATATTCATGGGTATTTAATTTCGCGGAGATTTCTTTGACTGTGAATATAGCGAAAATAAATCCCCTGCAAATAAAAGCAACTAAACAGTAAGTTTCAGGTAAGATAGGTCAAGATCAAAATAATTATTATTATTGCCTCTTGATGAAGGTATCAGGGCCAGAAGTCACTATTTACTTAATATGTTAGTTTAACTTTTATTTTTTTGACTTTTTAGTCATTTTTAAACCTTCTGGATTTGACTGAATAGTAAACACATTATTATCTTTCATCATTCACATAAAAACCTTGGATCACTCTTATGATTTGCCTTGCTAAAAATTAATTAATATGTTAAGTACAATACTCCAAATTTGACTGGGTACTCAAACAATTTTTTGATCATTTTGAAGCTTTTTTTTCAAATTAGCAAAAACAAATTCATCATTATTTTCATTTGTTTGCCATCAGAATACAAACTTGTCCAGTTGCAGCATAAATTCTGTGTGTTTTTCCTAAAAATCACAAAATGACAGTTAAGCTTGAGTACTGAGTAAATTTGGTGACTTTGGGCCCTGGGTTGCTCATTTTGTATGTTTATATATCTTAGGACTGACATTTGATAAATATAAGATTCCGGAGAGGGTGGTAGTGGAAATTGTAACCCTTAGGAAATACATTGTCGACCGAGGCGAAGACATTTTCCACTACCACCCGATCAAGAATCTTATATTTTTTGTATTAAACCAATCCACTGTATTGAAGCATATATTTTCCATTGAATTAGTTAAAACACAAAATTAATACAACACCAATTTTATTTTTATACTTTATTCATGCAAAAACCTATATAAGTTCATCACGTTTGTAACACAAACTGCCTTCTATACTCAATACTATCAATATGTTTTACCATTCTTTGCATTTATTTTGAATTCAAAGCCTCCATCAAGGTGTGCATGACTTTTTGGCTGACTTCAACAAATGTATTTGACAACAATGTATAAATTCTGTCAAATCCTTTAATTTTTATTGTTGTTTCTCTCGGTTCCAGTCTGCATCGAGCAAATGTTTGTTTCATAACTCATATAGAGGGTACACCTAATTACCACATAGCTTACTAGAAAAAAAACAACACACAGTATGTACATCCATTTCTGCGCATGCAATTATTTTATTGAATATCACCCTGCTGAATATCACCCAGGAATGATTGTGATAATTGAAAATACTCAATGTTTATTGTCCAATGGAATTGCAATAATTTATGAAGAGGTATAATATTATATAAATATTACATTCATTAGAGGGTGTTATTGCATATTTTCACCCTGAGGAAGCATTGTTGACTGAGGCAAAGCGTATTATTATACTGAGTGTCATATTTGTTTGCTTTAACATAGATAACCATAGATATTTTGCATCTCAACTATTATCCAGCAAGCTTACAAAATACAAAACAAATAGCCTACAAACGTTTTGGCTATGACAAAAAGCTCTCACTGGGATGAATCGTACACACACAACATTGGTGCATGTGACTTTTTTGGAATGTCACCCTGGCTCACTTGGATGAACCGTATGCCCATAATGTTGGCACATATTATATTTTTTGGAATGTCACCCTGGCTTCTTTATCTGAGCGGGCAACATTGAAAATTTTCACGTTTCTCTCAACCAGTCAGATTATGAAATTTCAACAGAAGGTATAATGAAATACAAATGTCATGAATATGGCATCCACATGGAGTGGTAGTATTCTGTTTTACTTATATTAACAATATGTCATTTTTATTCATTGTGATTGATATTAATTTTTTGTGTTGAATCCTATGAATGTGAGAACATGTAAAATATGCCTATTAATGAATATTGATAAAATTGAGCCTTCTGTGGCAGAGTGGTTAGAGCATCCCGCTGGAACCTAAGCTTATTTAATGAGAAAGTTTGCCACTTTACTTTTGGAAGGCAGGTGGTCTCTTTCATGGCTACATTGTGGTTCCTGGTACTCCCCTCCACCATTTAAAACTAGCCACCACTTTATGAGGTATTTGTATTTGATTATCAATATTATGCGTAGTATCTAATTCCTGTCTGTCGATCTATTTTCTTTTTTTTTTTGCAACAGGTGGAACATACCCATGGAGAAGTGATCGCCATTATAGAAGATGGTAACCTGTTTGTTGTGTCACATTACCAAGGTGACCCATGTCTCCAGTATATATGTTTCCTATGTAATAAAGCGGAGTTATATCACTCAGGTAAAATATTGCTACACCAAGTTGACCCATGTGTATGTTTCTTATGTAATAAAGCGGAGTTATATCACTCAGGTAAAATATTTCTACACCAAGTTGACCCATGTCTATATTTCTTATGTAATTAAGCAGAATTATATCACTCAGGTAAAATATTTCTACACCAAGTTTACCCATGTATCCAGTATATATATTTCTTATATGATAAAGCAGAATTATATCACTCAGGTAAAATATTTCTACACCAAGTTTACCCATGTATCCAGTATATATATTTCTTATATAATAAAGCAGAATTATATCACTCAGGTAAAATATTTCTACACCAAGTTGACCCATGTATCCAGTATATATATTTCTTACATGTATATAATAATGCAGAATTATATCACTCAGGTAAAATATTTCTACACCAATGATTGTTTTTTATAGTAAATTCTACAGACTCATTGTTTAGTTACCAGTAAAACACATTTCAAGACACAAACATCTGTTGACCTTTGCATGCTTTGTAAAACAAATATAGCATTATAGACCTGTTTTCACCCCAGGATTGAAATATTTTGGTCTATTCCTTTTTAGGTGCTGTTCAAAATAAAAAGGAAGACATTGATCTTCAAAACTTTGAGGTACCATTGGCACTACGGAAACAGAGAACAATTTACCAATCAGAGCCGGGGGTACATTGTCATTACATGTCAGATAATGGCTACGACTTAGACTCTGTCGATATGGTGTCTGTAGCAGTCAAAGTGAAACTAGACTCTACTCCAATTAGTGATCTAACACGTGATGAAAAAATAAAGGTTAGTTGCCATGTCAACACTGTAGTATATCAAGGTCAATGCCTTGTATGCTGTCTTCACTTTGTTAACCAGAGTTTTATTTACACACAATATTGCAAGAGCCCTCACTTGCGAGTATAAAATTCTCACTTAATATTTTAGCCTGATACTCAAAGGTACAATGCAATATTCTTGGGTTTGATTTTAGCCATTGGACATAGAAGAAACACGTTTTAGAAGACGGTTAATACTTTTTGTGAGTTCACGCCAGAGCATGAGTGTGTACAGATCACAAATTTTGTAATAAACTACGATAATAGTGTAACAAATGATCATTCAGAATTGCCAAAATATTATCTTGCGAAGAAATGAAGAATCAGTAATTCATGAAAATGAAATCCAACAAAAATATCTGGGTTTACAGTATTAGGAAAGAAATTGACGATGTTTATGAATTTCAGTATTCTTTACATTACAAACTTACATCATTCTACCTTTTTACCATACTTTTGTTATTACATGTGTATTCTGGTAAATGTTAATGTGTCCAACACTAGAGTTTTTATCAGTTTTGTTGTATTATTCAATTTGCAGGAATTTTTGGTAGCAGTAGGAGTGCGGGATGCCACCCTACAACATAGGATGGCAGAGTCAAAACAAAATTGGATCAGTCAGGTAATGTCACTCAAGTTAACCACAATACACAGGTAACACACATTATTCAGGCGAAGTAGGTGAGATATATCATTCAGGTAATGTCACTCAAGTTAGCCACACCACACAGGTAACACTCATTATGCAGGTGAGGCAGGTGAGATATATCTGTCAGGTAATGTAACTTAAGTTAGCCACATCACATAACACACACATTATTCAGGTGAGAGACATCAATCAGATTAGGTACACAAGTACAGTATAGGTAAGATTCATAATACAGGTATGATAAGATACAACAATTTAATAAGTTGATAAGTTTGAATTCAATTTAGATTTGATCAGTGTACTGGTAATTTAGATGTTCAAAATAAGAACATGCATGAGTAAAGGAAAACAATGTGCTTGTGAAAACCAATAATAATTAGGACATTTCTTTAGATAAATGAAAGTGACGTTTGGTTGTGTTATAAATAAAAAACAACAACTTGTACAATTTTATTTCCTGTTTTATAAAACCACAAAATTAATCAGTGGGATAATTTTTCAATATGATTTTAGGTGATGGATTTTCTTGATGTGAAAGATTATGATTTACTGGGTTATACCATGCCAAAAGTGTTGACAGAATTACACGTTCACCTGTGGAATTGTTCAGTTGATTACAGGTATGTCATAGTAACTAATTTTATTATCACTACAATTTTGTTTCATTTGATTTGGCTGTAAACCAGCAGCAATACAGCCATTGGTGTCACACATTTTGATAAAAAAATCATACCATACCCTAGTCCAACATAGTCATTTGCTATCCTCAGATTATACCGTACCCTAATCCTACATAATTGTCTGCCATCCTCAGATTATACCATACCCTAGTTCAACATGGTTGTTTGCCATCCTCAGATTATACCATACCCTAGTTCAACACGGTTGTTTGCCATCCTCAGATTATATCATACCCTAGTTCAACACGGTTGTTTGCCATCCTCAGATTATACCATACCCTAGTTGAACATGGTTGTCTGTCATCCTCAGATTATACCATACCCTAGTTCAACATGGTTTTCTGCCATCCTCAGATTATACCATACCCTAGTTCAACATGGTTTTCTGCCATCCTCAGATTATACCATACCCTAGTTTAACATGTTTGTCTGTCATCCTCAGATTATACCATACCCTAGTTGAACATGGTTGTCTGTCATCCTCAGATTATACCATACCCTAGTTGAACATGGTTGTCTGTCATCCTCAGATTATACCATACCCTAGTTCAACATGGTTTTCTGCCATCCTCAGATTATACCATACCCTAGTTCAACATGGTTTTCTGCCATCCTCAGAATATACCATACCCTAGTTTAACATGTTTGTCTGCCATCCTCAGATTATACCATACCCTAGTTCAACATGGTTTTCTGCCATCCTCAGATTATACCATACCCTAGTTTAACATGTTTGTCTGTCATCCTCAGATTATACCATACCCTAGTTCAACATGGTTTTCTGCCATCCTCAGATTATACCATAGCCTAGTTCAACATGGTTGTCTGCCATCCTCAGATTATACCATAGCCTAGTTCAACATGTTTATCTGGCATTCTCAGATTATACCATACCCTAGTTCAACATGGTTGTCTGCAATCCTCAGATTATACCATAGCCTAGTTTAACATGGTTGTTTGCCATCCTCATATTATACCATAGCCTAATTCAGCATGGTTGTCTGCCATCCTCAGATTATATCATAGCCTAGTTCAACATGGTTGTTTGCCATCCTCAGATAGGTCAACATGGTTGTTTTGTCACCCTCAGTTTTTTGCTGTCATGCTGAAAATGGTTAAACTGTTAATCTTTTCATGTTTTTATTTCTGATAAATCATTTTTTAGATACATTGTATATCACAGTCTCTCCACTAAGAACATATCTACCACCATTCTGTGTTGATCTCTGTTTTTGATCACGTCAACAGCTGATAAAATGAGAACAATACTAACACAAACTAATATACATGGTAATATATAATTAAGTACAACAGAACATGAGGACAGATTAATGTTTCTGTAATGTTATAATTGTAGACCACTTCATATTCCCACTAAAGCTGTACTAGCAGCAAAATCATTTAGTATATCAAGTAACATCGTGGCGGATTCACCTACTTCACTATTGCGGTAAGTACATTTATGATATTGTATCTGAATCACTTATTTCTAGTAACATTGTAGCTGAATCATGTATTTAACTGTTACAATAAATATATCCAGTGATATTGTACCTGAATCACTCACTTCATTGTTACAGTCAGTACATTCAGTGACATTGTAGCTGAATCACTTACTACATTGTTATAGTCAGTACATCCAGTGATATTGTAGCTGAATCACTATATTTTTAGTCAGTACGTACATATTGTTTCAGTCATACATTCAGTGATATTGTAGCTGAATCACTTACTACATTGTTATAGTACGTACATCCAGTGAAATTGTAGCTGAATCACCATATTGTTAGTCAGTCAGTACATCCAGTGACATTGTAGCTGAATCACTTACTACATCATTACAGTCAGTACATCCAGTGACATTGTAGCTGAATCATCATTGTTAGTCTACATTGTAGCTGAATCACCATATTGTTAGTCAGTCATACATCCAGTGACATTGTAGCTGAATCACTTACTACATTGTTACAGTCAGTACATCCAGTGGCATTGTAGCTGAATCACTTACTACATTGTTACAGTCAGTACATCCAGTGGCATTGTAGCTGAATCACTTACTATATTGTTAGTCAGTACATCTAGTGATATTGTAGCTGAATCACATACTATATTGTTAGTCAGTACATCTAGTGATATTGTAGCTGAATCACTTACTACATTGTTACAGTCAGTACATCCAGTGATATTGTAGCTGAATCACTTACTACATTGTTAGTCAGTACATCCAGTGACAGTGTAGCTGAATCACTTACTACATCATTACAGTAAGTATATCCAGTGACATTGTAGCTGATTCAGTTACTGCATTGTAGCTGATTCAGTTACTGCATCGTTACCATCAGTATATCCAGTTACATTTTAGCTGAATCACCTACTACATTCATCTAGTGACATTGTCTGAATCACTTTACTGTTATGGCAAGTATGATGAAGTATGTCTTGTAGTTGTTGCTGCATCATGGATCTTACTCAAGAAAGTGAAGTACAGTGTATTTATGTATGTATAGTAATGACTGCTAAAGCAACAATCATTTAGTGTAATGTAACAAACTGAACTATTGGATAGCTGCTGTAAGATTTTCTTTTTACTATTTCAGGTTTGTTTTAGATGATGCTGGTTTATATTTATCACAGTCATCTAGCAGTTTATTTGTAGATCTGAAAAAAGGTACAAAATTTATATCAATATTAACCTTAACCTTAACTAGCTGAGTCTTTCTTCTAACCTTGACTTAGTCTAGCCGAGTCTTTACACTAACTTTGACCTAGTGTAGCTGAATCTTTACTCTAACCTTGACCTAGTCTAGCTGAGTTTTTATTCTAAACTTGACCTTGTTTAGCTGAGTCTGTACTCTATCCTTGACCTAGTGTAGCTGAATCTTTATTCTATCTAACTTTGACCTAGTCTAGCCAAATCTATATTTTAACCTTGACATAGTCTTGCTTAGTCAGTCATCATTACCTCTAACATATCATTTATTTATATATGAAAGACATACCTATATATAATACATTGACATTGATTTTGTAGATTATGTTTGTGTGATTGACTTGGAAAGATTTGAATTAGAGTTTAGATCCAGTGATGGAAAAGACCAGGTAATTATTATTATTTTTTTTTTTTTCATTTTTATTTTTTTTATAATAGAAATAACTTGTCTACTGCAAGTTTTGAGGAAAAATTTCACTTGCCCTATCATTAAAACTATGGAATTTGTCTGTGCCGGTTATAAATGGTAAGATATTTCTTTGAAGTTTATAATAACTTCAGTTCTTCATGTAGGCCTATTAACACTGTACATATTGTGTTTCACTGATGTCAAATTTCTGTTTAAATTTACCGAAGAACATTAAAGTGCATATACTTACTCATCTTTTAGCATGTTTACTACAGTCATTTTATGGAGTTTACAACAGATTGCTTTTGTTTTCAGCGATTTCCCATCACAGATTTACGAGTGTTGACAAATCGTGTAAACATTCGGACATGTTCTGATTCCTGTGCAGCATTAACCGAGTTGATTCAGTACTTTGCCAATGATGGAGATTTACTAGAATGTGATGAGAGGGTTCAACCAAAGGAAGAAGATATTTTACCAGACACAATGTCTAAAAATAGTGTAAGATATATTTAGTATTGTTACAAATATAAATCTCACACTCTAATGTTTGTTATTCATCTTTTCCTGAGTAAATAATCCTAAAGTAAGTCTTCCAATCAAAAATGTTGTCACAGTAATAAAATCTGATTTGATTGGTAGATATTCTTACTCTCCGCCAGTCAGAAATATTGTTACAGTAATAAAATCAAATTTGATTGGTATAGATTAATGTCAAAATGGAGTCGGGCATGGAAAAAGTTTATAATTTGGTAGCAGGTAAATACACAGCTTCGTATGTCTTACAGTTATAGTTTTCTTTATGTTAATGATTCAGGTTCTCATACTTTTTATTTACAGTCAGAAAATGAAGATGAATTAGAAGGAACAGGGCTGTCTGTATCATGCCAAGAACATTTGAATACAATGGTAGAAGATGCAATGCAAGAATCAAGCTCTGCATCTGGAAATGAATTAGGTATTAGCTATTCACCCTTGTGATTGACAAATATTGTTAATTTACCATGACAGTGACACAAAGCTGTAAGTTATTGTTTTATGTGTGTTCATATGTATAGAATATAATTTATATTGGACAGAGACATACATTTTTAACTCAAGAATTTCCCAGTTGCATTATCAAGTATGTGCATTGTTGAGGTTATTATCTGAAGTAATTTCTGTATTTAGGTTTAGGTTTACTGGAAATCATGTTATAAAACCCATTTTTCAGATAGTACAGATTCTCCTGGCAAACCACCAATGGAGGTATTTTTTGTTCCTGACAGTGATGAAAACTCTCAGTCAGTGCCACCTGCAGGAGTGATGCGACCCATTGTGATCTCTGCCAGTGCAGATTCTGTGACAAGCAGTGCAATATCAGATCAACCCGAGGCTTTAAGTGATGATGAGGAATTCTGTATCATAGACGATCCTGGGCTAGGAATTACAGTATGTAATGTTGTGGCAAATAGTAACATAATTCCTTGTCTGATACGCATGTGTGTGTGTGTGTGTGTGTGTGGGGGGGGGGGGGGACACAGACAGTGACTAAAAGTTTGAAAACCTGTGGTCACAACTTGATCATATATACCATGTACACATGGCTTATTGATGGTAATTGATTTTAATTTTTTTTTTACTTATATGGTGATGTCACCAACTTTAGGTTAAGTGCCATACATTTTGATCTGTGCTATAGACTGACATCAATACAGTGAGGGTAACCTGATGTGCTAGATGTCTGTCATGACATTGGACCTTTGCCTCAAGTCTTATCTGAAATAAATTTCACATATTGTATTTGTACCAAGTGTTGGGCAAAAGGATGGGTTACCTGATGTACTAGATGTCTGTTATGACATTGGACCTTTGCCTCAAGTCTTATCTGAAATAACTTTCACATATTGTATTTGTACCAAGTGTTGGGCAAAAGGAACAGTCACTAGTTTTACAATTCTTATGTATGATCTGATACAGGGAATTTAACCTGAGATTTCCTGCTTGTTAGGTATCAGACTAACCGATTGAGCCAATGCTAATGGTTGATGGTTTATGAATATGTATGAATCAGAGGGCGAATTTTATTTGTTGTTGGCATGTGTTTTAATCAATAAAGTTTTACTAGATGATGTTCTTCAAAGTTTTATGTAGAATTAATCTAATATACACTGTACATTATAAACAAGTTTATGAAGAAATAAGGAAAACAAATCACAAGAAAGATTAATTGACAAATTTTTTACAGCCAAAAGATGGAGAACCAGAAGTGAAGGTTTATACTGATGAACCAATAGAGATCAAAGAGAATTATTTTACTCAACCTCTCGGTAGAACTGACTTACTAAAGGCTCCAGATCATTTCCCAAACCCTGAGTACAGATATACATTAAAGGAACTTACAGCTGTATGGTACATGTATGGTGGTAGTGACTTTGGAAATAAGCCTGTACACTTAGATCATGGTAAGACTACATTTAGATCATGGTAAGACTGTACACTTAGATCATGGTAAGACTGTACATGGAGATCATGATAAGACTGCACACTTAGATCACGGTAAGACTGTACACTTAGATCATGGTAAGACTGTACACTTAGATCATGGTAAGACTATACATGTAGATCATGGTAAGGCTTTACACTTAGATCATGGTAAGACTGTACATGGAGATCATGATAAGACTGTACACTTAGATCATGGTAAGACTGTACACTTAGATCATGGTAAGACTGTACACTTAAATCATGGTAAGACTGTACACTTAGATCATGGTAAGACTGTACATGGAGATCATGATAAGACTGTGCACTTTAATCATGGTAAGACTGTACACTTAGATCATGGTAAGACTGTACACTTAGATCATGGTAAGACTGTACACTTAGATCATGGTAAGACTATACATGTAGATCATGGTAAGACTATACACTTACATCATGGTAAGACGGTACATTTAGATCATGGTAAGATTGTACACTTACATCATGGGAAGACTGTACACTGAAATCATGGTAATCCTGTACACTTAGATCATGGTAATACTACACTTAGATCGTGGTAAGATTGTACACTTACATCATGGTAAGACTGTACACTTAAATCATGGTATGACTACATTTAGATCATGGTAAGATCATGGTAAGACTACACTTAGATCATGGTAAGACTATACACGTAGATCATGGTAAGACTGTACATGGAGATCATGGTAAGACTATACAAATAGATCATGGTAAGACTACATTTAGATCATGGTAAGACTGTACACTTAGATCATCATAAGACTGTACACTTACATCATGGTAAGACTGTACACTTAGATCATAATAAGACTGTACACTTACATCATGGTAAGACTGTACACTTAGATCATGGTAAGACTATACATCCATGAGGTTTAATTTGACTTGGTTGTTTTGTAAAATAATAGTGATTTCACTAACTGTCAGACTTCGTATTTAAAATAAAAACTTCTTGTATAGCTGTTTGCTAATGACAGTGCTTTATCTCTGGTATCAACCTGAATCTATGAATGTCTATAATGGTCATCTTATGATCTTCACTGAGATTAAAACACTTTCTTATTTCAGACAGGGAAGTTACAGTGACAAAGAGGACTTCAGATATGGGGTATGTTATCCAGTATATAATCATTCTATTATCAGAACAAAATTAAAAAAAAAAAATATCATTTATACAACCAGTATAGAGATTTAAACAACCAAAATGGTTAAATTACAATAATATTAGTATTATCAGATTTCTTTTACATATCATATGTATCTTTTAAGTAGTTTTTAGGAGTTGATGGAACATCAACGCAGTTATGTTATTGGGAACAAGTCAAAGCACATTTTGCAGTATGGGTTTAATAACACATTATATTGACAGAAAATTGCACATGTATCTGCATTTCAGCAAAATAAACTCAACTTCAAGATTGAAATTTCCAAATCACACTTTTATTCGTATATTTTTGCTTTTTAAAATGACGAAAATATAGCAACAGTTCACTGAAAAATGTAGGTCTACAACACTTGTTGAAATTCATGCTATTCAGCGTCCTTTAAGAATTTAAGATGTTATAAATTTGCTTTAGAATGTTACTTTTCAATTATTTTTAACCATTATACTCTTGTGATAGAATTGGCATTAAAAGACGATAGACTGGACTGTTAACAATTCTTGCACACGATTAATATGCAAATGAGTTTTAGTCAAGTTTCCCTTACTGTGTATTGGTAAGATCTGTTTGTGAAGTTGGACATAGAAGTTGCGTCATTCCTCCTTCAGTGATCTTAACAGATGAGAAACTAGCATCAGTCTTTGAAGTTGGGAAAATGTTCTACATGTACACGTATTGACTTGATTTAAGGCTACTGATAGGAAGTATAGCGTAAGGGTATAATACTGCCCTTTCTCATAGAAATTTAACAATGATGAAATAATGTTTATAAGCACAAGATTTTATAATCATATCGCTGATCTATGTAGTTTGTTGCATAATAAGTAAGCCACCAGTACTCGCGTTAGGCCAAATGTCTGACCTGATATTTAATTACATTTTTTGTAAAACCTAATTTTACCAAATTAAAAAGTATTCAGTATACTGAGTGTATTATACTTCATTACCATCAACTCGTATCAGTACTTTTAGTAACTTGATAATAATATTTTTTTTCATTAAATGTTATTTTCCAATTATTTGTTTTCTTCCTACATTTGAGACTTTACTCTGGGCTACATAATTTTATTAGGTGTTCCCAATACTGGCTGGGTTGTAAGTTTTCACTTGTATTTTATATTTGTTGTAAGTTTTTTGTTGTATTCTATATTTATCTGTTAATTTTCAGTGACTATATGTCAGATTTATCCATTAAATACACTGCAAAAGGTACAGGTGCTTCCCCAGATAAAATCCACTGGCAGGTACGAGGGGGCAGAGGAAGGGACTTAAGTACTTTAATGGAACTACAACTCAGTAAGGTAGGTATATTTTGGGAAATCACTGAAGTTTTTGACTTTGATTATTTTTTTTATTATGAGTTGTTATGTAATAACAACCTATTATAGTTTTACTTCAACTTTTCATCGAGGGCTATCCTGTTAGCAGTTAAGAGGTTGCATTCGCACTTTGTGTAAAATATAGTCCAACTCCAGAATTCTACTTTTACAGAAAAGTCAAATATTTTGGTGTAAATGAAATTAAATCTAGTTTGAATAATCATTAAATGAAATACTATTTAATTCTACTTACCTCTGCCTTTTGAAATTATATAATACGATTTATAGTTAGTTTCAACAAAACGTCATTGATCTATTTATAAATATGGAATTCCACTAAGGCCTTATTGCTATGACAGGCTCAGAACTCCTCAGGTTTTTCTGTGTACTCAGTTAAGCATCGTCAGCTTCACCATTAAAAAATAAATGTGCCATAGGGTTTGCGCTGTAGAAAGTAGTTACCTGAGATTCAACCATTAAAATACTCCTTTGTGTCTAATTTGAATCTTGTTTCATTCGCTTACTCTCTCCTTATAATTCCTGAACTAGGACACCGTTTCTTTTAATTTGAAAACCCTTACTGCTCAATGGCCGTAAGTGCTGAGCATAGGCCAAAATTTGAAGCCCTTCACCGGCCTTTGGTGAAGTCTCCATATGAGTGAAATATTCTTGAGTGGGACGTTAAACAACAATAAACAAACAAACAAACAATCAAGGGTTTGCAAAGGGTCAACATGCCTTTCTATTTTGAGCTGGCCTGGCTCAGTCGGTAGCGCGCTTGACTCTTGATCGTGAGTTCGAGTCCAGCTGGTGGAGATTGGTTTCCTGTGCTTTGGATGAGACAGTAAAAACTGAGGTTCATTGTCACACTAGGTGTCAGCACGTTTAAGAACCCTCACTGCTCAATGGCCGTAAGTGCCGAGCATAGGCCAAAATTTGAATCCCTTCAATGACATTTGGCGACATCTCCATATGAGTGAAAGTTTCTTGAGTGGGACGTTAAACAATAATAAACAAACAAACCTTTCTATTTTGTTTATTTGTCTATTTTTGAAAAGCTGTGACTTTAGTTTCAAATGTTTAGAACCTAATGAATGAACAGTATAAAGTGTATTAAAATGTTTCAGGTCTTAAAGGCAATTTCCAAAGCAATTTTCTTACCACGAAGCCTCAGTGTGTAGTAATTGAGATTATAATATTTGTTGCTGTATTTCTACATGCTTTATAGTACCTGGTTTCAAATCTTACTAAATGATACATCAAACTTCTAAATACCATTATAGACTGTAAATTTTTTCTTTAGTGGATCAGTATTTAAGTCTAAAGGCCGCTATCTGAAATAAAAGCTATGCATGTCCTGGTTAGGCCGCTATCTGAAATAAAAGCTATACATGTCCTGGTTAGGCCTCTGTCTGAAATAAAAGCTATACATGTCCTGGTTAGACCGCTATCTGAAATAAAAGCTATACATGTCCTGGTTAGGCCGCTGTCTGAAATAAAAGCTATACATGTCCTGGTTAGACCGCTATCTGAAATAAAAGCTATACATGTACTGGTTAGGCCGCTATCTGAAATAAAAGCTATACATGTCCTGGTTAGGACGCTATCTGAAATAAAAGCTATGCATGTCCTGGTTAGGCCGCTATCTGAAATAAAAGCTATACATGTCCTGGTTAGGCCGCTGTCTGAAATAAAAGCTATACATGTCCTGGTTAGACCGCTATCTGAAATAAAAGCTATACATGTCCTGGTTAGGACGCTATCTGAAATAAAAGCTATACATGTCCTGGTTAGGCAGCTATCTGAAATAAAAGCTATACATGTCCTGGTTAGGACGCTATCTGAAATAAAAGCTATACATGTACTGGTTAGGCCGCTATCTGAAATAAAAGCTATACATGTACTGGTTAGGCCGCTATCTGAAATAAAAGCTATACATGTCCTGGTTAGGCTGCAATCTGAAATAAAAGCTATACATGTACTGGTTAGGCTGCAATCTGAAATAAAAGCTATACATGTCCTGGTTAGGCTGCTATCTGAAATAAAAGCTATACATGTCCTGGTTAGGCCGCTATCTGAAATAAAAGCTATACATGTCCTGGTTAGGCTGCTATCTGAAATAAAAGCTATACATGTTCTGGTTAGACCGCTATCTGAAATAAAAGCTATACATGTACTGGTTAGGCCGCTATCTGAAATAAAAGCTATACATGTACTGGTTAGGACGCTATCTGAAATAAAAGCTATACATGTACTGGTTAGGACGCTATCTGAAATAAAAGCTATACATGTACTGGTTAGGACGCTATCTGAAATAAAAGCTATACATGTTCTATTTAGACCGCTATCTGAAATAAAAGCTATACATGTCCTGACTTGATTTTATCTTCAGGTTAGAATGCAGTATGATATATACCCAAGTCACACAGAACAGTCATGTAGACAGGTGCTTGTTATACATGATGTAGAGATCAGAGATAGACTTGTAAATTCCAGTATCAACAAGTTCCTGTATCAGTACTCATCAGAAAATATGCCAAAACAAACTCATGCCAACATGGTGAGTACAACAAATATTAGTGTTAAAGATAAAAACAAACTCATGCCAACATGGTGAGTACATACAAATATCAATTTTAAAGATCAAAACAAACTCATGCCAACATGGTGAGTACATACAAACATCAAAATTAAAGGCTGAAACAAACACATGCGTACATGGTGGGTACAACAAATATTAGTTTTAAAGAACAAAACAAACACAAAACCGATAGTACAGTATTACTGAAATGTGTGCATTTATATTACACTAGAAATGAAAATTAATTTTGTTTCAGGTTTTGATCAAAGCATTACACACTAGACCTGACCCAGCTGACAGAACTGAAGAATGTGCCCTGAAAGTCTCATTACAACCCCTCAGACTGAATATTGACCAGGTAAATCACAACCCCTCATATCTCATTACAACCCCTCATGTCCCTAATAAACCCACAGACTCAATATTGACCATATAAATTTGTGTCTCATCACAACCCCTCATGTCTCATAACAATCTCTCATGTCAAATAACAACTCATGTCTCATGACAACCCCTCATGTCTCATGACAACCCCTTGTGTCTCATTACAACCCTTCATGTCTCATAACAACCCCTCATGTCTCATTACAGCCCTTCCTGTCTCATCAGAACCCCTCCCATCTCATGACAACCCCTTGTGTCTCATTACAACCCTTCATGTCTCATAACTATCCCTCATGTCTCATCACAACCCTTCCTGTCTCATCAGAACCCCTTCTGTTTCATCAGAAACCCTCATGTCTCATCACAATCCCTCCTGTCTCATTCAAATCCCTCATGTCTCATCACAACTCCTGTTTTATCACAATCCCTCCTGTCTCATCACAATCCCTCCTGTCTCATCACAATCCCTCATGTCTCATCACATATCCTGTCTCATCACAATCCCTCATGTCTCATCACATCTCATGTCTCATTACAATCCCTCCTGTCTCATCACAACACCTCATGTCTCATCACATCTCATGTCTCATCACAATCCCTCATGTCTCATCACATCTCATGTCTCATCACAATCCCTCATGTCTCATCACATCTCATGTCTCATTACAATCCCTCCTGTCTCATCACAACACCTCATGTCTCATTACAACCCCTCATGTCTCATCACAACCCCTCAAACACAAAATTGATCAGGTAAATTTGTATCTCATTATAACCCCTAAGACTCAATATTGATTTCATGAATTTGTGTCTCATTACAACCCTTCATTTCTCATAACAACCCCTATGTTTTATCACAACCTTCAAATTCGGTACCAATCACATGCACTTGTGATTGATCTATAGAACATTATACTTTTAGTGGGTTTAACATTCTGTGTTGTCACACCTTTTTTGAGTAGATTTTAAGTATAAATATTCTTTTGCAGGATTCTTTGTTTTTTCTGAAGAAGTTTTTGACTGATTTAGGAATATCAAAACATGATACTCAAAAGATGTCTGCGGAGAATGACACTGAGGTCAAACAGAGGCCAAGTTCTGCCTCAAAAGCAGCTACTACAGTTCATCCTCCTCCAGTGATGACAGTTGGACAAAAAGATTCCCCACTGAGTGAAAATGACTCACAAGAGATGCTGATGATGTTTGATGACATGCAGAAGAGTTCAGACAAAGGGCAGATAACTCATGACCAGCCATCAGAACCAATAGCTCACAGCACTGATGATTTGGAGTTGGAGAATAAAGTGTTGCCTGTTTTTATTAAGTAAGAATATTATGATGGATAATAAATTCCTGAAAAAAAAATTGTACAACATAGTAAAACTGCCTGAACTAATGAAATGTTTGCTAACAACAGAGATTCACTGATGACATTTAAATGAGTATTGTAAGTTATTTTTGTACCGCTAAGTGAATCTTGGTGCTTACATGTAGTAATACTATAATGAGTTTCTGACAGATTGACCTCTACAATGGTGCTGTAATTCAGGATGACTGTTCATGAAGTACAGATTTGTAGTTGTTCATCTATTTAGAATGTATATAACATTGGCTTGAGTGTTGAGATTTAAATTGTAGTGATTTAAACTGCTTTTCAAGTGTAAAGTACAGACAGGCAGTTTTCTCATTCACTCTGTCTTGAAGCCCAAGCTCAGATGTAGTAGCCCGCTCTATAAAGAGATGCAATGATATACTTACAATGAGACATTTCCAATTTTTCACGAGGTATGCAATGTCCTAATAACTGCAAAAACAGTGAGAGCAGGCTACTTGAATGAAAACTTTGAGGATAACGAAAGAAGTTATATTATATATAAATTATGTTTAAAAACAACTGGTGACTTTTTCAAGCACAAAGTCTGAGTGATGAATAATTTAACAAAAAAAGAATTGTCATCCAGTCCCCTCTAGACTTGTTTAAAAGTACTGTTCTAAATGTGATGCAATTTTGCACTGAGATTTTGATCTAGCATAGGAAACTACCTGTCAAAAACTATTTCTGTGAATACCGAAGGTTAGGATTTAAATAACAAGGGTTGAGTGCTTTTTTACCATACTCAACTTTCTTAATTGGGATAGAGTTAAACCTATGAAATAGATTATATAATAGTATAATTATAGATGATATGACAAAAGAACTAGACAATTTTCTCATTTTCTGAAGAGAGCTTCATAGACAGTAGTGCAACAAAACTTCTTAATGTTTCTAGAGTATATTGTTAATGTGAGCTTAAATCCTGACATTTGATAGGTGAAACAGTCCTGGTTAATGATACAGACTGAAGAACATTTTAAAGTTTTATAGCAATAAACCAAGGGAAATCGGCACATGTTAATTGACCTTGTATATGATATATGATAGCTATTTTCTGTCTATGTACTACGATAGCTATTTTCTGTCTATGTACTACGATAGCTATTTTCTGTCTGTGTACTAAGATAGCTATTTTCTGTCTATTTTCTGTAATATTAGTAAAATAAGTAGAATTTTTCATGTAATTAAACAATTACAGGCTTTGAAATAGGTCAATATCAGTATTTATAAACTCAAAAAGGTCAATATCAGTATTTATAAACTCAAAAATATATACTCTTGTCTCCTTGAGTGCTAATATTCCGATGGTTGATGGCTTGATAAAGTCAGATAATGACCTATCTAAAAGTCAATAATTGTATAACTTCTTGGTCCATCTAAAGTGATATTGACTACTTTAGATGATAGTGAGTATCTTGTATACACTATTTGTTAATGTTATTATTGTTTGTTTATTTTTTACACTTTTCTTTATAGGTCATTTGTTTTTTCACCTGATGTACCTATACGACTAGATTACCATGGCAAGAAATGGGTTGGAGAACATGTAAGTCCTTTGTTTACATTGATATTTAAATTCTATCCAGTCATTACAAATATATACCACACATCACCTCCTATCTCTTTCACTGCTTACATTGATTGATCCTCCGCAAGCTCTCAGTACAGGAAGTGAAACTGAGATCTTGTGTCAGATGTGGCACATTAAATAACCCTCACTTTGTAAGCAAAAGTCAATACTTTATAAACACACGTCCATATTTTATAAGCAAAAGTCCATATTTTATAAACACAAGTCCATAGTTTATAAACATGAGTATATACTTTATAACGAAAAGTCAATACTTTATAAACATAAGTCCATATTTTATAAACACAATTCCATACTTTATAAGCAAAAGTCCATACTTTAGAAGCAAAATTTTATACTTTATAAACACAGGCCCATACGTTATAAGCATAAGTCTGTACTTTATAAGCAAAAGTCCATACTTTATGAGCATAAGTCAATACTTTATCAACCCAATTAAAAACGAGTCTCTCACTGCTCGTGTTTTCTGATATGTGGTGTAGAGGATCCAATGCAATCCGCTATGGGGTCACGTGTGGATGACCTCTCGTAGGTATGTAATGTTTGACCAATGAAAATGAAACTTACAAAATTGAATGGCAAAGAGATGTAATTTATTTTATAAAAAGGAAACCGTTTGTCCACAAAATTTCGTCATCATCTTTGCCATTAGATCACTTACAATATTGTGTAAGTTGCATTTTCATTGGTAGAAAATGATGCAAATACAAGGTCATCTGCGTTAGATCCTCTACATGACATACCTGAAAACGGGAGCGAGTAGAGATTGGTTTTTAATTAGATTGATACATCCACACTTTATAGTCATAATTTTTAAGCACAAGACTACTTTATAAGCACAAATCCATACTTTATGAGCACAGGACAATATTTTTAAGCACAAGACCATAGCACAGGTCATTGATTACGATACTTTACTTATGTCTTATAAATGTCTTCATATAAGCGAACATCTTTGTTGTCTTTCTTTTTCTCTTCCATCTTGTTTATTACAATACGAGGTACTGATTTGATTGGCTGGTTTGTATAACTTCTAATTATAGGGTACACTAGCAGGATTGCTTGTTGGATTGGCTCATCTCAACTGTTCAGAGCTTAAACTTAAAAAGCTCAATTACAGACATGGGTAAGAAAATTCTTCAGAAATCATTGACATCATGAGAACATTTTATATAGATTGATGTCGTTCAAAAGATTACATCAAAATGTATAACGCTTTGTCTTCTAACCAAAACATAAAGTACCTGAATTTCTGACAAAACCTTAACATGTAAGCCTTGTTCTTGTATATAATATACATGTATGTAAAGTTCTGTCTTCTAATCAAAACATAAAGTACCTGATTTTCTGACAAAACCTTAACATGTAAGCCTTGTATATAACATATGTACAGTTCTGTCTGATAATTTAAGTACAGTGGCACCTGACTTGAGAGTTCATTGTCATAAATGACCACTTTTCATAAAATCACTTGTTTTAGCAGTTCTTTTTAAAGTTATGACTTTTCTCTTGAAACCACCTGTCTTGAAACCATATTTTGATGCCCAATGGGATGGTCTCTCAAGACTGGTTCCACTGTATATACACTTAACTCATTTAACCCTTAGACACATTTGGACTGGTCCAAGTCATTGATTTACAAAGGAATCCATTGTTTTTCAGGGATTGGTGAGTTAAGCACATATAAAAAGCTACTTGCTGTACAAAGTCACTGGTTTACACAGATTTATACACACATTCTATGTATTCTGTATCTATGTATATGTTAAAAATTAATTAATTATGTAATTGTATATCTTAACACTTCAATACACCTTGGTGACTAGGATTATCTTGTGTTTTACAGATTCCTTGGTCTGGAGAAGTTACAGGCACACTGTATACATGAATGGATCAATGACATTATCAAGAATCAGCTCCCCAGTATACTAGGTGGTGTAGGTCCTATGCACTCATTTGTACAATTAGGTTAGTAGGTCACTGAAGCAAGTTTTCAAATCTATATTAAATTTATATGACCTGCCACTGAGAAGAGGATGTTTAAAATGTGACATTATAATGGTAAAAAAATGACATTGAAATTAAGTGTATAATTGGAAAACCAATATATACATGTATATACATTGTATTCCTCTTAATTGCATAGCCAAAATGTCGGAGAAGAAAATTATGCAAATAACAGGAATAGAGTATTTTAGTAAACAATGATGATTTATGTTTAATTAGTCCATTTAATCATGTGTATAATGCTATTATAAACATCCTAGGAACACTATTAATAGAATCTCATTAAGCTTTAGGGTAAAATATTATCATAAAAGCAAAATTTTCATAAAACTTACCGTAGTTTATTATTTTCTCATTTTTATGAAAATAGTATGTCCACACATAACTTTTTACCATAATCACTACATTTCCCCAATTTTGGGGAATATTTTATGCAATTAATAGGAATTCTTGGTTTAACCTATGCAGTTAAAAGGAATATTTAACAAATGGTTTTGTGTTTGAATTTTTATGCAATGAACAGGAATGTGCAATTATCAGGTATGCAATTAAGTGGAATGGACGGTATATGTGTATATATACACACGTACATAAACAAAATTTGTAGTTGTGAAATAAATGCTTTAGAAGCTTTTTGACTTTATGTTGTTGATGTATCACAGGACAAGGAATACGAGATTTGTTTTGGTTGCCTGTTGAACAGTACAAAAGAGATGGACGATTAGTAAGAGGTATTCAACGTGGGGCCACATCATTCTCAACATCAACCGCTATGGCTGTCTTAGAGCTAACCAATAGAATGGTTCAGTCAGTTCAGGTAACCAATGTTTATTCACTTGTTGGATTTATTGATGGTTTTCTTTGTCTGGACAATTTTGTACATGTAGATAGTTACTAATTAAGCAGCAGAATTGTTAACTATTAGTTAGGTTTCATATTGTCATTCTGGACAACTTATTACACTAAAGCCTCTGTCACACATTGATGATTTAGCCAGTGTATGCTGTTGTATGAAGAATTCATAAATCGTTGGCATACGTCAGACTTTCACTGTATCCCTGTTACACATTAATGATTTGTTGAACTTATGTGGACTTATGAAAAATTTATCAAATATTATTTATACATTGAACTGTTGCTGTAATTTTGAATACAATGAACATTTACAAGTAATATATAAGAAAAAGTGTTAACGATCATATAACATACCTACAACTTACTCCAGTGTATGTAAAAGGTATGGCTCATACGCTGGCATATGTCTAAAAGTTTTGTGCTTGTACAAAAGTTTTTGACGATCTTGCCGTACTTCAACTTATGCCAGCGTATACCAGCATGTTGTTAACTTATGCAAAACATACTTACAACATACTCTACATATGCCAGTGTATTAACCCAATTTTTGATATGTTGACATATGCTGGCTAAATCGTCAATGTGTGACAGGTGCTCTCAGGTGTTACTAATTAGCAGCAGTATTGCTTAGGTACATATCAAAGTGTCATTTTCAGTTGCTTAAACAATCTTATTTAAACACTGTCTTTGATTTTAGAATTAATTCTTGTAGTTTTATGTTGTTAAGTCAGTATTAATCAAATAAAGATTCCATTATTTGTACATTCAGCAAGGTTGAAGTCTCAATTTGTCTAAGTAATTTACTGTCAAAGTACCAGTTCTCTACAACTATCTATAAATATGATACTTTGCTTTTTGTAAAAACCAAACATTGTAAAGACTCTTTAACTTTGTGATATGATTACAGTATGTAGCAGAAGTCACTTATGACATGGTAAATCCAGGACCTAGTGTACTAATGCAACGCCATCGACTACGAGGTCCACCGTCTGATGTTCGAGAGGGTGTCGAAAATGCTTATATTGCAATTAAAGAGGTTTGTATCCAAAATGTAGAGCAGTACAGAGTATTTCAAATTAACAAAGTTTGCAGGAACAACTACAGCTATATCATAAATATACTACACACAGAAATGGCTACAGCTATATCATAAATCTACTACACACAGGAATGGCTACATCTATATCATAAATATACTACACACAGGAATGGCTACAGCTATATCATAAATATACTACACACAGGAATGGCTACAGCTTTATCATAAATCTTCTACACACAGAAATGGCTACAGCTTTATCATAAATATACTACACACAGGAATGGCTACAGCTTTATCATAAATATACTACACACAGGAATGGCTACAACTATATCATAAATATACTACACACAGGAATGGCTACAGCTATATCATAAATATACTACACACAGGAATGGCTACAGCTATATCATAAATATACTACACACAGAAATGACTACAGCTATATCATAAATATACTACACACAGGAATGGCTACATCTATATCATAAATCTACTACACAGGAATGGCTACAGCTATATCATAAATATACTACACACAGGAATGGCTACAGCTATATCATAAATATACTACACACAGGAATGGCTACAGCTTTATCATAAATCTACTACACACAGAAATGGCTACAGCTATATCATAAATATACTACACACAGGAATGGCTATTTATATGTTGCATAAAAGTAAAACCAGTCCACTGTTATAACGGATTGTTAAAGAATTAGCTGAGTTTTTTGGTTTTTTTTTTCTTTTGGTTTTACTACTTAGATTGATACAATAAGAAAAGAGATAATCCCAGGCATAAAAATTCTAAAATTCTTATATATTGTATGAAAATTGCTTTAGAAACCCAGGTTTGGCACTTTTTCAACTGCAATTGATCAACTCAACCTTACTGTTTTTATATGACTGTTACATTAGACCTGACCTTATTATCACAAAATACATAGGAAGACAAGATTTGTTATGCCTGTATAGCTCTTATATCATATATATATATATATATCATCAAGTACAAGTAGTAAAAGTAGACAGATTCGAAATATTACAGCTTATGACCCCTTCAGACACTCTGTTAAAACAGAAAGAAATAGTACTGATACATGTTCCTTTTGTGGGTTTGGCATTAATGAATTTATTAAATTACATAGTTGAGAACATTTTCTTAAAACTAAAGTAAGGCAGTTTTGAATGGTGATGTTTCCTTTGTATACTACATGAAAATGCTTTGTGAGACAAAAAACAACTGTCAGTCACAAAAATCAGTGATAATAACATAAAGTTAAAATGATGGGGATAAAGTGCTCCATATGACATAAAATGTGTGTGAGGAAACTCTAACATGCTTTTATTTGATAATCTATATATTTTATCTCGCAGGGATTTTCAACTACAGCACAAAACATAGTTGATGTAGCTTCCAAAGAACATGAACAAAAAGGTGTGACCGGAGCAGTTGGAGCTGCCATTCGTTTAGTTCCTCCAACAGTTATCTCCCCTTTTATCATAGCTACAGAGGCCACCTCAAATGTGCTTGGTGGTATGAGAAACCAATTACAGCCAGATGCAAAGAAAGAAGAAGAAGAAAAATGGAAGCCCAAACAAACATGAGGGCTCTAACAAATGGATATTACCATATTGCACAATGGGTAGGGGGTGGTTATAAACATGATGGTTGTAAGAACTGGATATTGCAGTATTACACAATGGGTAGAGGATGGTTATATACATGATGGTTGTAAGAACTGGATACTGCTGTGTTGTTGTGGTATACTTATGTTTGTAGTTATCTCTTGTAACTTAGACAATGGGTAGAGGATGGTTATATACATGATGGCTCTAACAATTGGATATTACCATATTGCACAATGGGTAGAAGATGGTTATAAATCAGTAAACTAATGTTAAGATTGATGTAAAAGATACACGTGTATGGCTTTATGTTTTATTATCTCTGTATCTTAATTTTTTTATTTGTGTAAGAGGCAATGCCCCTGCTTCAGCTAACGTTATACATGGCAGGGAAACTTCAGCTGACATTGTACATGATGGGGAAGCTTCAGCTAACATTATACATGGCAGGGAAGCTTCAGCTTACATTATACGTGGCAGGGGAAGCTTCAGATAACGTTATATACATGGCAGGGGAAGCTTCAACTGACGTTATATACATGGCAGGGGAAGCTTCAACTGACGTTATATACATGGCATGGGAAGCTTCAACTGACGTTATATACATGGCAGGGAAGCTTCAGCTGACATTATACATGGCAGGGAAGCTTCAGCTTACATAATACGTGGCAGGGGAAGCTTCAGCTGACATTATACATGGCAGGGGAAGCTTCAGCTGACATTATACATGGCAGGGGAAGCTTCAACTGACGTTATATACATGGCAGGGGAAGCTTCAGCTGACATTATACATGGCAGGGGAAGCTTCAGCTGACGTTATACATGGCAGGGAAGCTTCAGCTGATGTTATACATGGTGGGGGAAGCTTCAGCTGACATTATACATGGCAGGGGAAGCTTCAGCTGACATTATACATGGCAGGGGAAGCTTCAACTGACGTTATATACATGGCAGGGAAGCTTCAGCTTACATAATACGTGGCAGGGGAAGCTTCAGCTGACATTATACATGGCAGGGGAAGCTTCAGCTGACATTATACATGGCAGGGGAAGCTTCAGCTGACATTATACATGGCAGGGGAAGCTTCAACTGACGTTATATACATGGCAGGGGAAGCTTCAGCTGACGTTATACATGGCAGGGGAAGCTTCAGCTGATGTTATACATGGTGGGGGAAGCTTCAGCTGACATTATACATGATGGGAAAGCTTCAGCAGACATTATACATGAAGGGGAAGTGACATCTTCTTCATCAAGATTCTATTTATTAAGTACTTTTTTATAATGTGATAGATAGATAACGCTCAGAACCTTTTATGAGGTCATTATTGGCTGTACTCTAATCTTATTCTGTATACTTTATATTTAGCCCCTAATTATCTTCGCTCTTTATAAAATAAAACAATTTCACCTGATGTTAAATAGGCCTATATTGTAGTTCATGACCTTGGTCACATGATCTTTAATGGAACTACTTAAACATGGCAAACATATCCAGAAAACAGATGTATAGCACATAATCTATTCTCATGTGATTTTCTCTATGTAGCTTTGGTTATATGCCAGGCTTAAACACTATAACTAAATCCTTGTTTTATGTATAACTGTGAAGAATATCTTCTCTATGTAGCATTGGTTATATTCCAGGCTTAAACACTATAACTAAATCCTTGTTATATGTATATACCTTGATGAGTGACTTTGTACATTTTATGTTGTATTTTTTTTGGTGGATTATGTTTCTACTTTCTGTGGTGTGATTGGTTGGAATTGTTTGTATAATTTTTGTAGTCTTTCATTTGCTGATTGTATTATCAGTGCTGTTTTCATTGTTTATTTCTTCAGGACTATTTTTCATTGGTTATTTCTTCAGAACTATTTTTCATTTGTTACTTTTTCAGTGCTGTTTTTTGTAGATATCATTATTATTCCTAGTCATTTGTCATTGAAATCTTCACAATTGCCTTGATAGCCCTGTGAATAAAGCTGCAGCTGTGATGTGACTTTGTTAGCAGTATTTTGCTGCTTTTTTTCATACACAGGACAATTTGTCCTTAAATATCATTCATGAATATGTCAATGATTGTAATAATATCACCATTTAAAGGATTACTGATGGTATAATATTGTAGTAAAATCACAAATGATTCACTGTTTTAATTATCTTGTCATTTGAACAGAAAACCTCAACAGACTGGTGAAATGCAAAATTTGTATTATCTAAAAATTTATCTGAAAGCATAATAGAAAAAATAAAGAATACATAATTTATGAAGTTCAGATACATGTACATGTATTCAAACTCACCAATATACCATTAAGATTTCATTAATGTTAGTTTTGCCAACAGTTCAGTACTGTTGTAATTTTATAACTCACCAAAGTACAAGATTTCATCAGTGCGAGTTTTGCCAACAGTTCGGTACTGTTGTAATTTTATAACTCACCAAAGTACAAGATTTCATCAATGCGAGTTTTATAACTCACCAAAGTACAAGATTTCATCAATGTGAGTTTTATAACTCACCAAAGTACAAGATTTCATCAATGTGAGTTTTGCCAACAGTTTGGTACTGTTGTAGTTTTATAACTCACCAAAGTACAAGATTTCATCAATGTGAGTTTTGCCAACAGTTCAGTACTGTTGTAGTTTTATAACTAACCTATATACACAATTCTGAATTATATTCCATTTCAAAATCCCCATCCCCAGGATAATTCTATGTAAATATGTAGTTCAACCATGGTGCTTTCAGTGTATGGATATAAAGACTTTTATGATAATTGAGAAGAGTATGTTGTATGTAATGATATGATCATTTGTGTATTGGAAGAGAGGATGGTATACGTTTGGTAGATATATCTTGTATTCACATGTGTCCCAATATTTTATACCTAAATGTAGTGACAGGAGTGTGAAACATAAAACCTTGGGAAGTATCTGTATCTATATTGATTGCTAGATCTGTTTTGTATTGAGAAATTATGATTTAGAGAACATGGAGAATATGGTTATGGTTTTGTTAAGAGATAACAAATGTATATTTCATGTATTTCAAATGTGATAGTTTCTTGACATTTCTTCTATGAAGAAGTAAATATATTCTGAATTAGCGTTTTTACATGTTGGTTATACTTTTTTCCTGATAAACAGAATGTTGAAAATTTTAAATGAAGAATCAAATTAATAGACATCATAACATGTTGAGAAATGGTATTAGACAGCACTTGAATAATGGAGTGTTTGTGTATCAAAATACAGGTATTGGGAAGTAAAAAGGTCTTATGATGTCATCAGAGCATGAGAATAAACATACTCAATATTCAGGTCATGGTTAAAGAATGGATAAATAATCCAGGTGATATTAGAAATAATAGATAATTTAAATAATATTCAAATAACAATAATAAAAACAGAAAATGTGAACAATTCAGGTGATGATATGAAATGTGAATGATTCAGTTAATGATATAAAATGTAAATGATTCAGTATTGATATGAAATGTGAATGATTCAGGTTATGATATGAAATGTGAATGATTCAGTTTTGATATGAAATGTGAATGATTCAGGTTATGATATGAAATGTGAATGATTCAGTGTTGATGTGAAATGTGAATGATTCAGGTAATGATATGAACAGATGTGAATACTTATGTTATGGACTGATGATGCTAAGGCAGTGAGGGTTTTTTTATATGTCACCCTGCTGTGAGCAGGACCTCAGTTTGATGAAAATGATTCAGGTGATTTTGATGATCTGAACAGATGTGAATGATTCAGGTTATGACATGATTGGATGTGAATGATTCAGTTGGTTCTATAATTTCTGTTCTATTTCAAAATATGACAAACCTCCTGGATTTTGTTGACATTGTACAAATGTCTTTATTTTTAATGATACTATAACTAAGCAGACTTGAGTATGCAGAGTGGAATGGACACTTGACTTTTTTCATTGTTTAATCATTTGGCATTATTAATTGATTTAACATCTTCAGAGTTGATATTATACTTTCACGATTGACATTCTGTATTTATAACATTATTAAATCACAGCTGAAGTCAGAACTTTTAAAAATACTTGGTAACTTTACATTGACACCATCACTTCACAACTGATATCACTTTACAACTGACATTTAAACTTCACAGCTGACAATTAAATTTCACAGCTGACATTCAAGCATCACAACTGACATCAAAACTTAACCAATATCAAGACATGTACCTTCACAATTGACCTTTTACTTCACAACTGACATCAAACCAGTACTGACATTAAAACTTCTCAAATGACATTATAATTTCACAGATATTACTGATGTGGTCCATATTTCACTTCCCATAATATTGCTTCATCTAGAAACTTGTCAGAATAATGTAAATATTTAAAAATGTATATCCAGATCACAAGGAGGTTTCTTTGTATCTCTTACAAATATTTACGTTTATAATGATACATCAGATTGTTTAGTTTTACTATTCTGTCACAGTTCATAATACAAACATCTGTGTATGTTACCTCTTGTGATATCATTTATGTTGATGAATTGTATGTCACAGCTAATAAATATATTAATACCACAACTTTTGATGTTGCTGTTATTCATTAAATGTAATTTGTTTATCGGTTTACATTACAGCAAATGATGTAACAGTAAACCCATGTTGAGATACCACTATAACACATGATACCACTATAACAGCTGGTGATATAACAGTAAAACATGTGTTGAGATACCACTATAACAGCTGGTGATATAACCGTAAAACCTGTGTTGAGATACCATTATAACAGCTGGTGATATAACAGTAAAACCTGTGTTGAGACACAATTATAACAGCTGGTGATATAACAGTAAACCTGTATTGAGATACCAGTCACAGCTGGTGATATAACAGTAAAACCTGTGTTAAGACACCGCTATAACAGCTAGTGATATAAAAGTAAAACCTGTGTTAAGACACCGCTATAACAGCTGGTGATATAACAGTAAAACCTGTGTTGAGACACAATTATAACAGCTGGTGATATAACAGTAAACCTGTATTGAGATACCAGTCACAGCTGGTGATATAACCGTAAAACCTGTGTTAAGACACCGCTATAACAGCTAGTGATATAAAAGTAAAACCTGTGTTAAGACACCGCTATAACAGCTAGTGATATAAAAGTAAAACCTGTGTTGAGATACCAGTCACAGCTGGTGATATAACCGTAAAACCTGTGTTGAGATACCACTGTTACAGCTGGTGATATAACAGTAAAACCTGTGTTAAGACACCGCTATAACAGCTAGTGATATAAAAGTAAAACCTGTGTTGAGATACCACTGTTACAGCTGGTGATATAACAGTAAAACCAGTGTTGAGATACCACTGTTACAGCTGGTGATATAACAGTAAAACCTGTGTTGAGATACCACTGTTACAGCTAGTGATATAACAGTAAAACCTGTGTTGAGATACCACTGTTACAGCTGGTGATATAACAGTAAAACCTGTGTTGAGATACCACTGTTACAGCTGGTGATATAACAGTAAAACCTGTGTTAAGACACCGCTATAACAGCTAGTGATATAAAAGTAAAACCTGTGTTGAGATACCACTGTTACAGCTGGTGATATAACAGTAAAACCTGTGTTAAGACACCGCTATAACAGCTAGTGATATAAAAGTAAAACCTGTGTTGAGATACCACTGTTACAGCTGGTGATATAACAGTAAAACCTTTGTTGGGATACTACTGTAACAGTAAACCCATGTTGAGATACCACTATAACACATGATACCACTATAACAGCTGGTGATATAACAGTAAAACCTGTGTTGAGATACCAGTCACAGCTGGTGATATAACAGTGAAACCTGTGTTGAGATACCAGTCACAGCTGGTGATATAACAGTAAAACCTGTGTTGAGATACCAGTCACAGCTGGTGATATAACAGTAAAACCTGTGTTAAGACACCGCTATAACAGCTAGTGATATAAAAGTAAAACCTGTGTTGAGATACCACTGTTACAGCTGGTGATATAACAGTAAAACCTTTGTTGAGATACTACTGTAACAGTAAACCCATGTTGAGATACCACTATAACACATGATACCACTATAACAGCTGGTAATATAACAGTAAACCTGTGTTAAGACACCATTATAACAGCTGGTGATATAACAGTAAACCTGTGTTAAGACAAGTGATATAACGGTAAAACCTAGTTGTGACACCAGTATAACACAAGATACCACTGTAACAGCTGGTGACACCAGTATAACACAAGATACCACTGTAACAGCTGGTGACACCAGTATAACACAAAATACCACTGTAACAGCTGGTGACACCAGTATAACACAAAATACCACTGTAACAGCTGGTGACACCAGTATAACACAAGATACCACTGTAACAGCTGGTGACACCAGTATAACACAAGATACCACTGTAACAGCTGGTGATATAACAGTAAAACCTGTGTTGAGATACTAAGATAACAGCTGGTGATATAACAGTAAACCCTAGTTGTGACACCAGTATAACACAAGATACCACTATAACAGCTGGTGACACCAGTATAACACAAGATACCACTGTAACAGCTGGTGACACCAGTATAACACAAGATACCACTGTAACAGCTGGTGATATAACAGTAAAACCTGTGTTGAGATACTAAGGTAACAGCTGGTGATATAACAGTAAACCCTAGTTGTGACACCAGTATAACACAAGATACCACTGTAACAGCTGGTGACACCAGTATAACACAAGATACCACTGTAACAGCTGGTGATATAACAGTAAAACCTGTGTTGAGATACTAAGGTAACAGCTGGTGATATAACAGTAAACCCTAGTTGTGACACCAGTATAACACAAGATACCACTATAACAGCTGGTGACACCAGTATAACACAAGATACCACTGTAACAGCTGGTGACACCAGTATAACACAAGATACCACTGTAACAGCTGGTGATATAACAGTAAAACCTGTGTTGAGATACTAAGGTAACAGCTGGTGATATAACAGTAAACCCTAGTTGTGACACCAGTATAACACAAGATACCACTGTAACAGCTGGTGACACCAGTATAACACAAGATACCACTGTAACAGCTGGTGACACCAGTATAACACAAGATACCACTGTAACAGCTGGTGATATAACAGTAAACCCTAGTTGTGACACCAGTATAACACAAGATACCACTATAACAGCTGGTGATATAACAGTAAAACCTGCTTTAGTGATCATCTGTGTATAAAGACCACCTGGTCACAAGGACCATTTTATGCTGTCCCCTATAGTACCATTTCTATACAAATCAACCTCTATACAAAGACCACCTCCCTATAAAGACTGGTTTTGTCATCTCCCTAAAAGGGGTCTTTATATACATACTTCACTGTAACAGTAAAATCTGTGATGAGATACCACTGTAAGAGCTGGCGATATAGCAGTAAATTACACCTGTGATGAGATACCACTGTAAGAGCTGGCGATATAGCAGTATATTACACCTGTGATGAGATACCACTGTAAGAGCTGGCGATATAGCAGTAAATTACACCTGTGTCGAGATACCACTATAAGAGCTGGCGATATAGCAGTAAATTACACCTGTGTCGAGATACCACTATAAGAGCTGGCGATATAGCAGTAAATTACACCTGTGTCGAGATACCACTATAAGAGCTGGCGATATAGCAGTAAATTACACCTGTGTCGAGATACCACTATAAGAGCTGGCGATATAGCAGTAAATTACACCTGTGTCGAGATACCACTATAAGAGCTGGCGATATAGCAGTAAATTACACCTGTGTCGAGACAACCTGTTTTTAGAGACTTCTCACCATATCTTTTGCAAATACACACACACCCTCATGCACACAAAAAGCATCATTCATGGACTTTTAAAGTCACATTCTGGGGAAGTAATTGTAATACCTGACTGATTTCTATGAAAATCCATTCCTAACAGAGGGAAAAGAAAAAATGTTCAAGTTTAAATTCACATTTATGGAGTTATCCATTGGAAAGCTGACATTTGCATCGGTTCGTGAGATATTGTAATTAGATATGTACACAACTTGGATTGTCAACTTCCAATGACCCACCTTCAAGAAGCACAGCCAATGAAGAGTTTTGAGGGCCAAGCTGAAATTAAAATCAAATGATAAATTTGCGACCATCATGCTTGATCACTGGCTAGTACTTAGACATGACTGATACTTTCACTCGGTCATCAACTTGTGGATAGTCAATTTCAGTTTATTCAGACAGTTTCCAAAAAATATAAACCTGTTATTATTTTCATTGAAATACATGTATGTCCTGTTCAACAAGGTTTAATCAATGCAACATGGCTTAATGCAAGATTTATGTAGACTTTTACATGATGTATTGCTTTTCAATTATTTATCTTGCACAATTTGTTTTGGTTCTCATGCAGGCATGTTTTTTTTATTTCTCCTCATTAGCACACTGTTTAGAGATTTATAATTAGATCTGCATACTAGGCGTTTGCCATGATTAAGTTAAATATATCTCTGATGATACAAGGTATATAGTATTTCAAAAGTTAAAACCCTAACTCTGCGTAAAACGACACCCATGGGGCTTTCAGATAGATACGCATATGATTAATTTATCAATCACAATTTTGTTACTACACCTATCATGAGTCAGTATCAGATTATCTATTTATTAATATATCTATCTTTTTATAAATTTACCTATTCAGTCACTGCACATGAATGATAAAATATCTAGTTCTTTGAAATCTACTCAGACATCAAAAATTGTATGCAGCTTATAATGCACAGTCTGAAGGGATAATATTATCTCTGATAAAGAACCCACCCACTAAGAATCCCGGCCAGGTTACAGGACATGGCAATATACTAGAAGGTGTGAAGTAAGCGGATGTTTTAAGGATTAAAAATAGCATACATCACAGGCAGACATTGTTCTTATAAGTTTATAAAATACGAGACCAAAAAAAGAAATCTTGAAATAAAGCATAAAACTCTAAATGTGGCTATAGATAACTTTGTCATCCATCCACCCGTGGGGTAAAAAGCCAAAATTATCTTTGTTTTATATGATATTGGAATAAAATGATAAACTAAGTGAAAAATAATGATTTATTTGGTGAATTTTGTTATTGTGACAGCAGCAAGTAGGACTCACTTTCCCATCCGCTTTTAATGTCCACCATGACAGTAGTCATTCTAAGGCCTTTCTATGATGTCACAATTCTGTTCAGTTTACCAAAAGTGGAATGAATGGTTAATTAGTTTTCAGAAAGCAGGTAAAATCACACACTTCGGAGGTCAATATCTTGATAACACATGCACTGATTTTGATCGGGTTTTCCGGGTTGTTGTTAGAATGACAAGTTCTAAAAATACTGAAATATTCATTTTTCAATCAGGGTGCTCTTTAAGTGCATACAGAAAATATTATTTATGAACATCCCCGGAAAGGGACTTTAACGTGCATGAACATTTGAAAAATATTGCTGGTTTGAAATATTGTCTCTAACTGGTATTCTGTCAGGTAAGAACATGACAAGATTTAGTTGTTCATGATTTATTTACACTTCAGTTCCATATTTCTCTGTCATGCTGTCCTTCTACTGTGTTATCAGTTTTGAATGATCCTTTAGCCTCCAAGGCCAACTGTTTTAATCTTTCCGAACACACTTGAGCTACTTCATATAAATCTGGCTGCAAAGAAAAAACAAGTAATATACATGTATAATAATACTACTCCCTGTAACATTTTTAGTAGTATGATGATGTTGCCATGGTTTTTACTGCTGGTACTAACAAAACCCACAGAAAACACTACTGAGATAGACATTAAAATATCTGGATCAACTAATAGTCACAGACCAATTCTCAATATTTCACCTAATGTTTTCTGGTTTGTCGAAGAAATTTTTTTTTTTCACTTTGTTCAGCAATCAGAACAAACCACACCAGTTTAAGGCAGCTGGCGAGAATTGGTACTTGACGAGAATTGGACACTGGCAAGTACAGGTAATACATAAAAGAGACATGCATCCCACAGAGAAGAGATAAGAAACATCATTGTACCCATATGTCAGAATGTAAATCCAAAATCATACAAAATAGTGGCCACTGTACCCATGTATCAAACTGTATCCCCAAACTACATGAAATGGTGATAAAATGAAAGTCATAGTCATCTAACATCATTCACCTGTACTTGGGTAGATTCTGAATGTTTCTCCTCCATTATTCATAAATGACCACAATATAACAAACATTATTAAGTGTGTTTCACCACAGGAGCTGGAAATGACTGGTCGTCATACAAATTTTTATATATATATTTGTACGACGACTGGGCGTTTCCAGCTCCTGTCGTTTTACATACATAAAGTGCCAAGCTACATGTGTAAAGTTAAACATATATATTGAATGACTTTGAATACCTGGATAATATGGATCCCTCGTAAAGTGACCACAACCAAATCTTCCAATCCATCCCCTACAATATCGATTCTGTCCACACCCATCACTGGACATGCAAAACTGCGTTGCCACTGTAGCATATATTTTTCCTCAATGTCAGTTTCATCCTTGCTATTTTTCATTTCAAGTAACATTTTTTCCATACAACTGTCTGTGATTTCAACTGAAGATGGAATATTTTCCTGGGATTTTGTTTTCCGTGTGTCCTTAGCCGGTTCTTCCTCAAGTTCATTGATCACTTTATATTCACATGATCGATGTCGGTTTCTAGATGGGTCGTCAAGATCTAATTTTGTATCAGTGACTGATGTATCTCCTGCTTCTTTCCTTTGTGATGAATTCTCTCTGGTTCTCACACCCTTTGTAAGTTTATATGCCAGCAATTCCTTACAAATAAAAATAAATGCTTGTCACTAAATTTATTAAATGAACAAAATATTTCAGTCAAATGACAAAAGTTAAAAATAGATTCAACAAAACTTATGATGATAAGAAAGTATTTTTTCTAAGTACATAGATAGAGATATAAACACTTACCTGTCCGTAGGTTCCGATGAGAATTTCATTTTGTCCATCAAAATCAATATCCATTACACAGACACATAACGGAACATCATATTTGTTACTCTCCAGTAGTGAGTATTTGTCCTTTAACTCCCGACTTAAGATATCTCTATAAATAGTAACAAACAGCATCAAGGAAGCATAACAGGTGCAAATAGCAAATATATAACTTTAGAGAGCTAATTACAATTTTAGTGGTGTTCTACGTCACACTCAACAATTTGTCAGTTATATGGTGGTGACCAGCTTTTATTGGTGGAGGAGAGAACCCAGTTACAATGTACACATGAAGAGACCACCAGCCTTCTGCAAGTAAACTGGCAAACTTTCTCACAAAAATCAACTTAGGTTCCAGTGAGGCTCAAATCTGCTCTGACCAGAAGTGAGAAACTTCATGATAAAAGTGTGATGCTCTAACCACTCGACCACATTACAGCCAGTATATAATCTTACAGAGCTAATTACATAGCCTGTATATTCAGATCCCATCATTAAATATCGGGTGCTTTGTTGTTACTTTTATTGTCCCACTATTGCGTCACATTTATGGAGATGTTACCATCTTTAGGTCAAGTACATTGTTACTTTTATTGTCTGACTATTGCGTCACATATATGGAGATGTTACCATCTTTAGGTCAAGTACATTGTTACTTTTATTGTCTGACTATTGCGTCACATATATGGAGATGTTACCATCTTTAGTTCATCCTGTTACTTTTATCTGACTTAATATATGGGATGTTACCATCTTTAGGTCAAGTACATTGTTACTTTTATTGTCTGACTATTTCACATATTGTCCATCTTTAGGTCAAGTACATACTTTTATTGTTGACGTCACATTGGAGATGTTACCATCTTTAGGTCAAGTACATTGTTACTTTTATTGTCTGACTATTGCATCACATATATGGAGATGTTACCATCTTTAGGTCAAGTACATTGTTACTTTTATTGTCTGACTATTGCATCACATATATGGAGATGTTACCATCTTTAGGTCAAGTACACTTTTACTTTAATTGTCACTATTGCATCACATATATGGAGATGTTACCATCTTTAGGTCAAGTACATTGTTACTTTTATTGTCTGACTATTGCATCACATATATGGAGATGTTACCATCTTTAGGTCAAGTACACTTTTACTTTAATTGTCCGACTATTGTGTCACATATATGGAGATGTTACATCTTTAGGTGAAGTGCCACAACTGGTGACCTGTGCTATGGACAGATGTCAATACAGTGAAGTTCTTTAATATGTCATTCCTTCCAGGATATGGGATCTGACAAACTGACAACTTATACAGAGAACAGAGTTTGGAATCCAAACCCACAAAATTACAACACATTACACCATTGTGAGCAGCTTGTGAATGACATTTTATTTATTCATTACATATGGGGAAGGATATGAAATAAAAAAAAAAGAAAACGACAGATTTACGAGAATCCTGTTTTAGTGTGATCTCTCAATTTTAAGAAAATTAAAAATGGAAGATTTATGTGAGCAATGATCATTCTAATAAGGAAAATAAATTCTGATAAAGAGGAAAATCAATCTCATGAGGAGGAAAACCATAAGCATATGGAGGAAACCATTCCCATATGGAGGAAACCATACCCATATGGAGGAAAACCATTCCCATAAAGAGGAAAACCATACCCATATGGAGGAAAACCATTCCCATAAAGAGGAAAACCATTCCCATATGGAGGAAACCATACCCATATGGAGGAAAACCATTCCCATAAAGAGGAAAACCATACCCATATGGAGGAAAACCATACCCATATGGAGGAAAACCATTCCCATAAAGAGGAAAACCATACCCATATGGAGGAAAACCATTCACATGGGGAAAACCATACCCATATGGAGGAAAACCATTCACATGGGGAAAACCATACCCATATGGAGGAAAACCATTCACATGGGGAAAACCATACCCATATGGAGGAAAACCATACCCATATGGAGGAAAACCATTCCCATAAAGAGGAAAACCATACCCATATGGAGGAAACCATACCCATATGGAGGAAAACCATTCCCATAAAGAGGAAAACCATTCCCATATGGAAGAAAACCATTCACATGGGGAAAACCATTCCCATAAAAAAGAAAACCATTCTCATATGGAGAAAAACCATTCCAACGAGAAAAACCATATGGAGGAAAACCATTCCCATGAAGAGGAAAACCATTCCCATAAAGTGGAAAACCATTCTCATATGGAGGAAAACTAATCCCATACAGAAGAAAACCATTCCCATACAAAGGAAAACCATTCCCATAAAGAGGAAAACCATTTCCATACAGAAGAAAAACCATTCCCATAAAGAGGAAAACAATTCCCATATGAAGGAAAACCATTCCAATATGGAGGGAAACCATTCCCATGAAGAAAACTATTCCCATACAGAGAAAAACCATTCCCATAAAGAGGAAAACCTTTCCCATAAGGAGGAAAACCAATCCCATGGGGACAAAAACCATTCCCATAAAGAGGAAAACCATTCCCATGAAGAGGAAAACCATTCCCATAAAGTGGAAAACCATTCTCATATGGAGGAAAACTAATCCCATACAGAAGAAAACCATTCCCATACAAAGGAAAACCATTCCCATAAAGAGGAAAACCATTCCCATACAGAAGAAAACCATTCCCATAAAGAGGAAAACAATTCCCATATGAAGGAAAACCATTCCCATATGAAGGAAAACCATTCCAATATGGAGGGAAACCATTCCCATGAAGAAAACTATTCCCATACAGAGAAAAACCATTCCCATAATGAGGAAAACCTTTCCCATAAGGAGGAAAACCAATCCCATGAGGACAAAAACCATTCCCATAAAGAGGAAAACCATTCCCATGAGGAGGAAAACCAATCCCATGAGGAGGAAAACCATTCCCACAAAGAGGAAAACCATTCCCATGAGGAGATCATGACAAACTTTAGTTGAAAAACAAATGTTATGTCCATGACTAAATGAATTACACAATTTTACCTACCTGTAAACTACAGCTGGTTCCAAAGCACTTAAAACAAGTAAATTAAACAGAGGCTCTGATCTTTCTTCTGTTGAAGAAGTTTTTCTTGCTATGAAAATAAATTGTATTAAAAGCTGTTTTCAAATTTGTTACTGTACAAAATATATATGTTGTAAAATTAATTGAAAAGTAAAGGAATGTGTGAAACTGACAACAAAAGTTGGGAATTTACAAGAAGCTGAAAGGTTATGGTAATCATATACAGCCATGATATATAATCCTACCTAGTGTTGATGGCATGAAACTTGGTGCTGCGGCTTTTGTGTGTGGACTGAAAATTTTAACACTTGTTACTGGGCTATCATGTTCAACTGTCCAGGTCTTCAGAACAGCTGTAAAATGAAATAATATTCAAAAAATCTTATACATACTTAAACAGTTAATCTTTGTAGGGATATATTTTTATACATAAATATCTATAACTCTTTGTGAAAATGAGACAAGAAATTAAATCCTTAACACTTCCTCACCTAGAAAGAAGTAGTCAGATCTTAGAATGACTTGAAATAAAAAAGCCGTAGAAGCCAACTCTATGACATATCCATCAGTAAAACAAATTCAAATTTTCAGAAATTTGAAATCATTTTCAGGAATCTGTGTGCAATAAAATATAACATCCACAAACCTAATAAACTGACAAAATAGTCAGTATGCATGATATTATCTGTAAATTCCTTCCAAAGTTTTGTTTAATATTCGATTTTCTCAACAGTGATGCCATTTTGACTTTCTTCTATGCTATATATTGTTGTTGTCTGCCAAAACTTCCAATACGTACACATGGTATAAGAAAATGTTTGCCAAACAACCATAGAACATACTGGTACTGAAATGCATTTTTTCCTGACCAGAAATAATTTCATGAGAAAATGTGGTCCAACAATGTACCAATTAGAAATTAGAGCCTGACAACAGGAATTTCTTAAATTTATTAGTGATAAATCCTAATATGGAAAACAAAACTAAAATACTATAGGCTTATTACACAAAGAAGAGTTTTTACCTGTTTTTTGACATCTTCCACTGTTACGTAGACTAATTTTTACCTGTTTTTTTTTTTTACATCTTCCACTGTTACATGGACTAGTTTTTACCTGTTTTTGTGACATCTTCCACTGTCATGTGGACTAGTTTTTACCTGTTTTTGTGACATCTTCCACTTTTACACGGACTAGTTTTTACCTGTTTTTGTGACATCTTCCAATGTTATGTGGAATCATTTTTACCTGTTTTTGTGACATCTTCCACTGTTACGTGGACTAGTTTTTACCTGTTTTTGTGACATCTTCCACTGTTATGTAGACTAATTTTTACCTGTTTTTTTTACATCTTCCACGGTTATGTGGACTACTTATTACCTGTTTTTGTGACATCTACCACTGTTACATGGACTAATCCACTCTGATGCCCTCTAGCTGTCAAGCGTTTTGTATTGTTGTCATAGTAAATAATATCCACCCATTGAACACTGAAATAGTGAATACAACATGTAGGTGTACAAATATGATACAGCCACCGAACAACCATGAACAGGGAATATGTGAATAGGAACACAAAAACAGTGAATATGTGAATAGGAACCTTGAAATAGTGAATTAGTAAATAGGAACACTGAAATAATGGTAGTGAATATATGAACAGGAACACTGAGACAGGTGTACACATAATAAATATGATATGACCATGGACAATATGTACACTGTTATAGTAAGTAAGCAGAAACATATTTTATTATCCATTTTTCTTGGTCATTCTGATTGTCAGAATGTCTACATGTACCGGTATATTATTGTCAAATTCACTTAACATTTTTATCAATGCAACATGTTCATTACTTTTGTCTATCAAAGTCCATAAATTGTGATGCCTCAGTCATGGAGCATTTACTATCCAAGTAGAAGGTACAAGGTTCAAATCCCAGACCAAGACTTTATATAAGGTAGTACCTATTCCTTTTCAATCTGCTTTGCAGTCAGTGACGGTCACAGGTATTTTATATCAGATTAGATATTGGTGCTGTAGCACAATACAGGAATTCTTACCAACTTGTGATATCTCCTAATTCTGGGAAAAAATCTTCAACTGGCTCTTCTCTAAAATGTTGTTGGTAAACCTGTGAATTACATGTACACGAACAAATACAAATGGGCTAATTGAAAAATATATAGTTTATGTTTAACTGTAAAGCTAGAAATCATATCAGCTGATTACAGGTCATTACTTGTGTCACCAACATTTGACCTTTGAACATGAACTTTGTTAAGGTTACAATCATGAAATAGCTCAGAAGTATGTAAAGTACATGTCACATTTATCAGAATATATCATCTTTACTCATCAAAATGTTGGAAGCATTTCTGACTTCTCACACTATGTTGGTGTTGTATTTTGCATTTTTAATCATTCTCCATACCAAAGACTTGAGTGTTTGTCATTCTCCATACCAATGACTTGAGTGTTGGTGTTTGTCATTCTCCATACCAAAGACTTGAGTGTTTGTCATTCTCCATACCAAAGACTTGAGTGTTTGTCATTCTCCATACCAATGACTTGAGTGTTTGTCATTCTCCATACCAATGACTTGAGTGTTTGTCATTCTCCATACCAATGACTTGAGTGTTTGTCATTCTCCAGGTGTCAAAAAAGGTGTAAAAAAGTTTAAAAAAAATAAACACAAACCTCTCTGTATAAATGGATTTTACAGTCACTTCCCCCTAATAAAAACACGGTCTCTTTGTTAGTGCTGTGGAATATCCTATAAATTACAAACAGAAAAACAACATAAATATCACTTGACTGCAGCGAACAAGGGAGATAACTTCAGATTGACACTTAACAGGGAAAAATTACTTATCTTGATTGAAAGGTCAATCCATTGATAACTCAAAACATATTTGATGAACTCAATATTAAGTCTGATAAATACTACTTACTCTGCATGTGTTAATTGGTAGGGTACAAAGTCTAAATCAATGCTGAAACAATCCTCTGTAAATAGAATGAAATATGTGATATATAAGGAATAACTTCATACATGTACATGTATAAGTAATAATTTTCAGTAATTCAGATATATTTCAATACAATAAACTACATGATGTACGTATATCTGATTTGATTTCCTGATTTTCAACTTGATTCTAAGACTGTGATCCATTTCAATACACACATGCCATGTCAAGAATGGATTACAAACTGCAAGTTTTATAGCATTATTCCATGTTTGTGATGGCACGTGCAATGCATGATGCAGAAAATAGTGCACAAAGGTGAGAATTTATATACATGTAGCAGGCAGGCTGAAATGTGTGGCCAGATTGGGAATCAATTCCACCCAGGACCTTTCAAACACTAGCAGGACACTCTTACCATCTGAGCTATCTGGTCTGGCACCCTTTGTACCACTACACATACATGTTCTATACAGGAATAAATATAATATTTAATAATGTACATGTAGCAAGTTATGTTCTTCTTCATGTGAAAAACTTACGAGCAATGCTATCTAAATGTGACTCTTCCCCTGGCAGATATGAAGAGTAGATATTGAAATACTGCATACATGTATTCTCATTTTCCTCCGTCTGAAACAAATAAAATAAGAAACCTTTAACAAGGTTAAGTTAGGAACAAAATTAAAAATTAAACCTTTTTACTGTATTTTAAAGTGATTATTTTTACTGATGTTTTGAATATATATAAAATGTATATGTAAATCTACATACAAGTATTTCCATATAAATGATAATAAATTTTCCCGATTTTGCTGCTGTAAAATGACTCCAGATTTAAAGTCTGATAATCGAAAATTGATTCTGCTTTAAAGTCAAGTACCTGTTTCTCCTTCATAAATGTAACACCTACAATAATCCCAGTCCCATGTGTACACTTGCTGATGACATCCAGAGATATAAGTTCTGCATCCGCTGAAAGTGCAAAAGAAATGAAATACATGTACATTGTATATCTTACTTATATTTACAACTGGATTTTAAAATTGTAATCAGTTTCAATACACACAGGTGACACAACCATGGCCTGTTTGATTTGAGAGCAATATTTTCAATATATATTTGTCTCTTTTAGAACTTTAAATAACCTTTTCCTAAGTTACATGTAAATTAGACGTCAACTAATCAGCGATTAAATCAAGGTACTGGGTAATGCTTTGATGGGTTCAGTGTCAACATATCAGTAAAACACACATATGACAAGATCATACAATGATGCTAGTAAAATGATTTAGAGAGTGGGTTTAACAGAGGCAAAACCCCATATATGTGGAAGTCACATTTCCTACCACATCCAGATACCCTGGCTACTAACAGTAAAAAAATCAGCTCACATCAGGAATTTTCGGGTGGCATAAATAAAATGATGTTTGACCAATAATCCTTATCATGAACATATTTAAATCAAACATTTTTGGAGACATTTATTTTGTGGTCAAATATTTTTCAGAAGTAGAATGCCTTATATTCTAAATATTTGATGTCATAACTATAAACTGTGACATTGTTTTGAGGGAAAGTTGTGGCCCTTGTGAGATCGGATAGACCACCAAAGAAGGCTTTTCCAGCATTTTAAGACCAGGAGCTGTGTTTGCTTTCAAGCATTGATGTAGTTCATATGATTATTTTATTTAAAGCAACGAAGCATTTACTTGTCAAAAACAACATGTAAAAGTGCTGATGAATGTTTTTGCCATCTCCTGTCTCCAGACCCATCGCGGCATTAGGTATTAGCTCCACGTCTTATTATTTGCATTACGACTAACTCCAGTCAATTGTTCATATTTACATATGGCATTGTGACCAAACTATCGAGAATTCCTACCTGGTATGTAAGTAAATTGTATCTCTTTTGAAGTAGGAATCAAATTGTCAAAATGTCTTAAATATTCAACAGACATTAATTTGCCTGCAAGTGATGCGACAAGAACTTTATTTGAACCGCCATCTTCAAGAATAGTGGCATGTAAATAAATGTTAGTTTGTGGAGTCGTTGCGTGTCCATATATGTTGTTTTGAGATGGCAAACGACAGAAGTGTGCATCGCTCCATTTCCAACTACCACCCGCCATTGCAAAAGTGAAAATGAAAGTTAGTACAGACACTCTTCAGTCTTCTCTTTCATGCCTCCGACGCTGAAGAACGGATTAAATCTGCAACTTAAAAAAACACAAGAAATTTTGTGTAAAATCCAGTCATATATACTGAATTAAATTTAACATCTAAATATATTTTTTGGATTATTTAAATAGAAATTATTGTTATTATCATATTCTACACAAATTACTGTAATGTTTTGTTTACATTGTGCTCTCCCCTTACAACGCTTGCGCAAAAGCTACTTCCTTTTGCAACAACACGTGAAATGGCATCAACATCTGAGATGACAGTGGAGACAGAAACATCACAAAACACATCAGAAATGGACTTCAAACAGATAAAAACTAAATCAAGAAAAAGAAAACATGTAACAGAAAAGGCAGATGCCAAATCAGATTCAATGGATACAACAGAATCCGCTCCAAAACGGCCAAATTTTCCCCCAATAAGTGGTGACAAATTGATGGTATTTTATTTCAACTTTCATTTTGAGTGTTTAACTAACAATTGTCGACTGATAATCTTAGTTGGTGGTATTCATATCTTAACATTTATTTAAACGTTGGCATGTATTGTCTGTTGGTGGACTGGGTTTGTTACCAAATAAAATTATAGAAAATTAAACCTATGTTTTATATTGTACATATGATAAGCTTTAGCCAGTTCAGGCACAGGAGTATACTGGTGCGGGACCTATTCTCGGACAGTGCCTATTGTTGGACACTTCTCTTTGCAAGTAAATGAACAAGATTTTTCGAGATATTTTTAACACATCATCAGACTTTAAACATTGATTGAAACATGTTACAAAAATTATGATTAATAATTCCACTACAACATTGTAATCGCTTATCTTTCTATCGTACTGTCCAACACAAGCCAGGAGGGAAGTGACGTCACCAGCTCAACGTAAATACTACTTCTGTCCGACAATAGGTCCTCCTGCATCACGATTACGGCATTCGGGTTGGGTTTTTTAAATGGGCTAAATTTACTTACATATGTAATGTTGGCCAACTTTCGAAGTTTAAGAGCGGAAGTAAAAGAAAGGGAACGTTTATTGGTCATACTGATTTAGTCTGGCTCACTGATCTGTTAATACACAATCACCGATTCCTTACGACAATATATTGGGAGTTATTCCCCTTCACATAACTCTTTTGTTAAGAGAGGAGTGAGAATATTAATGATTACTCACATGACCCAATCTACTGACAACGCATGGATAACACAGAGATTTCCTGTTGGAAGAGTATTTTCAAAAACTGAAGCGACCAAACAAAGAAAAAAGTATGTAGAAAAGATATAGGATAAACTTTTTTCTTTTTTAATTATATCAGTTAAAATATTTTTATTTTGACGATTGGTTGCTTTACAAATTCATTTTGAAAGTCATGACCAAATATGGCTCAGACTATAGTACTACATGGGGCGTTTCAACTCCTGTGCTTTAGGTAACACTAAACATCTTGGATCCCTCCATTACTGTTAGAATATGTCTAGATTGTCTTTGTCACGTGACTGTACATACGGAGACAGACCATGTTATATGTACAGTTCTCAGCCAAAATAAATGTGTAATAGGGATGCGACGGTTCGGTTAAAAACCGACAAAACATGGTTTGGTTTGAAATTATTATCTAATAAGGGGAGCGCAATAAGGTCCTTCTATTGACCCAAACAACATGGTTTTTGTTTCGCTTGTGAAGCAAAAGGTGAGACATAGGGATCACTAATTCCATCTGGCTTCGATGGCGGCGGCGTCCTCATTTCGTTTCCGGAGCAGAACTCCTAAACTACTGGATGGATTAGAACCATACTTCACATAAATGATCCTCATGTGCCCTAGAAATTTGGAGGGGATATAGGATTAGGCTTGACGTGCTCATATGTACATATGAACGTACATAGGAACATATCCCCTCCAAATTTCCTTTGCAAGGGGAAAATAAGATTACATACGTATGTTACTCTTTTCTTCAAATCCTTGTCAGCGCTCTAACAATTTTATTCCTCAACATGATTTCACGCAACTTGATACAAAGGTTTAATATGGTAATATCTTGCAGGAGTTCGCGTTTCGTAACCTGTGCTCAGTTATTTACAAAGTTATTGTCTTTTATTTATTTCATTGAAATATTTTTGCCGGCTCTTTACAGGTTTTATCCATTGCAAGGGGATTAGTATCATTTGTGATGCCTCATTTACTGTTATTACTGTTGCTTATATGTCATCACAGACGAGGCATATAACTCCTTGAAGCTCTCATGTTACTTTAAACAAATGGCAAAACTTCTAATAAAAAACATAATATTCTTTATCAGAATATAAACAATATATAAATGATAAATACAGATATATTTTGAAAATACATGTGTTAAATATTCAGAGCCTAAATAACTAGCAGCTATTTCGTAATATTGTGTTGTTAGATGTTTAGTGCTATCAGTATTAATTGCAAATGGTGGCAAATATGAAGCTATTTTTTCGTGTTGTTAAACAGTTGTTAAATTCTGCGTAGCTACATTGTAAGTGAATTAAATAGAGCAATGCAGCAAAATAATTTCTCTTAAGATTCAAAAGTAGAGAATATTTTGGATGCAGGTGTTCCATATAAGCAAATTACAATTTATTGCTGTATTATTGATCAATAGCTTGTTAGAAATATAACTTCTGCAATGACATACACAGGTTTATATAATTTCACAATAGGACTATTAGAGTGTAAGGTAGAGATATGAACTAGAATCTATATACTACTGTGTTGCAGCACAGGGGTATTTGGGTTAGAAATATGTGCCAGTCGACTGACATGCTTTCTAGATTGTGTTTATACTTCTGTGGTTGCACTTGGAGTCCAAGAGTCAGTTGTAAGATGAACTAAACTGAAAAAACAGAACCGAAACAGAAAAACCGAACTGAAAAAATCCTGAACCGTCCCACCCCAAATGTGTAAACACCTGGATTTGTTTGTATACCGGTAGTTTAAGTTTTTATACCTGATATTTCATATTCATGCCAGGTCAAGCACAGATATGACCAGGCGGTCTTTATACACAGGTTGTTGGTTGCTAGAGCAAGTGTTACTGTATATTTATTAACATTACTTGGAACAGTGATTCATTTTGTAATTTTATTTCAGGGTGGAAAGAGTGACATGAGAAAAATAAATGTACCAGCAAATAGATACACACCACTGAAGGAAAACTGGATGAAGATTTTTACCCCAGTTGTGGAGCATTTACATTTACAGATCAGATTTAACCTCAAAACCAGAAATGTTGAAATTAAAGTAAATATGTTAACTATTATACAGATATCAAAATGCTGAATAATCAGGCAGAACTGAGCCCAAAGTCACCAAATTTACACAATAGTCAAGTTCAACTAGGTCTTTTAGAGTGTTAAGATAAAACACACTGAATTTATGTTGCAACTGCATATTTTTGTCTATTTATATCACGCAAATAATGATGAAAAATATTGCTCACTTGAAGAAAACTTCAGAAATATAAAAAAATGTTTGATTTATACATACATACATTTTGAATACCATACATACTTAAAATAATTTTTTTCATTTTTTACAGGAAAATCGTAAATTTGATCTATTTTTTATGCGATTGAAAAAAAAATAATGTTACTTGTCAATCAAATTGAAAACCTGTACAAACAACTATATACATGTAGTCAAAATGATCAAATAAACGTTGAGCTTGTGTATTGAGTTAATTTGGAGGGTTTGGGCCCAGATGTAACCTCAAAACCAGTAATGTTGAAATTAAGGTGAGGAGGGTATATAAAGTATTATATAAAGTCTAAAGATTATATTAAGAAACTAAATAGGTTCTGGCAGGTTTAGTTTTTCCAATTAAGAAGTTATTTCACTTGAAAAATTCAGTGAATTAAATAGGATTTCCTGATTTAATTTGTACAGGCCTTTTTCTGTCAATTTTTGGAAAATTGGGAATTTTAACATGAATTTTTGTCAAATTGGGAAAAACTTTTTGCATACTTGGAAGTCTAAATGTAATGAAATCTCTTTTTTAAATGCAATATCCCTTACATTAATTTATTTTTCATTTGGTCATGGCATGAACACCAAATTGGGAATTTTCTTCATCAAATTGGGAAAAAACACATGCATTTTGCATTGGGAATGGGGCGAAATTTGGCCCTGTGGAAAATGTAGAAAAAGGCCTGTTTGTATTTAATCTGTCATACTTGAATTTTTTGTTACTGACTTACATGTGTTAATTTCACACATTCCTCATAACTGGTATTGAATATGTTTGATCCATATTTCAGACTTGTAAAGAAACAAAAGACATAGGAGCATTACAGAAAGCTGCAGATTTTGTTAGAGCATTTACTTTAGGATTTGAAGTTGATGTGAGTACAAAAAAGAAAATTAACACTTCTGTAGAAGTCAGTCAGAGACACTATCCAGACTATACTATATGTGTACACAGATTATACCAGTTATCAGTACATGTTCTGACACATGTATTTGTTATACCAGTTATCAGTACATGTTCTGACACATGTATTTGTTATATCAGTTATCAGTACATGTTCTGACACATATATTTGTTATATCAGTTATCAGTACATGTTCTGACACATGTATTTGTTATACCAGTTATCAGTACATGTTCTGACACATGTATTTGTTATACCAGTTATCAGTACATGTTCTGACACATTATTTATACCAGTTATCAATACCTGTTTTGATACATATTTGTTGTTCCAGTTATCAGTACATGTTCTGACACATGTATTTGTTATACCAGTTATCAGTACATGTTCTGACACATGTATTTGTTATACCAGTTATCAGTACATATTCTTAGTCATGTATTTGTTATACCAGTTATCAGTTCATGTTCTGACACATGTATTTGTTATACCAGTTATCATTACATGTTCTGACACATATGTATGTAATAATAATGAGTTTGTAATAACATAAGGTATATTTATATGTTTTCCTTTTCAGGATTCTCTAGCACTAGTGAGATTAGATGATCTATATTTAGAATCCTTTGACATAACAGATGGTGAGTAGTAATTGAATAATAGAAGAAGCATACATGATTCTATTATATTCTGAGACAATAGATGAATTATTATAATTTTTTGGTGACTGGAATGAGATACATAATTTTATATAAAGCAAATCAAGTGTATTTCAGTCACCAATAGAGTTTATATAGCTTAGTTATAGATAGAACAAGTTAAGTTCAAACATCAACTGAACAAGTTCAGCAAAATTATCAACAGAACATGTCTAGCATGGTCATCAAAAAGAACCATTGTAGCCTGTAAAAAGAACAAATGGTTACTGGTAGTTCAATTGTCAACAGAACAATAGTAGTTCAGTTATCAATAGAACAAGTTTAGCTTAGTTATCAATAGAACATACCTCTGTATTTATACTATGCCTCTATGTATTTATACCCTATGCCATGCCTTTATTTTATTTATACTATACCTTGATATACTTATACCATACCTCTATATATTTATACCTAAACTCTATATATCTATACCATACCTCTATATGTTTATATCATGCCTCTATTTTATTTATACTTTACCTCGATATACTTATACCATACCTCTATATATTTATACCTAACCTCTATGTACCTCTATATATCTATACCGTACCTCTATATGTTTATACCATGCCTCTATTTCATTTATACTATACCTCGATATACTTATACCATACCTCTATATATTTATACCTAACCTCTATGTACCTCTATATATCTATACCATACTTCTATATGTTTATACCATGCCTCTATGTATTTATACTATACCTTGATATACTTATACCATACCTCTATATATTTATACCTAACCTCTATGTACCTCTATATATCTATACCATACTTCTATATGTTTATACCATGCCTCTATGTATTTATACTATACCTCGATATACTTATACCATACCTCTATATATTTATACCTAACCTCTATGTACCTCTATATATCTATACCATACTTCTATATGTTTATACCATGCCTCTATGTATTTATACAATACCTCGATATACTTATACCATACCTCTATATATTTATACCTAAACTCTATGTACCTCTATATATCTATACCATACTTCTATATGTTTATACCATGCCTCTATGTATTTATACTATACATCGATATACTTATACCATACCTCTATATATTTATACCTAACCTCTATGTACCTCTATATATATATACCATACTTCTATGTTTATACCATGCCTCTATGTATTTATACTATACCTCGATATACTTATACCATACCTCTATATATTTATCTCAATTTACTTCTCAGTAAAACCACTGAAGGGCGATCACTTGGCAAGAGCTATTGGCAGATTAGCAGGAAAAAATGGCAAGACAAAATTCACAATTGAAAATGTTACAAAAACCAGAATTGTTTTAGCAAATACGTGAGTATAAAGACTTGTCAATTGACTTACAAACTCACCTGTAAATACAGTGAAAAAGTAGGTCAAATCAATGCTAATCACTGATGAAGATCAGATTTCTTAGCTTTGATAAATTAATGAAATGATATATTTTTTGTGGTTCATTGCTGTTTGATATAGTGTTGCATGTCAATGTACGTCTTCGGCAACCAATAAAATAATTCTCATTCAAGTTGAGATGTAGAATCTTTAAGGTAAGGGTACTAAAATTGTATATCATTGCTTCTAGGATGGGAAAGGGGGTGTAAATAGTAAAGGGTCTAAGGTGATTTATGAGATTTTTTCCATCTCGTATTTTTTTTATGTGTAGGTTTATGTGTGTTGGTGTTGAGTCACCATGGTCGATTGGTACAGCATTACGCTTTAACCCTTTCAGTAATATAGCATCCAAAACCAAAACAAATTGTGTGTGAAAGTTTGCCAGCTTACTTGTAGAAGGCAGATGATCTCTTCTCAGTACATTTTAATTGGATTCTTTCCTCCACCATTTAAAACTGGCTTCCACCGTATAACTGAAAAACTTTTGAGTGTGTTGTAAAACACCATTTAAAATACATGCAGAATACTTTATACACTGTGGTCAATACTGACTCTACAAATTCGCTTCTATTTTCTTTGTTAAATTTAGACTCAAGATGATTCTGAATCAATTATAATCACATCTTATCTAACAATTCTACAGTAGTGTATCAACATTATTTCACCTTTCTATAAGGATGCACACATTTATACAGTTTTTGTTATTACAGAAAAGTACATATATTGGGATCCTTTCAAAATATAAAGATAGCAAGAACAGCACTTTGTAGTTTGATATTAGGTAAGTGAAATGTGATGGTTGTGTTACAATAAAATATGATTGTTGTTATGTCAATATTTATATTTTTATATATATATATATATATATATATATATATATATATATAAACATACATATACAGGTGACTCACAATGCTCAGATATCAAAACCTCAATGTTCTTGAAACCTTGGAAGTTTCATACAGGTCCCGATTTTTCTCCTTCTTACATTAAGTAAATTAGCTCTCAATCTCTCAAATGTCGAAACTTTGAAGTTCTTGAAACCTCAAAGTCGATTCGGTAGTCCCAATTTGTATACTCCTTTACATTGATTTTTGAAACCTCAAAGTTCTAGGAATTATTGGTTACTTCATAAAAAGTCAATGCCATTAGTGAGAACGATACTGGGATCCTTACCTGGAGGATTAAACAAAAGGTGTTTTGATTACCGAGAGACAAGTAGGCCCTGACTTAATCGAGTAGTGATTGACAGTATTGTTAATTAATTAAGATCAATCAAAACAGAATCATTGTATAAAGACGTGTCATAGACTACGATTTTGAGTACAAGACAGTAACAAGTGTCACAGCCATGTGGTATTTATTAGATCAAGCAGTAGGCCTACTGTAGGCCGCTACTGCAACATTATATACCTTATATTTATATCCTAATCAGATACAAAATAAAGATAACGTGTGTATTTACACATATCATTATGTCTGAAAACTAGGTACAGGGATTGTTTAAGAAAAATTTCATGCAAATTACGAAAAAAAAATTATCCCTTATGAAGAACATACATCAGTCGGAATGTCAATTTCCAGAACTCTTGAAACATTGAAGTTTTTCAGCAGTCCCGTGGACTTTGAGGTATCGAGAGTCACCTGTTCTTTGACGCAGACTGGAACTGAAAGAAAAAACAACCAAAATTAAATGATTTGACAGAATTGATATATCATTATCAAATATATTTGCTGAAGTCAGCCAAACAGACATGCTCACTTGAGGCTTAAGATTCAAAATCGACACAGAGAACGGTTTGGGTATTGAAGGCAGTTTGTATTACGAACGTGATGAACTTACGTACATGTAGATTTTTGCATGAATTAAGTATAAAAATAATACAGTGGTCCCCCTCTTTGCGACCACCCCCACAAGCGACCACCCCCCTTAAGCGACCAAATTTTCAAAACATCAGCCTTTTTTAATGATAAATTACCTCTTATAAGAGACCACTCCCATAACGCGATCAGCGACCACTTTTCATCGGCCAAATCATGTTGATTCCACAAAAAAAAACCCTCACGAGCGACCGAATGATTTTTAAAAAGTAAAACATTAAATACGAAACTAAATTATTCGCTAGCTCTACCGCGTAACCAAAATAAATGTGAGCGACACATTTTTTATATTTTTAAACTCGAATAATTCTAGCCCGCACCGTATCCGATTCTCTTCATCCTACTTGGTTAATGTAGTGATCGTAGTGAACAGAATATAACGACCGAATAATTCGGGTTACGGTATTTAAAAAATAAAGTACGAAAACTTAAAATACGAAACTCAGTTACACGCTAGCTCTACCGGGTAACCAATGTTTTTATTATCTACAAAATTGCGTCGCGTGAAAACGAGAAGATTTGAACGAGAAACTGTACCAGTGGTGGATTCAGAGGGGGCCAAGGGGACACGTTCCCCACGGCTGTACCCTCGATTAAAAAAATAATAGGCCTATAATTCCCTACAAATACGCATTTCCGATCTGCCTGTAATCGATCGCAACACAACCTGCCCGATATCGTTAGTCCTTCGTCTGTCGTATCAGCACTTGCCGACTTGGTGAAGTCTTCCGAGTTTGAAATCTATTTAAAGGATTATTAGGAATTAATTATCATCGTGGATGTTGATTAGGGTAACACAAAAGACAAGATGATTTGCAGGTATGTTTAATTAGGCGTGACAAGTAGCAGTTTACCTATTGTATACACATCGGCGCCGGAGGCCTTAGACTGGGTACTGTCAAAACAACGTACAGGTGTGAAATAAACTCGAGGATTATGTTTAGTGTTTGGAACATTTTTAATCAAATTATTATGTGAACACGTTTGTGTGAGTGACAATGTGAACATTTTAAATCATATGATGCTAATGGCTATTGCACCAGAAAGAACCAAATCAACATGGAGATGTAATATCAATAAATAAAATTGTCTGAAAATTGTATTACTAGATGTCGTTTATCATTGACAAGTTATTGGTAGACACCCTCCCAGGAAAGACCACCTCCATTATGAGACCACATGCCTCTTTCATTTAGGGTGGTCTTATAAGGGGGGGACCACTGTACTACTGTTGCAGTTTATTTTGTGTTTTTTAAAATTAATTCAGTGGATAATATATGCTTCAATACAGTGGATCGGTATAATATAATAAATACAACATTCCTGATCGGGTGGTGCCACCCTTTCAGGAATGTTATATTTATATGTTTATATATATATATATATATATATATATATATATATATATATATATATATATATATATATATATATATATATATATATACTGATAGGGGACCTATTCTCACCACATTTGTTTAATCTTCTATACCGGTTCTTCAGGAAATAAATGATACCATGGACATCATTAAAATATATATCAAATATAGACACTTGTAATATTTGGATGGAACACAGAAAAATCTTAACTGAAAATTAAGTGTCATAATTGGGACAAAATGTGATGAACATAAGTATTTTTACATAATCCTGAAAAAAATGATGAAAGAAGTGAAATGTTTTTTTTTCTTTGTGTTTTGGGGAATTATATACTTTGAAGAACTTACAAAATCACAATTGTAAATTTTTGTTTGTAGGAAGTCCACCATCAAAAGTTTATGGAAATATGAGAAGTGTTGCGTCCAGAGCTGCAGAGAGATTTTGATTGTTATAGTGTTGTCAATAAAACTCTTAATTTATAACCAATTTCCTTTCTTTTTAACCAACTGTAAACCTCAGAGATTGTCAGGTTCACAGGTATGTTCTGTATCATTTGTCCTACTGAATCGTTTCTTATAATGCACTTCATCCTCTAGGCCAGAGATCAAATTACACTTTGTATAAAGTAATTCTTTTGTAAGAGACACAAGGTATTTCAGATGCATTTGCAAAGTGAGATGAGAAGTAATAATGAGGAAGTACCAATCAATATTTGAAACTCCCACGTTCAACAGAATACGACAAATTGGATATAATAACATGGTCTCAACATGAAGAACAATTGCGAATCTCAAGTAGAATGGGACCAGGTGTCTGGAAGGTGTCAGCCTGTTGGCATGCAACACCCTTCAAAAATGTTCCATGGAGACCTCACAAGTTCCATGATCAGGTCAAGCTTGATAAAAAGGTCATCAGTTAGTTTTAGATCTGATTGGTGAAAGGGAGTCACTGTACATGGTCATGCTCCAGAATACTATCTAACATTCTTGAGAGGGGCTAGTTGTTTAGGAGAAAAAGTCTTAAAAATAGGACGAGTTTTTTACAACACTTCTTGAAAATTGGAATGTGAAAATAAGAAAACCTACATATAAGTTGGACAATCCTGATGTAATATGTGTGTGTCTGTTCTACCTGTGGTACCTTGGATTGTGGATTGTACCAATGCCACATACATCTTTATATGTAGCCTTGCCAGATACATGGCTTATATAGTGCCAGACATGTGACATATGTTGCCAGACACATGATTTATGTTGCCACACATGGTTTTATATGCTGCCAGACACAAGGCTTATATTGCCAGACACATGGTTTTATATTTTGACAGACACATAGGTTATATGTTGCCACACATGGTTTTATATGTTGACCGACACATGACTTTATATATTGCCAGACACATGGCATTATATGAGGCCACACATGGTTTTATATGTTGCCAGACAAGGCTTGTTGCCAGACACATGGCTTTATATGTTGCCAGACATATGCCTTTATATGTTGCCAGATACATGCCTATATATGTTGCCACACATGGTTTATATGTTGCCAGACACATGACTTATATGTTGCCACACATGGTTTTATATGTTGCAAGACACATGACATGTTGCCACACATGGCTTTATATCTTGCCAGACACATGGTTTTATATGTTGCTAGACATATGACTTATATGTTGCCACACATGGTTTTATATGTTGCCAGACACAAGGCTTATATTGCCAGACACATGGCTTAAATGCTGCAACACATGACTTTATATATTGCCAGACACATGGCTTTATATGTTGCCACACATGGTTTTATATGTTGCCAGACACAAGGCATATGTTGCCACACAGCTTTATATGTTGCCACATATGGTTTATATGTTGCCAGACACATGGCTTTATATGTTGCCACATATATGTTGCCAGACACATGGCTTTATATGTTGCCAGATACATGGCTTTATATGTTGCAGCACATGGTTTATATGTTGCCAGACACATGACTTATATGTTGCCACACATGGTTTTATATGTTGCCAGACACAAGGATTATGTTGCCAGACACATGGCTTTATATGTTGCAACACATGGTTTATATATTGTCAGACATGGGTTATATGTTGCAACACATGGTTTTATATGTTGCCAGACACGTGGCTTTATATGTTGCCACACATGGTTTTTTATGTTGCCAGACACATTACTTATATGAGGCCACACATGGTTTTATATGCTGCCAGACACATGGCTTTAGATGTTGCAACACATGGTTTATATATTGCCAGACACATGACTTATATGTTGCCACACATGGTTTTATATGTTGCCAGACACAAGGCTTATGTTGCCAGGAACATGGCTTTATATGTTGCCAGACACATGGTTTATATGTTGCCACACATGGTTTTATATGTTGTCAGACATGACTTTATACATTGCCAAACACATGGCTTTATATGTTGCCACACATGGTTTTATATGTTGCAAGACACAAGGCTTATGTTCCCACACACATGGCTTTATATGTTGCCAGACACATGGTTTTATATGTTGCCACACATGGTTTATATGTTGCCAGACATAATGCTTTATATGTTGCCACATGTGGTTTTATATGTTGCCAAAGACATGACTTACATTTTGCCACACATGGTTTTATATGTTGCCAGACACAAGGCTTATGTTGCCAGACATGGCTTTATATGTTGCCAGACACATGACCTTATATGTAACCAGACACATGACTTTATATGTTGCCAGACACATGATTTTATATGTTCCCAGACACATTACTTATATGTTGCCACACATGGTTTTATATGTTGCCACACATGACTTTATATGTTGCCGGACAATGGTTTTATATGTTGCCACACATGACTTTATATGTTGCCGGACACATGACTTTTTATGTAACCAGGCACATGACTTTATATGTTGCCAGACACATGGCTTTATATGTTGCCACATGTGGTTTTATATGTTGCCAGACACATGACTTACATGTTGCCACACATGGCTTTATATGTTGCCACACATGACTTTATATGTTGCCAGACACATGACTTTATATGTAACCAGGCACATGACTTTATATGTTTATATGATTAATCCACTCTTCATTGATCTTTGTTAAAGCCTTTGAAATTAGATTTAAATGCAATATTCTCCAATGAAATGAATTATTCTTTACCTTGGACAGACATGTTTATGTTTTGTTGGGTAGGATTTCTCTATTCTACTATGCCAGTCTATGGGATATTTGTAAATAGTAGTGTTTTTAAATAGCTGTCACTGGCGGATTTAGATAGGGCGTGGGGGTGCACCGGTGCACCCCCCTAAAATTGCTTCTTTTTTTTAAATAGAAAATAGTAAATAAACTTTTAGTGTCTGCAAGCCAGAAAATGGCCTCTCAGATATTTTGAAATCAGAAATTTTCTAGACTGAATCCAGAAAATTTCTGGACCCCACCTGAATTTTTCTTGTAACATTTGTTCCTAGAAACTCGAGGGGTTTTTAGTGAATAATTAGTCTGTCAATTTAATGCACTGTTTGGGATTAGAAGGAGTTGCAGATGTGAAATTTAACTCTCTGTGCATTTCTGGGGAAATGCCCAGGACCAGGGGGCAAACGTAGTCCAATAACATAGTACATCAGGTGGCGATATTTACATTTTCTATTTTCTTTTTCATTTAATTTGATATATACTATTTTTATTCAATAGTTTTACTATCAAACTGCTGCATTTCAAGAAAAATTTAAAATGTAAACATCAGCATAAAAACATGAAATAATGAAACTACAATGTGAAGGACTTGTGGAAAATGACTTTGTGTCTGGAAGCTAGAAAACACATTATCGGGCTTCCAATTAATTAGATTATTCAAAATTTCATCTCAGGAGCTTACTCCCGAACCCCCTAGTCATCACCGACAAATTCCAGTTCAATTTCAGGTTAAATTAATCTATCAAGAATAAAGAGGTCATAATTCAGTTTCTGGAGGCTATTACTAATTCAACCGAAATTCTGTCCCAACTTTTCTGCTAAATCAACCTTCTTTTGAGAAGGATAATCAGTGTAATTTACTAGCGGAATCCAGGCATATTTTACGTCTGGAAGCAGAAAAATGCGTCAACGGACTTACAAATCTCAAGTGTTTTCTGAAAGACGTTTCAAACCTGACCTCATTACCGTCCAACACATAGTATTATGTGTAGTGACCAGGAAAGGATTCAGGTAGAAGCACAGCGAAAAGAATAGGTGTAAAACCTTTGATTTTTAAGTTTGTTTGTTTGTTTATTGTTGTTTAACGTCCCACTCAAGAATATTTCACTCATATGGAGACGTCACCAAATGCCGGTGAAGGGCTTCAAATTTTGGCCTATGCTCGGCCCTTACAGCCATTGAGCAGTGAGGGTTCTTTAACGTGCCGACACCTATTGTGACACGGGACCTCAAGTTTTTACTGTCTCATCCGAAAGACAGGAAACCAACCTGTCGCCGGCGGGACTCGAACTCACGAATGTCACTGGTTCTAAGTCTTTGTAAAATGGTCGCAAGTCGTAAGTGTGGTCCTAAGACAGAGTCTAAGACTTGGGACCTTTCGTAAAACAGGCCCCAGAACCTTCTATACTGACTGTCCCATAAACCCTCAACATCCACCTCCACTGGGAAGCACTATACTTTCCAAAACATTCCCGAAGGTCTGTTGTTATAGGTCCTGGTATTTACTCTGCTTCCGCTTGTAGGGCTCTCTATTCTTTCCTCCATAATCAACTCCATCAGGATAGCCTGCCTTCTTGATAGTGACTACAGAAATGCATCTGGTATCCGTTTTGTGGCGGCTACTTATGTTGGAAACTGCATGCAGCTTCCTATTATAGCTCTGTCAGCCATGTCCACTAACCCATGACTCTCCTGTCCAGACAAAGTTGATAAACCTCAGCATCCTGATGACTTCCTTCGGTTTATTTCTGCTCTTTTCAAGAGAATTTCCGAAGAGAGTCAATATTTAGTTATAGTGTTATGCCTTGGAGCATACATCACTCTGCACTAGTCTTCGTCATTGGTCTTTTGATACTGTTACCCGTCACGTTGCTAACTACTAGCTATACTACTATCTATACTACTAGGTTCTTCCATTCTTACGGAAGGTCTTGAGATGAGAAAGCTCTCAGCAAGTTGGGTATAGTAAAATCCAAATAACCTAGCGGGGTGGAGGCTTGTGAACCCTTTCTTGACCTGGACGAGTTTAAATTTTAGGTAATACAGCATGACATTAAAATTACACTGACTAGAGTGACCGTTCCTATTTGTGTCCGTCCATACGAGACTATCCATTGAGGAATAACACGTTTTTCCCGTGCAGCTTGTCATAACCGAAAAGTGATTAGAATCTTCCATATGATAATCAAAAGGTTACTCCGCCCCGCCATTTTATGTGAATCGGACAATACCACGACTTCTGACAATTGATCAGAAACGCACAAGTCAGAACGTGTGGTGTGATAATCTGCAGGCAATTTCCAATAGAAGTAGTATGTCACATATTTCAAACTTGATTCTCTCTCCCAAGTCTTGAACTGTTCCCATCGCAGACCATTTTCTTTCAATTTTGATGTTAACCTTTCCATCTTGTGCTTTGTCGTTTCTGCTACCCCTCAGCATTAAGTGTTGTCTGACCTTGGTGATGAGTACTTTTCTGTTTTGCTGTAGCTTTGTCCTCGAGCTGCAAAAGCCTATGGTGCGGGAACTGCAATGCGTCGTTGCGAAATGTTCCATTGCCTCTACTTTCGATATTAGTACGCCGTAGACCTGTAAAGGCCACAGAGCCCAAGGCCGGGTTGATTGATAAGTTTTTTAGCCTTGTATTGAAGGAGTTAAGCAGGATTGTCCATTTTCAGCCCTGCTGTTCTCCAACTATTTTAGGCTGTGAAACCAACGAACGATATCATTTGTCGAAGAGGTAACACTCTAAAATCAACAGGGTAAGTGACTTTAGCAAAATTGCCGAGAAAGCAGCGATTCAATATTTATTCAAGAAAGGTCTAGCTCCTAAGGCTGTTCATGCTGACATGGTAGCAACACTAGGAGAGGATGCCCCTTCATATGATACCATAAAAAGGTGGATGACAGAATGTAAGCGTGATAGACTGTATGCTTTCAGGTTGGAGGTCACTTGGGCAACGACTGAAAAAGTAACTAAAGTCCATGATATTGTTATGGGTGACAGACCAGTTATATATATATAGCCAATGCTGTTGGAGTTTCTCAGGAAAGAATTAATTCCATTCTTACGGAAGGTCTTGAGATGAGAAAACTCTCAGCAAATTGGGTACAACGACTGCTGACATTTGATAAGAAGCGCACAAGTCAGAACATGTGGCGTGCTAATCTGAATATTTAAGAGGCAGATCCTTCCGTTGTTTTTGGTTGTATTGTTGTTTAACGTCCCACTCAAGAATCTTTCACTCATATGGAGACGTCGCCAATGACGGTGAATGGCTTCAAATCTCATATGGGTTTTTTTTTCGCCAATGACGGTGAATGGCTTCAAAATTTGGTTTATGCTCGGCACTTATGGCAATTGAGCAGTGATAGTTTTTTAACGTGCCAACACCTACTGTGACACAGGACCTCGGTTTTATTGTTTCATGCAGACCCTTACAACTTTCTGAGGATATTTGTGACTATGGATGAAACATGGGTCCATCATTCCTCCCCAGAAGTCATACAACGATCTAAACAATGGAGGCACCTTGGTTGATCTCCGCCAAAGAAGGCAAATGGTGTCCCATCAGTTGGGAAGATTCAAAGCTGTTTGTTAAGTTTTGAAGTTCTTTAAATGGCTTTACGTTGAATCCCAAATTGAACCAACACATGATGCTTCCTAGAGACTTCGAGTAGCTTTTTAACATTGTCTCGATTTCATCAAATGGATGTACAATTCCATTCCAGAGCGTAAGTCTTGATTGTTCCTCTGGGTCATCATCTCTCTACGATTTAACTTTCGTGCTTAAACGAGTCTTTGAATCATGAGAGGAAACTCAATTTGACTGGAAAGGAAAATCTCATCACTTAATCTCTTGCAGGTGATTCTCTGCTTCCCCATTCCCCACCTTTGGTGTCCAAGAACCTTTCTTTCCAAACATACTTGTGAATAGGTAAGGATTAGCGTGTCCGTGTCCCGACTAGCAATTTCCTTAGTCGCCTATTCCTCTGGGATCGTCTAAATTCTCTAATGTTCCTTCTCAAATCTAAGTGCACATCCATCCTCTCCCGATACTACCCAGTACCTTCTTGACAACTGCCTCAAGTATCGCCTCAGGGTTGTGATCTATCAGGGGAAAGCTTCTTTTCTTGAAATCTGTCCAGGGGTTCTTTAGAAGAATTCGTCTAAATGGAAAAGTTAAAGGACGGACGGGCATTGGGTCATAGCAATAGTAAACCTGGCCCTTCGGGGCAGGTGAACTAATATCACAGTAAGCATATTTGACTTTCTGTGATGACCAGCGACATGTAAACGCTTGAAAGTCACTTATGATTCAGATCTCATGCAAATTTATCATTGTCGTAGCAGAGACATATATAACACATGCGTTACATATGTCTCTGGTCGTAGGAAATAAAAAGAGTTTAGGGCATCCCTTCCGGAGTCACCAAATTTACTCATACTTCTTTTAGGGACTCCGGTTATTAGCGTCTCTGTTCACGCCAGAACATTTGTGATTTTCCACAAAAATGAACACAGTTTGAGGATGCCGCGGTAGATCTAATCAAATTTATCTGAATAGATTTTCCGGAGTCACCAAATTTACTCATACTTCTTTTAGGGACTCCGGTTATTAGCGTTGTCTGTTCACACCAAAACATTTGCCCATGAATTTTCCGCAAAAATGAAAAATAATTTGAGAATGGTCGATCTAATCAAATTTATCTGAATAGATCTACAGCGTTAGGCCTATACCATAAGTTTGTGAACAAACGTCATTTCCCCTTTACTTTCTATATAAAGCGATCTATTTAAAATAGTTTTCAGTGACTTCAATTTTCATTTAAAAATGTTTTAACAATTATATTTGAAATATACGCAGACTGACCTCATAACAGTTTTATTTAAATCTGGACCCAGTTGCACAATAGGTTGTTAAATCTAACGTGAAGTTCACCAATGTTAAACCAAATGGCTAACTGTAGGGTTACATTTAACAATTTGCAACTAGGTCCTGTTGATTTGGAAGTTGCATTTGTTCTTAGTAAATTACTCTAGATCTAAGAAAATAGTGTTGTATTCTGTATCTACAGAATCACAGAATAATCAATGATTTATGAGAAGAAAGATGGATTAAGCTTGGAGAGAATGAAATTTGAAAAAGGGTAAAAATATTCCTAGGTATGGCAAGCCGTTCGGAGAATTTATTGCCTATTTTCAATTTTTTTTAAAAATCGGCATTTTTTAATATTAAAATGGAGGAATAAATTCCACACTGACTTGCAAGCCTTTTGTAAGCTTATTAGGGCCGCAAAAGCGCCGTTTAGTAATTTGTAATTACAAATTATTAAATTGTTTTTACAAATTGATAATTTGTAATACCAAATTACTAATTTGTAATTACAAGTTAACAATTTGTAATTACAAGTTAACAATTTGTTATTACAAGTTAACAATTTGTAATTACAAGTTAACAATATGTAATTACAAATTAATAATTTGTAATTAAAACGGAAGCCCTGGATGGACTTTTTACTTTTAGTTATTAATCAAGGTTTATAAATTAGTTTTTACTTATTTGTTATCACTTATTTGTTATCAAAACGCGGCATGTCACATTAAGGAAGCGTGCTTCAGATGTTTTCGGCCATTATGGATAATCAAAGGCAAGAGGATGGATATGCCTTTTCATTTAGTTCATAATCAACTGATTAAATTTTGTCAGCCAATTTACAGGAAAGACATTGTGTGTCTTATTCATAATGTCGGTATACATATAATAAAACAACCACTTTCGATGAGGTCATCATGATGGGCTCAGTCTCCTCGACCTAGTAATCTCTGCGATCTGACACATTGATTTACCAAGTTTCGGGCTCTCATTTCACCAAGTTGACCTTAAAGTAATTAATGGCCACCTGAAGGTTTGAAGTCATTTTTCACCTGGTAAAATACACAATCAGAAACTTTATATATGATTGAAAATATAAATGTTATTCTTATTCATATGAAATAAGGAAAACAATGACATTAATAGCCAATTAAAATCTAGACACAATATAAGTCCTGGATGACAGGTGGGTCGTTTGGTACACCCCGTTGGGTAAAATGGTCACCCAACATGGGACAAAATTGTCAACAGCAGGAGTACAAGTGAATTAATTATCTGATTAAAGACATATTAAAATGTCGTCCTAGTTGATTTATTGTGTATATGTAGATATAAAAGAATATCTAACGACAAATGTCAAACACAAAGTTGTCGTCAGCATCACAGACTCCGGTCAAACACAAAATTGTCGTCATTATCACAGACTCCGGTCAAACACAAAGTTGTCGTCAGCATCACAGACTCCGGTCAAACACAAAGTTGTCGTCAGCATCACAGACTCCGGTCAAACACAAAACTGTCGTCAGTATCACAGACTCCGGTTCAACCATCATGAGCCCACTTCTTGCATGTTCAGTGCTCTTAATATAGAGATCAGTGGGGGTGTATTTTGGGGTCATGGTATCAGAAAATAATACACAAAAGATAGAAATTAGTAGAATGTAACTTGTTTATTTAAAAGATCCATGTGACTAGAAGCAGTCAAAGTTGTTATATAAGTGGATCTCCAGATTTTGAATATCTGTTTACACGAAAACAAGAACATTGATGTATTAAACACCTAAGTGTAAATTATGTACCTCTACACTGTAAAGTGCTTTAAAATAAAACACCTGTTAAATTTGTCTAGATTTGGCCTCAGGGGAAGATAACCCTACGATTTTCACCAACTCGAAGCTGCTTCCTAAGGGGATGCTTCCTGCCAAGTTTGGTTGAAATTGGTTAAATATTTCTTTGGAAAAAGTCATTCCAAGAAAATGTTTGCACGGATGGGCCCACCGCTGTCAAATCATACCGAAATCATATAATGAAAAATTCAATATATGAAATATTTTTATAACATCATGAAATTATCTATAATTACTTATTACTTACTTGTTATTTCTAAATTGTTATTACTTATTTGTTATTGCCTACTTGCTATTATTTATTTGTTATTATTACTTATTTGTAATTTGTTATTATTTACTTATTATTAATTTGTGAATTTATTGTTCGTTTTTTTATAAAAAAATATTATTTTCTGCAGCGGTATATAAAGCTTTATATATCTCCGTTTTCTGATATAAAAAAAATCTGTTTAGGTCTTGTTTTTTTTAATGCTAAAAATATAATGTAATCACTTGGTACTAGAAAATTATCTTAGTATAAGAAAATAGAGAATAAGTTCCCCAACGGCTTGTCATATCCAGGACAACATTTTCAAAATTTAGATCTATACATAGTCATAGGCCTACTAAAGACAGCGATAATGGGAAACTTATGTTTTATTTCTGAAGTTAGCTTTAAATGATCAGTTTTCATTATGTCATAAATATAGTAGTTGCAACATAACTATTCTGTGTATTTTTGGTGTAAAATCATAAGAGCCATACGCCTCCAGACTTCATGACTACGGGCCCAATAAAGCTTTTCCACGGGACATGCGCACTCTACCGGATATTACACCGATTCCCGCGAAACAGGTACTTGTAAACAAAGACGAAACTTCAAAGATGCCGAAGAGACGCAATCCATTCGGCGATGGTTCTCCTCTACAGTTCAAAACACACGTTGGGACAAAGGAGTTGAACACGGGTGTTGCGGGTGAACATAACATGAAAGCTGTTTATGGTAATTAGGCCTAAAGATGCAGTGTCAGCTTAAAATGACCTGCGACCATAACAAGTAGACCTACCAAACGTGTAACCTCGGGCTCTGTCAGTGCTTCAAATCCCTTTGAAGACTCTGTCATATTGCCCCCCAATAATCCCTTTGGGGATTCCGTCGTGTTGTCGTCTGGCGGGGCAACACAACAGAATCCCCACAGGGATTACTCATATACCTGTCAACATTTGGAAATTTGTCTGGGGTAGAAAATGCGTACAATTTTTATGAATGCATTGTCGTTCTCATATATATATGCGCGTACCAGTTGCGTCGAAATAAGTGAAAGGGGGAGGGTACGGGAGGGGGTGTCCCCTTCGGAAATAAGAAAAAATTGTAATTTTAAACTTCAATATCTGCCATTTTATGCATTTAAAATGGAATTATTGTCAATAATATTGATGATATATATATCACATTTCTTTTAATTTTCTAGTTGACTTTGAAATTTATAAGGAATAGATATAGGATTTATTTTGTTTTAATACAATTTTGAAAGTCAAAGGCTTGATTTATTTTTTTTTTTTTTTTGAGATTTGAACATTTATTACCAAAATATTTGCATACCCAAATATCTTCATATTGTACCTTTTTCATTAATTGATAAGATAAAACAACAAATGATGAATGATGACTGAATAGTTCACTCCAAAAAAAAAGGAGATTTGATAAAGAAAAATCAAATCTGCTTTTAAAAAGAAAAAAAATATTATTGAGGTTATATAAATGTGTTTACTGTCATTACTGACATTTTATTTAATTCAATTCAATGTGTTACAAGAAGATATTATTATCTTTGTATAAAATGTTATGTAAATGAAATAAAACATTGTTTTATATTGAAATCATCACAAATTACATGTATAACACTGTATAGTATGTGGAGTGCAGGCGTCATAGAAGACACCATGATCTCACTTCGCTATTTCTCAGCTAAATTTTTAAAGTAAAATCATTTAGGATTGATACAGAAGCTGAATGAAATTAATATAACATCAATGATGTTAATCTTTGATAACTGTATATAGGACAGAACATATGGATAGTGATTATAGGTGTGGATGTTTAGATATACAGGTAATCGATCTGTATGTTAGGTACCTGTCCACAGTACAGGTCATTTTGTAATTACTGTCGGCACACGTCCGATGATGACACCTCTGTATGGTCTAATGACATTAATTAATAAACAGGATTATTAGTCCTTGTTCTTCATGACTATATGGAAGATATAGGGGACTTATGTAACCTAGAATAGATGTCTTAATACTTCATTGATATGGAGGCGCCAGAAATTTCAAGCTATTTTTTGTCACCAATTAATAGACTGAAAATTACGATTTAGAACATTTAATGCTGACAAAAATGTCTACCGATCGCCGGAAAACAGACAAGAAGCGGTAGAAATATAGGGATATCAGTTGAAAATTAGAAAAATCGGTAGATTTTTTCTTGGCGGTAGACAAGCGGTAGATGATTAGAAAAATCGGTAGACTACCGCCGAAATCGGTAGACTTGACAGGTATGATTACTCCCCTGATGGTATGTAGGGGTCGCGGTCAGACTGATTTGAGTACGCTTGAGTACTCTACAGATTTTCATTGTATTATCGAGTTGTTTTTGAATTTTTTTTACCAATTTTGTTTATAATTATATGTTCAAGTCCATAACTAGATAAGATTCTTATTATTTCTTCAATTAGAATAATTTGATAAGTTTGATTGTATTGATTCTCTTGTTGTAGGTCTACGTCTAGTCTGACAGTGTAGTCTGTGTTTGACAGAATTTACAAACCGCAGCGTCTGTCTAATCGTCGAGCACTAGTCACGACTCGGCATGAGTATTCCTTTAACCAAGATTATTGAAACTCAAGCTAGTGTCCTATGATGAGGCAGATTCTTGTATTGAAATTGACACTGGTTTAAAGAAAACGCCACCTTGTTCTGCTTTGAAAGTTTCAAGTCAAAATCATACAATGTGCTTTTTTTTTTTTTTACAGTAATCAATGTAAGTTAGATGCTCTAGTTTATCGAAAGTGAATAGTCAAATGCATTGTTTTTAAGGACAAAAATGTAACAGACGATGATATCGTTGATGTAATTTCAGAGAGAAAACAGACAACTTTCGATTTCTGGTTCAGGAAAAACTGGTTGGGATGTGGCGATTGATTTGCAAATAAACACTCACCAAAACCTAAAAAATGGTTACATTTGCAAGTGATTTGGTCGCATTGCAGAGCGCTGTTATGAACAAATAATGAGTTGGTACTCAGAAATTACAATTACGAGTGCATGATCAAGGAAAACTATTACTCTAAACTGCACCAGTCATGTGGTCTGGACATTGTAAGAACAACATCGATTTTTGTTAGTTAGGACCGACAGACCGATGTTATTGGCATAGACTGTAATTCTTAGATTCTTCAATACATCTTATAGACGATTGATATTCATATTTTTTGGTAGATGTTATTATTTTCTCACTGGTCAATACATCTATCTTATAGACATTATTGTATTCATATTGGTCAGTACTTCTTAGAGATGGTATTATTTTCTTTGTAGAGAGGACAAAACAAAAGTTATTTAGTGGAGCACAGACTTTGTACAATAGTGGTATCACTATGGTAACAGATGCCAATGACAACAGTCCATTTGTAGTGGACAACAATGCAGCATTTATAAACACTGAAACTTGTACACCTGGTCAGTTGGTGATGGACAGTGGTGGTCAGTTGACATTACGGTCTATGTTGCGTCAGAATGGTGAGGATATGGAAACGGTACAAGAATCATCCAGTTGTGCATCTAATCCTACTAGTTGCAAGTATACCTGGGATTTTTTGAAGCAGAAAGGTAATCTTTTTTGTTGTCAGGTCACTTAAGCCATTAAAGTTGACCACTCGTGATCTGTAATCTGCTGTCATGATCTGTTATCTGCTGTCATGATCTGTTTTCTGCTCTCTTTAACTGTTCTCTGCTCTTGTGATCTGTTCCCTGCTTACATGATCTGTTCTGTACTCTTATGGTTTGTTCTCTACTCTCATGATCTGTTCTCTGCTCTCATGATCTGTTCTCTGCTCTCATGATCTGTTCTCTGCTCTCTTGGTCTGTTCTCTGCTCTCATCTCTCCTCATAGTTTGGTATCACACTAGTTTACAATGCATATACTTGTAGCTATGATCCTGAGCATGTAAACAAATTGTGAATGGGTCAGGGGTTTTCTGGAGAGGACTAGAACTTGGGTGACTTGAATCCCATTCTGTGTCTAATTCATCATTACTTCACCTCCCATGAGAAAAGTTGATTGTGCTAAGGCAGTAACTACACCTGGACCCAGGGCCATAAAACTATTCCCAGACAAATTTTTTACTCAACTTCGTTTTATACCTCTTGGTTGGTTATTAAATAATTAATCATAGGTTAAGGTTAGAATAATGTTCAAACATCTAAATTCAGTGAATCGGAGACATAAATTGGGACATATGTCATGGATGAGATTTACACTGCCCCTTGACAATCTTATCTCAGTTGATAAAATTATTTAGTCGTTTTATGGTCCCCGAGTTTTCACTTTTTACACAGATGATTGAATTCTTAACTATTGAGAACAAATTAGTCTCAGAATTTTCCTTGTTTATTGTCTCAGGGCCCAGGTTACCGATCTCGATCACCTTATCAAATTACAATTGTGATATCTGTGCATTACTCACTGTCGGGATCATGTGAATCACACCAGGTTTATCACCTGTTTGGATTTTCAGGTGGATGTATTGAAATGTCAGGGTTCACGCTACCAAGTGCCATTTTAAGAATATGCCAAGAATATTATAAATTGACTCAAAAATAATGTTTCTGGCTAAATGTTTTGCTCAAATAAAATCATTGGTAATTGTGTGACAATCAGGGGAAAATCCGTCCTGAGGCTATATATTAGTAAAATACAGGTGAAAACTGATCTCTCCCCTGCCATTTACAAGTAAATTGAGGACTAATTAACCAATTTGATACTTGTACTAGTGTCAACATTTGATTATAAACTCAACTCACTTGGATTGTGTGGCACATGCACAAGTTGACCCAAGTATGCAAATTAACTAGGTGAAATAAACAAAATCAAATGGTGGAAGTCATACACATTGACTTCAATGGATTGTTGACATGATTAAAAGGTTGCAAACACTGGTTGTGTTAATTATGATGAGGGAGAACAAGTGACACCTTGAGCATACCCAAAGACAGCGATTGTGATTCGTACAGGCAGTTATATAATATAGCAATGATGATGAAATGGAATTACAGTTTTAAACTGTTTTATTAACCAATGACTTAAAATACACTGGAGATTGTCCATTTAATATGATTCTGAGAACTGGTTAATACAAAAATTTTAACTGGTCTAATACAGAAATTTCACTTCGGGTTCTGAATCATGACTGGAAGCATTGAGAAAATGACCCCGCTTTGAAAATAGTAAGGTATAAATTGGGAGTAAATTGAAATGGACTGTAATCGATTTCCCATTAATTGAACATTCGGGACTTTCTATATTTAGCAGACGAAAACAAAGAAAATTCAAGTCCATAACAGAGGCTCAGACAGAAATGTACAAGACGTGATTGGCATTTTGACTCATGTCATTATAACTAATACAGTCTTTGTTTAACATAATATCATATGGAATATTCACCGTCATTGAATTTCATAAGGGATGAGAGCGAAGACTGTGAATTTTATGTCTGTACGACTGTCTGCTGGGTAGGCCTAGAGCCTATAAAGCTTTTCCAGCATTTCATATGATGCAGATCTATCATAAACAAAATGTACAAAAGCAACGGTTTTACACACTTCATTGAATTGGACATACCAGATGTCACTTGCTTATGATGCAACCAAAATGTATTGTGATGTAATAATTATAACGAAATTATTGAATGAGTACTAACTGTAGAAGCAGTATAAGGAATATCGTCAAAGGTTATTTTACTTACAGTGGCTTCTCATGAATTTATTTTTTTAGTCGGCTTTTGTTGGTTATTTTAAATCTTTGGTTAATGAAGGTGTCATGAATGGGTGTTTTCATATTGATCTAGTATGATGTCCTCGTACAGTCGTATTGGGTCTAGATCAGCTGTATTGACCCTTGAGCCAATACAGCTGACCTCGACCCAATATGACTGTACACGGACATAATACAGGATCAAAATGAACCACCCATTTAATAACACTATAATTAATAGCTTGGATACTTGATGTTTATTCATTTTGCCCAGTGCAATTTTATTTGACCAAAAAAAATATTAATTATGCTAATCTTTTGGCTACATGTATAAACTTTCTTTTTAGCCATGTTACATGTATGTATGTGTTTAGTTTATTGTCTACTCTCAGTGAATGCTATAAAGAGAAATTATATCATAACTTTGATATTTATGAACTTGTAATATAATGGCACTCTCTATTTTGCAGGTAAAATATCTTCTGTGAAATCGCAGGATAATTGTTCATTTTGTGAGAAAAAGTTAAGAGTAGAAGAGTTATTACAATGTCATCTCTGTCAAGGTAGCTTCTGTCAGCTGTGTTCAACTACAAAGTAAGTATACACAGGGCTCTCAGTAGAGCAAAATTTTGGAGAGTCCCTGGGACGCCAAGGTCAAAATCTGGGGAGTCCTATCCAGAAAATGAAAAGTCCACTTATTCAAAGTCATCGCCAAAATCTATTTTTATGGTTGTCCCTTCATTTATTTATTTGTTCATATCTATAAGATCTAGATTCTATCTTATTATGTGTAGATATATTTTTTTTAATTATCAATAATTGTATTTTTTAATTAATTTTGTAGTGCAGGGTCCTAATGAGTCATATTTTTCATGACTTAATGTGTGCTATGTATTATTATATTAGAAGTTCTATTCCATGATAATTTTTTTAAAGGGATAGGGATGCAAAAAATTACAAATCACAATCAGGTTAATAACTTGCCAATCCTATTTTCCAATAGACCCTTTCACGATAACTGCGTTCCTACAAATCTCACCTGTGCACTTAACACTTCCGAGTGGTAACAAGAAGTTTCGTACTCAACACAAATCATACCCAATGGAATTTAAATCGTACACGGAACAATTAGTCTTTAATTGGGTATTAATTGTCATGGCTGGAAATGTTTTGAGCACGAAACGTCTCGATACCACTCGGAAGTGCTTGTGCGCATGTAAAATCAGTAGGAACGCAGTTATCGTGAAAGGGTCTGTTCTTAAAAAAAATCAAATGTTGCATTAATTTCACGAATAAAATTATTTCTATCTATAAAATCAAAATATTTTCAAGAGACGAGACTTGCAGATAAACTTGTTTTCTTTGGTAATATAAGCACCAAACAGTCATCGTAATTAATGATATCAAACCCACATTCTTTCTGATTTATTTATTTTGTATCTCATGAATGCAATTTTTGTTTTAAACATTACTTTTGATAACAGTAAAATGAGCTGTACGTTGTAATTGAATGATATATGCGGCCCAATGTTCATCAGCTCTTCGTTTGACATGTCGACGAGTTGATAACCTTTCGGGGTTTCAAATCTAATTAAAGGATTATCAGCAACGATTAATTGTCCATGAATGTTGATTGAGGATAAAAATTATCTGCAGGTATGCTTAATTTGGAATATTTCTTTAGCTTGAAGGTCAACAAACAATATTATTAAATAGATAAACTACATATAGAACCCTACTTGGGTGTTGTTATGTTATAACAGTCAATTATGTGTTTACTTCGACTTTTCATCAAAGGCTATCCTGTTAGCAGTGAAGAGGTCATGGAGGTCGCATTCACAAAATATAGTCCAACTCGAGAATTCAGCTTTTACAGAAAAGTCAAATATTTTGGTGTAAATGAAATTTAATCTAGTTTGAATAATTATTAAATGAAATACCACATGATTCTACTTACTTCTGCCTTTCGAAATTATACAATATGATTTGTAGTTAGTTTCAACCAAACATCATCGATCTATTTATAAATATGGATTTCCACTATATAAGATTCCAGTGATGTTGAACCGAAGTATATTACTCCGCCATTCATCATATTGATATTGACAGCTAGCGAGCTCCAAGCATACAGGGATGTGAATAGAAATAATTACATATTGCTGATACCAACATGAATCTAAATCAATTTCTATTGAACTCTCAAGAATATGTATGTTTTCTAGTCGATGGAAAATTGAAAATAAAAGCAGAATAGAGGAGATAGCATCGAGTAGGAGGTGCTTGTTATGCAAATGGCATGTGAAAGTTCCTGTCCATTTTGAAAACTATCAAATTAACGTGTTTGTCCACTAATCGCTATACATAACCTGCCTTAATGAGTTTCCCATGCATATTTCCTTTATCTATACACCCTATATGGTGACCACATGCCTTACATAACCAGCGTCAGCTCAATTTCAGCGGACAGTCACTTGTATACTGTATGTATTGATATCACAAAGGGAGGTAAATCAAACATTGAATGTTACAATTTCCAGTTCTTGTTTCCGCGGAAGTTAGGGGAAATAGTCATGTCCATTGTTGGGTGTTTACTCAACTTTTGAAGTTAATCACAATTAGATTGGGATGTATAAACATAAACTTTTTGTGTAAATGATCTGTTCATAATGGATTTCAAACAGAAACGATGTCTTCAACAACAACAAAAACAACAAAATAAAAGCAAAAAAAAAAAACAACAAAACCCTGTTTTATCCATTGCCGAAAGCGTTGATGTCTATAAGTGAAATTGGTGATAGATTTTTTAGCTACATCGCGACTTTAGGCCCAAATTATGTTGATGAAAAATTATTTATTTAACAATAACCATTGGGTAAACTGTCTGTTTCACCCTGTACAGTTATTTATATTAATTAATACAAGATAGAGAATGTTGTTTGGTTGTTTATTTAGTCTAGGCAGAGTATATGTTCATGTACCATGGTAATAGCCCTAAATAGGATTGTTTACATCCGATATTACAAGCCCTAAAATATGCTTAAATTCACAGCCATTTTTCACTGTGAAAAATTTATTTTACCTGTTTCCAGTGCCATGTTTGGTTTAAATTTAAGTAGGCACCATAAATGCTAACGTTTTATTTTGAAATGAGTGTTAATGCACGACAGACAATATTTAAAGTTGGTGTAGAAGATACAACAAATAAAATTTAAAATGTTAATTTTGAATTTATTTAGAAGCTGGAAATTGTAGTTCTTGTTTTGTTTTAAGATCTACATTAATTTGATTTCTTTTCATTTCATATATGTTAGATAGAAGTAGTTTGATTCCCATGGCTATTTTGCCAAAATAACAACTCATTTCAGTACTTTCAGTACTTTGATTTTATGACCAGTGATTACGAGGACGCACAGGTACTAGGACGGGTCAATTAAGCAATCAGCAAGCAATTATGGGATTGATTAAAAGGTGTAAATGTCCAAGTCAAAATCTTGAGTGTCCTGCTGGACTCGGGGTTGAAATTTTGACGCGTCCCAGAAAATTTCAAGCGTCAAATATGCGTACTCCGGGTCCTTAAGAGCCCTGATACACAAATAATCAACTTCGCGCATATATATACACGTCAATATACGATTTTCGTAAACCTGCGCTCGCTGCCAAGTACTTCAATATACGATTTCCAAGTACGCTATAAATACTACGGATTCCTACGTAAAAGACCATTGGTGAATATAAAAAGATTCGGACACATCATAGATAAGTCTTTAATCTGATTGGTTGACACACTTTTATCACTTAAAATAAAAACTGAAAGACTTAAACGACCTTTAGAATCTCGCTTCAGAGAAAACGAAAGTATTACAAATGGTGTCTGTATCACTTTGTTCACTGTGCAATAATGGAATTTGGAGCTATATTTCTGTAGTTAAAACTCGGAGTAGGAATACGATTTCCTCTGATTTGAAATAGGAAACTTAAATGTAAATTCAACACAAGTTCTCAGAAAACTCCTATGGATAAGTCACCGACCGATAGGATTATTCTGTGCATTGACGAGGATGACTAGACAAACATTGACTCGCTACCAGTAAACACTCAGTTCACTGCGACACCAGGACTTGCGTGCTATGTACCTGGCAATGGTAATCTTTTAAATTTTATTTATTGTTTAAAAAAACTATGTGGGAATCTTTTGTTTAGGAGACAAATTGCTGTCTCAAATTTAATTAATTTTGGCGAGCATCTAAAGCCACAAAGGCACAATGTCTGACATCGACCGCATCAATTTCACTCATGCCGAGTCATGGAAAACAAATTACGGTCGCGGAAATTACAACTTTAACTGTTAATTAACAATGAATACCTGATCTAAAAAAAAAAAATTTTCAAAGATATTAATTGCAATCATTTTTATTAAAATTATATATGGATGTATGGGTTAGTATACACAAATTGACACACAATTACAAGTTAAAGTGACCAGTTCAAATTGATAAAAATTCACAATTTTAATCTGGCAGTAGTGTGTATATATTGTAATACATATGCAGCAGTGGCTGGCTGAGTCAGTCAATGTAATGTGGTGGGATAAGGGTTAATATGGCCATAGATTTTAATAAGATTTGAGCGATTTTGCTGTGTTGTGTACCTTCAGAGTCAGCAGAATTCTTTTCTGTTTATGGATGAAGGGATTTTCCTAAATCTGTTTATGGTTCAAATGAGTCATTTATAGAAAATGTTCTGTTTTTGAAATTCTTCTCTAACATAAAGGAAATGAGTACATAGTACAATTAAAATGTTTTATTTTTCTTGTTTTGTAGCTATGATGAGAGTTTTGAGAGGATTTTCTGCTTGAATTGTTTAACATGATAACATAGAGAGACATACCCTAGTGCTGGGGGAGATTGACTCATTGTAAAGTTGCAGATCTGATTATGACATGTTCCATCACTGTGCTAAACTGGACACCATGGCTCAAAGCTGAACACATGTGCTAAATCATCATTGTGCTAAATGGGACACCAACATGCCAAGTTGTACATTTGTGCAAATTCATCTTTGTGCTTAACCAGACACCATTGTGCCAAGTTGAAGACCATTGTGCAAATTCATCATTATGCTAACCTAGACATTATTGTGTCAGGTTTGATAACAAAGATATTGTGTCAATCTACCAAATAGATAACAATGACATTGTGATAACCTACCAAATAGATAATTAGTTTGTTTAAGTGGATATAATTTTGGTGTGAAGCAGATATTATGTGGTCATCACAGTACTGAGGTAGGCAACATAGTATTGAGGTGGTCATCACAGTACTGAGCTAGACAACATAGTATTGAGGTGGTCATCACAGTACTGAGCTAGACAACATAGTATTGAGGTGGTCATAACAGTACTGAGCTAGACAACATAGTATTGAAGTGGTCATCACAGTACTGAGGTAGGCAACATAGTACTAAGGTGGTCATCACAGTACTGAGGTGTTCATCACAGTATTGAAGTGGTCATCACAGTATTGAAATGGTCATCACAGTATTGAAGTGGTCATCACAGTACTGAGGTAGGCAACATAGTATTGAGGTGGTCATCAGAGTACTGAGGTAGGCAACATAGTATTGAGGTGGTCATCACAGTACTGAGGTGTTCATCACAGTATTGAAGTGGTCATCACAGTATTGAAGTGGTCATCACAGTACTGAGGTAGGCAACATAGTATTGAGGTGGTCATCAGAGTACTGAGGTAGGCAACATAGTATTGAGGTGGTCATCACAGTAGGTAGTCATCACAGTGAGGTGAGGTAGGCAACATAGTATTGAGGTGGTCATCACAGTACTGAGCTAGACAACATAGTATTGAGGTGGTCATCACAGTACTGAGGTGGACAACATAGTACTAAGGTGGTCATCACAGTACTGAGGTAGACAACATAGTATTGAGGTGGTCATCACAGTACTGAGGTAGACAACATAGTATTGAGGTGGTCATCACAGTACTGAGGTAGACAACATAGTATTGAGGTGGTCATCACAGTACTGAGGTAGACAACATAGTATTGAGGTGGTCATCACAGTACTGAGGTAGACAACATAGTATTGAGGTGGTCATCACAGTACTGAGGTAGACAACATAGTATTGAGGTGGTCATCACAGTATTGAAGTGGTCATCACAGTACTGAGGTAGGCAACATAGTATTGAGGTGGTCATCACAGTACTGAGGTAGGCAACATAGTATTGAGGTGGTCATCAGAGTACTGAGGTAGGCAACATAGTATTGAGGTGGTCATCACAGTACTGAGGTAGGCAACATAGTATTGAGGTGGTCATCACAGTACTGAGCTAGACAACATAGTATTGAGGTGGTCATCACAGTACTGAGGTGGACAACATAGTATTGAGGTGGTCATCACAGTACTGAGGTGTTCATCACAGTTTTGAAGTGGTCATCACAGTACTGAGGTAGGCAACATAGTATTGAGGTGGTCATAACAGTACTGAGCTAGACAACATAGTATTGAGGTGGTCATCACAGTACTGAGGTAGGCAACATAGTATTGAGGTGGTCATAACAGTACTGAGCTAGACAACATAGTATTGAGATGGTCATCACAGTACTGAGGTGTTCATCACAGTATTGAAGTGGTCATCACAGTACTGAGGTAGGCAACATAGTATTGAGGTGGTCATAACAGTACTGAGCTAGACAACATAGTATTGAGGTGGTCATCACAGTACTGAGGTAGGCAACATAGTATTGAGGTGGTCATCACAGTACTGAGCTAGACAACATAGTATTGAGGTGGTCATCACAGTACTGAGGTGGGCAACATAGTATTGAGGTGGTCATCATACTACAGAGGTGTTCATCACAGTATTGAAGTGGTCATCACAGTACTGAGGTGGACAACATAGTACTAAGGTGGTCATTACAGTATAGAGGTGGTCATCATAGTGCTGAGGTGGTCATCACAGAATTGAGGTGGTCATCACAGTATTGAGGTGGTCATCAGAGTACTGAAGTGGTCATCAATGTACTGAGGTGTAGATCATGGTACTGATGTGGTCATCACAGTACTGATGTGGTCATCACAGTACTGAGGTGGTCATCACAGTACTGAGTTGGTCATCATAGTACTGAGTTGGTCATCATAGTACTGAAGTGGGCATTGTATTATTGGTACTGAAGTGGTCATCACAGTCACTGAGGTGAAGTGGCAACATAGTAATGAGGATGGTCATCACAGAATTGAGGTGGTCATCACATCACAGTACTGAGGTGGTCATCATAGTACTGAAGTGGGTCATGAAGTGGTCATCACAGTACTGAGGTGGGCAACATAGTAATGAGGTGGTACTGAGGTACTGAAGTCATCATGGTATTGATGTGGTCATCACAGTACTGATGTGGTCATCACAGTACTGAGGTGGTCATCACAGTACTGAGTTGGTCATCATAGTACTGAGTTGGTCATCATAGTACTGAAGTGGGCATTGTATTATTGGTACTGAAGTGGTCATCACAGTACTGAGGTGGGCAACATAGTAATGAGGTGGTCATCACAGAATTGAGGTGGTCATCACAGTACTGAGGTGGTCATCAGAGTACTGAAGTGGTCATCAATGTACTGAGGTGTAGATCATGGTACTGATGTGGTCATCACAGTACTGATGTGGTCATCACAGTACTGAAGTGGTCATCACAGTACTGAGGTGGGCAACATAGTAATGAGGTGGTCATCACAGAATTGAGGTGGTCATCACAGTACTGAGGTGGTCATCAGAGTACTGAAGTGGTCATCAATGTACTGAGGTGTAGATCATGGTACTGATGTGGTCATCACAGTACTGAGGTGGACAACATAGTATTGAGTCATCACAGTGCTTAAGTGGGCATCACACATGTAATACTGAGATGGCCAACATAGTATTTAGGTGGTCATCACAGTGTTGAGGTGGTCATCATAGTACTGAAGTGGGCATTGTAGTATTAGTATGGAAATGGTCATCACGGTACTGAGGTGGTCATCACAATACCGAGGTGGTCATCAGAGTACTGAGGTGTGCAACATAGTACTAAGTCATCACAGTATGGTACTTAAGTGGGCATCAAGGTACTGAGGTGGTAATCAGTATTGGGGTGGTCATCACAGTATTCAGGTGGTTATCACAGTTCTGAGGTAGTCATCACAGTATTGCGGTGGTCATCACAGTACTGAGGTAGTCATTACAGTACTGAGGTCAACATAGTACTAAGGTCATCACAGTTCTGTAGTTTGACATCTGTGTGCTGAGTTTGATGTTTTTGTAAGTCAGGATATTCTTGAGTGTTGCCAGATGTAGATAAATTTTCTTTTCGTTATAATGCTTTCTTGTTCATCATTATGTCAGTCAAATCTTTGTGGTTACAATTGTGAAGAGGAAAAAATGAAATTTGTTGCTTTATTATCAAATACTAGTACTTGTTTTGAAGAATTTATAGAAATGAATTCAGTATTACAAATTTTACTATATAGTATACCATCATGTATTTGATGCTTAGATCTAGGATCTGAAGAGACAATTATGTGTACGAGAATGCAGCTCCTAGTGGCTATATTTGAAATATTGCTTCCCTTTACTTCCTACATGGATTTGTATGTGGACATGATATCAGACAGATCTAAGGTTAAGACTACTCTTTTTAGCTCACCTAGTGAGCTATTGCAATCACTTTGCGTCCGTCGTCCGTCCATCGTCCGTCCGTCCGTCGTTAACTCACTTTCAAAAATCTTCTCCTCTGAAACCACTGGGCCAAATTGAACCAAACTTGAACTGAGTTGTCACTAGGGTATTTAGTTTCAAATTTGTTATTTTCTATGTGTCAGGTCAAACAACATGGCCGCTGTTGCTAAAAATAGAACATAGGGGGTAAATTGCAGTTTTTGGCCAATAACTCCAAAACCATTACAGATATCAAAAATCTGACATAGGGTAAAAGTGATCAGCTTGATGAGATCTACCTGTCATGCAATTTTGAAGAAAATCGGAAAACTCATCTCGGAGTTATAGCCCTTTTTTTGTAAAATTTTCAAAATTTTGGCATTTTTAATTTTTTATTTAAAAAAATGTGGCAGATAGAGGTCAAGTGTAAATTGCAAAAATGTTCAGCATATCAAGATCTACCCACCCTGAAAATTTGAAGACAATCCAAAAACCTGTGTAGGAGTTATTGCCCTTTTTTCACAGAATTTTTTCAATTTTTATGTTTTTCGTCTTCTAACTCCAAAACTATGAAAGATAGAGGTCGAATGTAAATTGATAAAATGTTTGCCATGATGTGGCGACTTCAAAACCGGTGTTGAAAATTGTTTGTTGACCGCCATTTTCAAAATGGCCGACAAAAAAGGCGGGAAAATTCAACATTGTTTGATTTCAATGAAATTTGGTTTCCAAATAGATATTGATGTTGCGACTTCAAAACCGTTGTTGAAAATTGTTCCTTGACCACCATTTTTAGCTCACCTGGCTTTTGGAATCACTTTGCGTCAACAAACATGGCCGCTATGGCGAGGCTTAGTTTAACATTGGATCCTATAGGAAAATCATCTTCTCCTCTGAAACCACTGACACAAATTTAACCAAACTTTACAGGAATGATGTATGCAAGGTCCTTTACAAAGACGGCTCATTTTGTTCTGATCCGTCAAAAATCATGGCCACTAGAACGGGGCTTAGTTTAACATTATATAGCCAAAAGAAGACTGCTGTGCTGCACACACTGCAAAGTTTTCGTAGAACCTTATTCATTCATTCATGAATCCGGTTCCTGACTTGGAAGAAGAACATTGGATCCTGTGGGAAAATTACATTTTCATCTTCTCCTCTGAAAACGCTGAAGCAAATATAACCAAACTTTAGAAGAATGATGTATTGAAGGTCCTTTACAAAGATTGCTCATTTCGTTCCGATCTGTCAAAACTATGGCCGCCAGGGCTGGGCTTAGTTTATCATTGGACCCTATGGGAAAATCACATTTTCATTTTTCCTCTGAAACCACTGAAGCAAATTCAACCAAACTTTACAGGATTTATGTATGGAAGGTCCTTTACAAAAATTGCTCGGTTCGTCTGATCTTCTCAAGCAAATAACCAGGTGAGCGATACAGGCTCTTGAGAGCCTCTTGTTAGCTCAACTGATCAGTTGTTGGCATTAAGTGACCTGTAAAGCTATCTGCCCTCGTCTGTCATTGTCCGTCGTTCATGAACTGAAACTGCACAGTAATGTTCAGCAACTTGCCCTGACCAAGTCATTTTATTTATCAGGTTGGTGTGAAATGCAAAATGGCCACTGTGGTAGCCATCTTGAAAACCTTTAATGAACTTGAGTGTTATGAAAGGATTTCAATGAATCTGCATAGAGTAGACATTTGGTACGTGACCAAAATTGTCCAACATTTAAAGTAAAGTATGTGTACATGATGTAGAAAGAGAAAGTGTAAGTAAGAAGCAAAACAATTTAGTGGGGAAGGATGTAAGAAAAGGCCGATAGAAATGAAATTGTCAAATGGGCTTTTGTGGGAATTATTTCCCCTATTTTGTGGATTTTTCATGTTTTGAACTATTATCTCAAAGTATAATGGAGTACAATGTAAGTGTAATAAGTAAAAATGTTCAGCACACTAAGTTCTATTAAATAAGTCAGATGACTGAAGTGGATTTTTAAAATTTGTTCTGCTATTTCAAGATGTATATGTATTATTGATAGAAAGTAACAAGCAAACATGCTAAGATCTACTAAAAAGTCAAATGGCTGAAATTATCAGGTGGTTGCTCATTGGAGTTATTTCCCCTTTATAGATTTTACATGTTTCTGGCTGTTTTAGCTTGATAGAGTGTAGCAAGCAAAAAGATCTACAAAAAAGTCAACGTGACTGAAATAGTCAAATGGATGATCACAGAAGTCAAAGGTTGTTTATACATACATGTACAATGTATATATATGGAAATACTTAAAAGATAAATGTTCAATCCTACTTGTACCTGTACAAAGCATATTACTTAGGTGACTGTTAAGTCCCCTGGGCCTCTTGTTGTATCCAGATATGGAAATATCAAATGAAATTTCAGTATTTAATTTGATTAAGTATTTGTTGTAAAGAGAGTTTGAACACCAGGAATTTATCATGCTACTAAATGTTTTTTGTTAAGTTCATTTTCCATATTTTACTTTTTAAGTTGACTAATTTTGTATAAATTATGTAATAAAATTTTTAAGCAACTTTGATGAGGAATTATTTAATGTATCTTAATGTTTGCTAACAGGAAACAAATTTGCCAAAATAAATTATGATTTAATGAAGAATATATATCCAAAATGAAATAATGTTTATACAGTAATTATTTTGAATGTGAAACAGTATTTATTATTATGTTTTACACACGTTGCCTTGCCAATGAGTGTATGACATGTATATATAAAATTTTGTACATAGATAGGGCCTATTCAAGTTCTGTAGATATGCTATAGGCCTACACATGTGTGTAGTTGTATACCTACAGTAACCCAGGTCTTTCCACAGCTGGACAATTTGGGGGGATCTTATGCAAAGTTTTAACACAAAACTACACAATCAACCATAAATGAAGTGTCGACTGTATATAACAATTCTGTGTATGGCAGTATATATATAGACTATTGTAATGTTGTCCGTGAAGTTTGAATAATAAAGTTCTAGAAGATAATATGAGTGTCATGTTTTTACTTGTTAAGCCAAAGATATACAAAATATTATCGACCTGGATCTCCTTCAGACAATGATAAATATTAAAATGGTAAATATCATCTATATCCATTAGTTGGATCTCAACTCACAAATGTACACCTTATCTTCTTGGGTACAGTTATATAGAACTACATACTGTACAATAAGTGTACTCCGAAATACTGGGGGAACAGTATGAGGGTACAGCTATGTATAACTATATACAGTACAATAAGTGTTCTCCGAAATACTGGGGGACCAGTATGAGGGTACAGCTATGTATAACTATATACAGTACAATAAGTGTACTCCGAAATACTGGGGGACCAGTATGAGGGTACAGCTATGTATAACTATATACAGTACAATAAGTGTACTCCGAAATACTGGGGGAACAGTATGAGGGTACAGCTATGTATAACTATATACAGTACAATAAGTGTACTCCGAAATACTGGGGGACCAGGTAGAGGGTACAGCTATGTATAACTACATACTGTACAATAAGTGTACTCCGAAATACTGGGGGACCAGTATGAGGGTACAGCTATGTATAACTACATACAGTACAATAAGTGTACTCAGAAATACTGGGGGACCAGTATGAGGGTACAGCTATGTATAACTATATACAGTACAATAAGTGTACTCCGAAATACTGGGGGACCAGTATGAGGGTACAGCTATGTATAACTATATACAGTACAATAAGTGTACTCAGAAATACTGGGGGACCAGGTAGAGGGTACAGCTATGTATAACTACATACAGTACAATCTGTCTACTCGGAAATACTGGGGGACCAGTATGAGGGTACAGCTATGTATAACTATATACAGTACATGGGACCAGTATGAGGGTACAGCTATGTATAACTATATACAGTACAATAAGTGTTCTCCGAAATACTGGGGGACCAGTATGAGGGTACAGCTATGTATAACTATATACAGTACAATAAGTGTACTCCGAAATACTGGGGGAACAGTATGAGGGTACAGCTATGTATAACTATATACAGTACAATAAGTGTTCTCCGAAATACTGGGGGAACAGTATGAGGGTACAGCTATGTATAACTATATACAGTACAATAAGTGTACTCAGAAATACTGGGGGAACAGTATGAGGGTACAGCTATGTATAACTATATACAGTACAATAAGTGTACTCCGAAATACTGGGGGAACAGTATGAGGGTACAGCTATGTATAACTATATACAGTACAATAAGTGTACTCCGAAATACTGGGGGAACAGTATGAGGGTACAGCTATGTATAACTATATACAGTACAATAAGTGTACTCCGAAATACTGGGGGAACAGTATGAGGGTACAGCTATGTATAACTATATACAGTACAATAAGTGTACTCCGAAATACTGGGGGGAACAGTATGAGGGGTACAGCTATGTATAACTATACAGTACAATAAGTGTACTCCGAAATACTGGGGGACCAGTATGAGGGTACAGCTATGTATAACTATATACAGTACAATAAGTGTACTCCGAAATACTGGGGGAACAGTATGAGGGTACAGCTATGTATAACTATATACAGTACAATAAGTGTACTCCGAAATACTGGGGGAACAGTATGAGGGTACAGCTATGTATAACTATATACAGTACAATAAGTGTACTCCGAAATACTGGGGGAACAGTATGAGGGTACAGCTATGTATAACTATATACTGTACAATAAGTGTACTCCGAAATACTGGGGGAACAGTATGAGGGTACAGCTATGTATAACTATATACTGTACAATAAGTGTTCTCCGAAATACTTGGGGACTAGTATGAGGGTACAGCTATGTATGACTACATACAGTACAATCTGTCTACTCGGAAATACTGGGGGACCAGTATGAGGGTACAGCTATGTATAACTATATACAGTACATGGGACCAGTATGAGGGTACAGCTATGTATAAGTATATACAGTACAATAAGTGTTCTCTGAAATACTGGGGGACCAGTATGAGGGTACAGGTATGTATAACTATATACAGTACAATAAGTGTACTCCGAAATACTGGGGGAACAGTATGAGGGTACAGCTATGTATAACTATATACAGTACAATAAGTGTACTCCGAAATACTGGGGGAACAGTATGAGGGTACAGCTATGTATAACTATATACAGTACAATAAGTGTACTCCGAAATACTGGGGGACCAGTATGAGGGTACAGCTATGTATAACTATATACAGTACAATAAGTGTACTCCGAAATACTGGGGGAACAGTATGAGGGTACAGCTATGTATAACTATATACAGTACAATAAGTGTACTCCGAAATACTGGGGGAACAGTATGAGGGTACAGCTATGTATAACTATATACAGTACAATAAGTGTACTCCGAAATACTGGGGGAACAGTATGAGGGTACAGCTATGTATAACTATATACTGTACAATAAGTGTACTCCGAAATACTGGGGGAACAGTATGAGGGTACAGCTATGTATAACTATATACTGTACAATAAGTGTTCTCCGAAATACTGGGGGACCAGTATGAGGGTACAGCTATGTATGACTACATACAGTACAATCTGTCTACTCGGAAATACTGGGGGACCAGTATGAGGGTACAGCTATGTATAACTATATACAGTACATGGGACCAGTATGAGGGTACAGCTATGTATAACTATATACAGTACAATAAGTGTTCTCTGAAATACTGGGGGACCAGTATGAGGGTACAGGTATGTATAACTATATACAGTACAATAAGTGTACTCAGAAATACTGTGGGACCAGGTAGAGGGTACAACTATGTATACATGTAACTATATACAGTACATGGGACCAGTATGAGGGTACAGCTATGTATAACTATATACAGTACAATAAGTGTACTCCGAAATACTGGGGGACCAGTATGAGGGTACAGCTATGTATAACTATATACAGTACAATAAGTGTACTCCGAAATACTGGGGGACCAGTATGAGGGTACAGCTATGTATAACTACATACTGTACAATAAGTGTACTCCGAAATACTGTGGGACCAGGTAGAGGGTACAGTTATGTATAACTATATACAGTACATGGGACCAGGTAGAGGGTAGAGCTATGTATAACTATATACAGTACAATAAGTGTTCTCCGAAATACTGGGGGACCAGTATGAGGGTACAGCTATGTATAACTACATACTGTACAATAAGTGTACTCAGAAATACTGTGGGACCAGGTAGAGGGTACAGCTATGTATAACTACATACTGTACAATAAGTGTACTCCGAAATACTGGGGGACCAGTATGAGGGTACAGCTATGTATAACTATATACAGTACAATAAGTGTACTCCGAAATACTGTGGGACCAGGTAGAGGGTACAGCTATGTATAACTATATACAGTACAATAAGCGTACTCCGAAATACTGGGGGACCAGTATGAGGGTACAGCTATGTATAACTACATACAGTACAATCTGTCTACTCCGAAATACTGAGGGAACAGAAATGTGTAACTACACAGTACAATCTGTATGTGTCTACTCAGAAATAGGCCCTACAGTGGGACCAGTATAAATGTTTACCAGTATACAAGTAATACTACTAGTAAAATACTTTGGGACAAAAAGGGCAAATAATGTAGTGACCATGTGATGGTATCCAAGCCACCTTTGTGACCTTTTCATGACTGCTTGCAGTCTTATAGCGCTTGACTCACAAGCAGAAGGTACCAGGTTTGATTCCTGATACCAGGTCACACCAAAGACTTTTCAAAAATGGCAGTGACTGTTCCTTTGCCTGGAAACGCTCGGCATATGAAGTAAAAGTCAACAGGTCTTTTGAATGAGACTTCTAACCGAGGTCCTGTGTCGTGGCACGTAAGTCCATAGAACAGGTCAATATAATTGTGGCACATCACCTAACTCTGGTGACATCTCCATATAAGTGAAAGAAATTGACAGCATTTAAAATGAAAAAACATAATTCTGACTTCTTCCTGTTCATGGAAGTTCTGTCATATTATTATTACCTGAACAGGTTCCATTTTGCCAGAAGTCACAGCATTTACCCAACCTGGTCAGTGTGATGTCTCTTTGTATCTCAGGGAAGGAGCCATTTGAATTTCAGCTTAATTAGGCCAAAGGCTAGCCAAGTGGATGTCACTGAATTTTGTTTGAAACATACCTCTGATTTACGGGAAATTTTCGCTCATGTTAAATATTTGCCCTTAGGTAAGAGGTGAATTTAAAATGAAGGTGAAATTTTCCAGCTAAATAACCGAAGCTTGGAAAGTCATACCAACCATGAGGCTATGGTGATTTAAGGAGAATTTGAGATGGGGTGAATAGTTTTCCATCATAAAAGGGTGAAAATAACCAGGGGTGAAAATTTCCCGGAATACAGTAGGGACGTTGCGACATGTCAGTTTTCGTTGGAAATCAGTCACTTTATTCCATTATTAATAATTCAGACAGAGGTTTCTAGGTTATGTTTGGAAACATCACAAAATTTCTTACATCTTTAATAGAAATCAGTTGAAGTGAAGCCTTTTTCTCAATGAAAAATGTAACACTGAATAGTATATGCATCATATATTTACTCCAATAAATAATCTATTATCAAATAATGTAGAAAAAAAATATTGTTCAATGGCAACTAAGGCATTGATTCCTATGAATCAACAAGTCTACATAAATATTGCAGCTCCATCAAATACACACACCAGTGTGTGGAACAGAGCTCACATATAAATCATTCACCATCAGCTAAGTCTGCAGTACAGAGTTCGCATACAAATCAATCACTTTCAGCCAAGCCTGCGTTACATAGCTCACATATAATTCATTCACTTTCAGCCAAGCCTGTGGTACAGAGTTCATATATAAATCATTTACTATCAGCCAATTGTTTACAGCAACTTGTATCACCCATAAGGTATATATAGAAGACTGATCTATTACAACATTTAAATGTTAGTCTTACTATGTTACATAAATCTAAACACCTAGTAAAGTTCTATGAAAATTTAGTCTTGTTTACAATGAAAAAAGTCCCCATGATGACTTGTGTCTGTATAATAGTGACCTCATTTACACAGTGACATGCTGCTCTCCCTTAGTATTCATAATAATAATGACAAAAGCTTTACTTAAAGTTGGCATGTTAAAATAACAAATAAGATAAGCTCGTGCAGAGCAATGCCAGACTAATCTTTAAACATGTTTAACTGAGGTGTCATGCAATGGTTTGACTCGTCCACATATAAAAAAAAAAGCCAGTATCAATGATGTTGACTACCCAAGTGTGTATCAGGGGTTAAAAAAAGGGATCACGTTTTCTTTAATGGCAAACAGCAGGTTAAAGTAAAGTATATATGATCTATTATGCCTTCATGTGTTATAAAATGATCACACATTGTATGTTATCTAAAAATGACTATACTACCATCATCTGAAAGTACCTGTATTTTTCTGTTGGAAATGCAAAAAGTTAAAAAAAAGAGGGTACCCTTAAAAATTTACTTTCTGTCTAGAAGTGAAACTTTCCTTGGGATCCTTTTTTTATTTTTCTCCTGTAGAGCAAAGGAAGTCTTGCAGGCCGAGCAACAAAATATGGAATAATGAACCAATTGAAATTTGGAGTACAGGTAAATAAAAGTTAAGTGGAAACGTGAAAAATAACATGAAACAACCATGAAAATAGAACAACCAAACAACTTTGCATGGTCAGACTTTGCCCATATTCAAACTTATGGACGGAAGAATATATAACAAGCAACATACAGTAGCCATTTCATGGTAATAGCACATTAAGTTTAATTATAATTAAAGGTAGTTTCTGATTGTGTAATATCATTCTCTACAATGACTGCACAAAAATATACCCATGACAAGGAACCAAAAATGATGTAATATTTTACATATACAATGTATATACATAGGCAATGTGTAAATACCTAACATTACATATAACCAATCAAATGCTAGCCTGAAACAGCCATTACATGACATTCATGTACCAAAAACTCAGTTTTCAATCAGACACCATTTCACAACCTAGATTTATCATAACATTGAATAAAAATGAGGTCAACACATGTACCAATGGCACATCTATAAGTAAATGACAGGTGAGATGAAAGAAGACAGAATATGTCATGTTAATAAGAAGCTTGACACTGTAATAATAACAATTTTACACATTACTAATTATGCATATTTTGCTATAACTAAGATTACAAAATTTTGCAGCTACATGTACAACAGTGAAACTTGGTTCTAAAAATGATATAAAATTGGTAGAAGAGAGACTGTAAATTTTACAGCAACAATAAAAAATATTGAAAAGCTTTGTTATAATTTCAGCTTTGTAACTGTTCAAAATTTTCAAGTTTAGAATTTCTATGTTAACTATCTTTATCACAATCATCTTACATCATTTTAACTTGAATAAAAAAATTGACACGAAATGATCTTTCTCTAGTTTAAATAGGAAAATTACAACTGACAGATTTGTGTCATGGAGGAAAATTATTATTTGTTTCCTCTCAAATTAAAAAAAAAACCCACAAAAAACCCCAAAATAAACAAACAGAAAAACAGAAATAACCTGTAAATGACTCTGTAGTTTAAAATGGACCCCTATCATGAATGGTATGGACCAGCCAATATGTGATATGGACCAGCCAATGTATGTAAATGTATGTGATGCCATGGGGAACATGTTTTATTAACTGTCTCTAGTGTATTATACTCATTTTATTTTAATATGGCTGGTATTATTGATAACGCTTATTGATATATTGAATCATCTGTTACAGGTAAAATGATCTCAGGTATGCAAGGTATGTAAAGACAACAATAAATATTGACATCACTGCATGTTTACAAAATTCCCTGAATGAACACAAGTTACTTCATCTATTTTACTTTATAAGCTAATAACTAACAAGTTAATCCTATAATTAACTTGTGCATATACATGAACATATCACAGCAGTTGATAGAGAAATAATGTTTTTAAAGAGTCTGTTCATAAAAGTTTTTTCTTACAAAATGACTTACATTATAATTCTAATCTTTCAATTTCATAACTTTTGTTATGGTACACCTGGAAATTTTGGGCCCCTAGTTATTTTTGCCTCTTTCATGACACAAAACATATTGCCCCCATATTAAATTTGCTCTATATCTCCTTAGTCTCATGGATGGAATGACTTTCCATGTTTCAAATACTTAGTTTTAAATTTCTGCCTTCATTTTAAATTTGCCCTTTCATTTAGGGGCCAAAATGCCAAAAATTAAACAGGATTGAAAATTTGCAGGTACAGTTTATCATCATGTGTGCAAGTCACAGCAAGGTACATGAGAGTCAAACCATTCCCCTCACAAATAGTGTGACATCTATAACTATATGAAACATCATCTGTGGAAGAAAGGTATTCAAAGGGGATACATGTGTATGTACATGCATATGTCACATACGGATCTTTGTGACAAGAAACCAAGTTTCTTAAAAACCCAAAACAAATAAAATAACATTTACACATGTATCAGTAACAATATGAAAAAAAATCATATTGAAAGCTGCAGGATTATTTGTACATTGAAACTAGCACAATTTGATAATTTTGAAAATACTTCTAACAGCTGTAATACTATCGGCTCATATAAGTACTAAGTGAGGCCAGTATCATTGTATGTAGTAAGACCTTGTAAGAGGCTGAAATATTGTACCATGGCAGTAAAATTAGAACAGATTGATTCATCAACAAATCATATATACTTTCTAACAGTCACAGAAACATTCAAAGGAATTCATTTAGTATATAGCACTCACAACATCACAGACATAGGGATTATCCTTGTAAACAATTCACAACATACATAGATGTATACTCTGTGTTTGCAGATGTAAAAATAATAAAATTTTATATACTTTAATTAGGAAATAAGATGAATATATCTTTATTTCTCTAAAAAGTCACAGAAAATTAACAATTTACTGAATTCTGTAAAATTGTAAACTTTTAGTAGTAACACTTCAAGTTTTGTAGGGTAAATGATAAAAAAGTATTTAAAAGCAAGTTTTATACTGACTGCATAAAAGAGACATGTAAACTTTAACAGTGTTAAAAAATTAAAAGAATTCATCGGCAGTTCCTAACTCTTCACAGTCCGATTCAATTGATCCCTGGTCATCGGTGTGTTGCCAACTTGATTCAGGTGTGGATATTGGTTGAAATCCTGCAAGTTCACCTCGGATGCGTTCTATTTCTTGGAGGTACTCTCGCTTTTCACGTCCTGATAATCCAGGAGAATCTGAGCAGGAATCATCATCAGGGAACAGAGCTTTATGTACAACTGAAAAGGTAAGATAGATTATATATGTAGGACAAAATTATCAGGTACAGAAATATTTACATGTATGTAATGTAAATTCTTGAAAGTAACTCGATCATTGCAGTTTTTACAGATATTTATTTGTACTAAATGGATATTCAAGCATTATAAACAAAGGAAAACTGACATCTCTAAACATAGTAAAAATGTTACAATAAATCATTTACAAAGCTTAGCTCAGAAATATAATAAGGTCCTTCACCTCTTTGACAAAAGTGTATGTGATATAACATGCTGGCATAGGTAACAAAAAATATTTCTGATTCAGATAAATGATTGAAGTCAACTGGCAGAACCAATCCAACTGTATGTGTTCACAAAGACAGTTGACAAGAAAATGAAGTAATTCTATCTTTCTACCTTGTTATGCTATATTAGGATTCATCTTACATCTAAATTCTTGGACTATGTCAATGAAATAATACAAGAATGCTACAGATACATGTAGCCATATATTGCCCATTGCTATAAATGTACCCATATATCGCCCACTGCTATAATAAATTCCTTGACTATGTCAATGAAATAATACAAGAATGCTACAGATACATGTAGCCATATATATCGCCCACTGCTATAAATGTAGCCATATATTGCCCACTGCTATAAATGTAGCCATATATCGCCCGCTGCTATATATGTAGCCATATATCTCCCACTGCTATAAATTTAGCCATATATCGCCCGTTGCTATAAATGTAGCAATATATCTCCCACTGTTATAAATGTAGCCATATATATCGCCCACTGCTATGAATGTAGCCATATATCTCCCACTGCAATAAATGTAGCTATTTATCTCCCACTGCTATAAATGTAGCCATATATCGCCCACTGCTATAAATGTAGCCATATATCGCCCGCTGCTATAAATGTAGCCATATATCTCCCACTGTTATAAATGTAGCCATATATATCGCCCACTGCTATAAATGTAGCCATATATCTCCTACTGCTATAAATGTAGCCATATATCTCCTACTGCTATAAATGTAGCCATATATATCGCCCACGGCTATAAATGTAGCCATATATTGCCCAATGCTATAAATGTAGCCATATATCTCCCACTGCTATAAAAGTAGCCATATATCACCCACTGCTATAAATGAGTGGTGTTAGTTTATCATCACCAAATTATCTAAGCACAAAGTAAATGAGGAAACAAATGACAGTCAATATGTTCTCGTTGTTTTATTTCTTTTTTATGCCACACACAACAATTTTCTGTTAAATGGCGGTGACCAGTTTTTATTGGTGGAGGAAAGAACCCAGTTATAATTTACCCACTGGCCTTCAGCAAATAAACAGATATTAAAACAAAATCAGCTGAGGATCCAGCAAGGCTCAAACCTGCACTGACAAAAAGGTTAGAGACTTCATGGGCTAAAGTACAACACTTGTACCACTCAGCAACAAAGGCCCCAACACTGGCAACAAAGGCCCCAACACTGACAAAGAGGTTAGAGACTTCATGGGCTAAAGTACAACACTTGTACCACTCAGCAACAAAGGCCCCAACACTGACAAAGAGGTTAGAGACTTCATGGGCTAAAGTACAACACTCGTACCACTCAGCAACAAAAGCCCCAACACTGACAAAGAGGTGAGAGACTTCATGGGCTAAAGTACAACACTTGTACCACTCAGCAACAAAGGCCCCAACACTGACAAAGAGGTTAGAGACTTCATGGGCTAAAGTACAACACTTGTACCACTCAGCAACAAAGGCCCCAACACTGACAAAGAGGTGAGAGACTTCATGGGCTAAAGTACAACACTTGTACCACTCAGCAACAAAAGCCCCAACACTGACAAAGAGGTGAGAGACTTCATGGGCTAAAGTACAACACTTGTACCACTCAGCAACAAAGGCCCCAACACTGACAAAGAGGTTAGAGACTTCATGGGCTAAAGTACAACACTTGTACCACTTAACAACAAAGGCCCCAACACTGACAAAGAGGTGAGAGACTTCATGGTTTAAAGTACAACACTTGTACCACTCAGCAACAAAGGCCCCAACACTGGCAACAAAGGCCCCAACACTGACAAAGAGGTGAGAGACTTCATGGGCTAAAGTACAACACTTGTACCACTTAGCAACAAAGGCCCCAATACTGACAGGAGATGAGAGACTTCATGGGCTAAAGTACAATGCTCATACCACTTAGCAACAAAGGCCCCAACACTGACAAAGAGGTGAGAGACTTCATGGGCTAAAGTACAACACTTGTACCACTCAGCAACAAGGCCCCAACACTGACAACAAAGGCGCCAACACTGACAGGAGATGAGAGACTTCATGGGCTAAAGTACAACACTTGTACCAGACAACAACAAAGGCCCCAGTTATGAAAAGTGACCGCCTGTCTTTACAATGTCAAAGTCCCATACAGAATGGCCAAATAAAATGATAACATTCACATGTCATTATACTCCACTCCCTACCAAATATGAAAGAAATTGGACAAAGCAGGTAATGTAATAACACACATGAAGCTTCTTAATGCTGAGGACAGAAATATTAATCTCTATGTATGCATATTTCTGAGTAATTTATTCTTACCATTCAAATGGTGATCAATTTTCCTTAGGTTATTTAGTATTCCAGCTAGCTCCTGATTGGCTGTTTTCCATCCAGGTATTTCACTACTACTAGTTGATTGACTGATGATGTCATCTATTGGAGAAGGTGATGAACCGTTTTCTATTCTTTGGTTTTCTCTGAAGAAAAAGTTAATGATGTATGAGGGTCAAATATAAAAATTGCCTTCATTTATTTAATTGTAATTGTTATATTCTGCAGTAACAAAGTTATCCTAAAATATTTAGGATACAGATCTATGTCAGGAAGTATGTTTCAATAGTTGTAGTTCAGCACAGTAGGCTACACATGTACATAAACCAGTATGACTGTGCATAATAAAACAATAGAAATAGTACATGCTGTACATGTGTACTGTGAATATTTCATGTCTATGTATGTACTATTCAAATACAGTAAAACCTGCTATAGCGGTCACCTCTATATAAGGATCACCTGTCTATAAAGGCCAGTTTTGAAAAGTCCCTTGGCTGCATACTCTAACTAAATTGAACCTGTGTATAAGGGCCACCTGCACATAAAGGTCAATATAGCCTGGTCCCTTGGGTGACCCCTATATACAGGTTTTACTGTACTTTATTACATATGACTGTACTAGTTTATGTATGTGCACAGTACCACTTTGAGGTCTTGAATAGGGACTAAAATATTTCTAGTTTGTCAGAATCTTAATGTACATGATACTAACTTACCTGAGTTTTTGCAGAGTTTTATCTGTGTTTGTTTTCAACTTTAATGATAGTTGATAGATTGAAGATACTAAAATGTTGTCGTAGGACTGTAAAATAGAAGCAAATCACATTAAATAATAAACATCTGGCGACATGAACTGAATTTACATAAAAATGACTGATAGTGAAAACTGAGAGCCTACACATTTTTATATTGTTATCATTTTGGGTTGTAGGCTTTGTCTTTCTTGACATTCATAGATAATTTGTTCTTTACGATACATGTACAATTTTGTAATATGCATACCTTACAAATTTTATGATTTGTGTCAAATGTATCATCTTCTTTAGTAAAGTTATTAACAAAGTAAGATCCGTGGTTGTGAGATTTACTTCTTAATTACTGTAATTAGAATTTCTTACAAAAAAATGTGAAGAAAATATCCCATCACCTAAAAGTTGCATGGCAGAAAAAATAGAACAGACTCTGTTGTTTGTGTTAAAATGAATAGAAGTAAAACTGAACAGCTAGAGTATTAAGTATCTATCATTGATATGTTTATATGATCTAGCCAAACTGTTACATATCAACACACGCATAATTATATACATGTTTAAAACAAGTCATTGGTACACGTAGGCTAACAGAAAAATCATTACAAAGGACAATATGATATCTTTATCATGTCATATTACCCAGATGCATAATCATATTTTTATCCAAATTTAACATGTGGTTTTAGAACAACAGGTTGAGGAAAAGGAGAGCATTCTCGCACTTATCCTTCACATTTAGGGGTACCAGTAGACTTAAATGATAAAATTAAATCTGAAATAGGAGAAATATTTGAGTACTGAGACAAAGATAATAATACCATATGTAGCTCTACTATTATTTTGAGATCCAGTGAAATGATATCACTTATTCAAACAGGTGATATCACTTATGAATCAATGCCAATGAATGCTCCCTACACGAAAATAAAATATATTCCTGGGTCTAACAAAAGTATGACTTGTGTCATCTTGGGCATTATAAATTATTTATTTTTTTGTTTCGTAACATTTGGTCCAAAGAATTATAAAGGGTGTATTAAGTTCAAATACTGTTAAAACAATTTTGTGTGGAAATTGGACCCTAGTTCAAAATGGCAAGAGTCGGCTGTATGGTTTTGGTGGCTCTGTCTGCTGAACTCCGTCCAAATCCTATAACAGACATGGGAGATTATTCAGATTTTGCAGCACTGCGCCTTTACCAAGATACCGTAATCTCATCCTTTGTGCTTTATTCTTCCATAGATATGGGCCTAGTGATATTCACTGCAGATCTACATTTATGGAAGAAATGGGGAGCATAAAGTTTTTACTGTTTCCAAATTTAAATAAGTGATTATATCCTTTTGTAAAGTGATATCACCTATTCACCTATAAAAACGTATATTCCAATGGGTGATTTCACCCATTCGAATAAGTGATATTACTAAATGGTATTAAAAAGTAAAACGGTGCCCCATAGTTATGACCATGTGTCTGGGTTATAGCAGAGACATGTGTTATACACTGTAGGTCTCTGCTTATAGACAGTATTTAGGAGAATATTTTCCTGACAATGTGAGATGCGTTTTGTTTAAATACACTTATTTGTTGTGATATAAGATAAAGGGGTACTCTGTTATTATGATATACATTACAAACAATTTATATGTATTTTGACCACAATGCCCTTCGACAGAGTTAATGGTAATATAACAGGTGAGGAAAATCTGATAGCTTTCCCTTTGTCCCGTACTCAATGTAAGAAATAATGACTACCACAAATCTATAAGAGACAATTATGTGAGACATAGGTACAGTTGTTTGACTGAGATTTATACATGTATGTACATAGGAGTAAAGTTACTTGATTGAGACATACGTGTACATAGGGGTACAGTGACTTGATTGAGACCTACGTGTACATAGGAGTAAAGTTACTTGATTGAGACTTACGTGTACATAGGGGTACAGTTAGTTGACTGAGATTTATACATGTATGTACATAGGAGTAAAGTTACTTGATTGAGACTTATGTGTACATAGGGGTACAGTGACTTGATTGAGATTTATACATGTACAAATGTATGTACATAGGAGTAAAGTTACTTGATTGAGACTTACGTGTACATAGGGGTACAGTGACTTGATTGAGATTTATACATGTACAAATGTATGTACATAGGAGGAAAGTTACTGATTGAGACTTACGTGTACATAGGTGTACAGTTAGTTGATTGAGATTTATACATGTACAAATGTATGTACATAGGAGGAAAGTTACTTGATTGAGACTTACGTGTACATAGGGGTACAGTTAGTTGATTGAGATTTGTACATGTATGTACATAGGAGTAAAGTTACTTGATTGAGACTTACGTGTACATAGAGGTACAATGACTTGATTGAGGCTTATAAATGTATGTACATGGGATAATGTTACTTGATTGAGACTTATAGGTGCATAGGGGTACAGTGACTTGATTGAGACATACATGTACATAGGGGTAAAGTAACTTAATTGAGACGTACAGGGGTACAGCAACTTGATTGATACTTAGAGGGGGTAAAGTGATTTGATTGGGACTTAGGGGGATACAGTGATTAGATTGAGACTTAAATGTACAATGTAGTTGTATAAGGGGTACAGTGATTGCATTGATTCTTAGAGGGGTACAGTGACTTGATTGAGACTTAGAGGGGTACAGTGATTGGATTGAGACTTAGAGGGATACAGTGATTGGATTGAGACTTAGAATGATACAGTGATTGGATTGAGACTTATATCTACCGGTAGTTGTACATGGGGTCCAGTGACTTGATTAAGACTTATATGTAGTTGTACATACGGTACAGTGACTTGATTAAGACTTAAATGTTTGTTTGTTGTTTAACATTCCATTAAAAAATTTTCACTTATACTGAGATGTCACCAGCTTTTTGTGAAGTGCTATGGACTGACACCAATGCAGTGAGGGTTCTTTTGTGAGCCACACCGGCTGTGACATGGGGCATTGGTTTTAAATCTCATCCAAAATACCAGACTTCCGTGTACATAGAGGTATAGTGCCTTGATTGAGACTTGTGTATAAATCTATGGTTATGTAAATGGTAATTCATGTCATTTCTGTACAGATTTACAAACAATATTTTTTTCACATACTTAACTATTTGCCCTGTAGATATATTAAAGAGATATAATGATTATCTACACACTGTATGTTTGTCATACTATGTATTTCATTATTTGAAAATCCAGTTGCACTTCTAATTTATCATGTCCTATTTCTTATCCATTTTTATTTCTGTTGTGTTCAAATGACATCCAAAATGATATGTATACAATACTTTAAATAATTTAATGAATGCTAGATCCAAGTTGCATATAATAAAAAATTATGTAAAATTCTCAAAGGAATTTTAATGTTTAAACAATCACCTAAGTTGAGAAATAAAAAAGTTGTTTATAAATACAAATTGTTACAGAATTAACAAATTAATATTGGCTGTTTCTATGGTAGAAAAGATATTGGTATGAAGGATAAATGAAGTTCTAATTAAACTACACATGTATGTTAATTCTAAGTGCAACAGAGTCACTACATGTATGTTTGCACATCTGTGCTTTTACATAAACATTATGACAAGGTGGATCTAAATTATCACATGGTGGATCTAAGTGACTACTGATATAGGCTAAAACATTAGGTGAGAACACACATGAACTATGTACTGATAGGTTCTGTATACAGGATAGGTTTAGGTGAGAACACACTTGAACTATCAATTGATAATTCATGTACAAAAGCTAACATTAGGTGAGAACACGCATGGACTATGTACTGATAAGTCCTGTATACAGGCTAACATTAGGTGAGAACACAAATGGACTATGTACTGATAAGTCCTGTATACAGGCTAACATTAGGTGAGAACACACATGGACTACGGTATGTACTGATAAGTCCTGTATACAGGCTAACATTAGGTGAGAACACACATGGACTATGTACTGATAAGTCCTGTATACAGGCTAACATTAGGTGAGAACACACATGGACTACGGTATGTACTGATAAGTCCTGTATACAGGCTAACATTAGGTGAGAACACACACATGGACTATGTACTGATAAGTCCTGTATACAGGCTAACATTAGGTGAGAACACACATGGACTATGTACTGATAAGTCCTGTATACAGGCTAACATTAGGTGAGAACACACATGGACTATGTACTGATAAGTCCTGTATACAGGCTAACATTAGGTGAGAACACACATGGACTACGGTATGTACTGATAAGTCCTGTATACAGACTAACATTAGGTGAGAACACACATGGACTATGTACTGATAAGTCCTGTATACAGGCTAACATTAGGTGAGAACACACATGGACTACGGTATGTACTGATAAGTCCTGTATACAGGCTAACATTAGGTGAGAACACACATGGACTATGTACTGATAAGTCCTGTATACAGGCTAACATTAGGTGAGAACACACATGGACTATGTACTGATAAGTCCTGTATACAGGCTAACATTAGGTGAGAACACACATGGACTATGTACTGATAAGTCCTGTATACAGGCTAACATTAGGCGAGAGCATACATGAACTATGTACAGATAGGCTAAATATATGAAATAAGTATTGGTATATTGTAAGCACTGTATACAGGCTTGATTTAGATGAGAACAGCATGATCTATATACTTGTAAGTCCTGTACAGGTAAACAGGCTAGGTGAGAACACACAAGGACTATATGCAAAATGTACTGATAAGCACTGTATACAAGCTAGATTTAGAACACACATGAATTATGTATTGATAAGCATTGTATACAGGCTAGGTTTAGATAGGAACACGATGAACTACATGTATGTATTGATACAATATATAGTCTACATACTGTATACAGGCTAGATTTAGGTGAGAACACACATGAACTATTGATATACCATAAGTACTATTATGACAAGTCATATGTTTGTGATGTACATCTATAGCATGGCGTGATGAAGTTTATATTTTATTGACAAGGGGGGACAACTGCATACAATCTCAGAACATTGCCTTTTCGAGCACTTTTATGACTTTCATCTTCTCACTAAATCCTATGATTCTATATTTAAAAATTACCAATTTTCACAAATCCATTAAATGTCAAATCAAATCAAGTCTTGTGATTCTGACAAGGTACAAAGCCCAAACATAAACAATATGAATGACTTCTCATTAAACAACACAATTACAACATTGATAACTCTGATGTCCTTCCCATCCAAAAGCATGCAATTATCCATGCAAAAAAAAAAAAAAAAAAAAAAAAAAAAAAAAAATTCTTAAAATAAAACTCTTGATGAATATGGAAACAAAGTACCTGATCTGGGGTTGCATTCAAAAGTGATAGGACTTACATGCATGGCATATATAAGTGAATATTTCTCTTTTTAAAAATGTAAATAACAATCATACAGATTTCGATATTTTATAAATCCTTAAAACCAAATCCTTCACATGCTGATAGAAAATACTGAATTAAGGATAACCGATTTGCATAAAACATAACCCAAAACATTTTCAAATGTAAAAACCATCGTGACTACAACAAAGGGAACAAGCATGTTACAGGTTTATGATGCACAAATGTTATATGTATGGTACATAAGTCTAGGCAGATGATGCAAAAAAGCAGGCCAGATGTAGTGCTGGATCTTGACAAACCTGTCGATCGGCAGTTCCGGAGGATTTCTTTGATGTTTTGGACGGGGAATGGCGAGTTTCATGGTTGCCTAGGGAGTAGCGCTTTTTAAATACTGACAGAGGTAATAATGGAGGAGAAGTGGGTGATGGGCCAGATTTGGGTGGAGGTGGTGTAAATGCAGATTTGTATGGTACATTGCCTATGACACTGTGAGTGAGATCCTAAAACACAAGCAAAATTAAACCACATCAGCAAAGTGAACATGTGAATCCTCAACAATTACAATGTAGTTATAATAATTCCATCACCATAAACAACAGACTGGATTTAGTCAGGAGACAAACGATGCAAACGATACTGTACGTGTATATTTGGATATTTTCACCCCTATTTAATATTTGTCATTTTTGTCCTTAGATGAGAAGGGAAATTTAAAATGAAGGTGAAATTTTCAAGTTGAATGACTGAAGCATGGACATACATATCATCCATGAGACAGTGGTGATTTAGGGTGAATATAAGACGAGGTGAAAATATTTTCTGTCGTGAAAGAGCGAAAATAACCAGGTATACAGTAAATAAAATGGATTTCAGTGTATCGGTGAAAGCTGAACTGTAATCATGTCATTTGACAATACTAACCATAATACATAACAAATAGTGGAATATATGTCAATTAAATCATGATTTCAGTTCAAGAACCTAACTTATTTCTTTCTGACTAAAATTCCAATTTGAAAACAGTCTAGTCTGTTTTTACAGTTTTGAAGACAAATTCTGATGATTAAGATCAAACAAATGATGTCAGTATTAAATGATGACTTGGTAAGGAACAAAAAATCATACTGTGATTCACAAACACTGTGATATGAGGGTAGGGAAGTGTAACATCACAACACAGCAACCACATACACAAGTGTTCATAGTTGGGAGATGTATATCTACAACATTTATATCACAGGAAAATGAAATATACCAATCCTGGAATTCTTACATTTATAGACCCATTCATGTTAACTGCAGTCCTGTGACTTTGAGTGGCAAAATGATACAGATACCCGCAAAAACATAAACATCGTTATACTTACTGATTGTTTCTTGACATTATTGTCCGAGAAACTGCTTCCTTTTGTTACTCAAAGTTACAGGACCGCAGTTATCGTGAAAGGGTCTATTAACTTTAAGTATGAAGATGATGATGGATTCATTCAAAATGGCAGCATATTTGTTGAAACGAACATGACACATTCTAAACCATTAAATAAATTTGTGTTACTTTCAATACAAACAATAATGGGAATATAAACAAACTATTAATATCATTTTAGTTGACCTATGCTACTTTATCTGAAGTATGATGTAAATCATTAAATAATGGTTTTGTCTTTAGAACAATCTCACAAAAAGAGAGTTTCTTCATTTGGTGATACTTACTTGAGATGACTTAACCATAAGACTAAGTTCTTCCTCTTCACTCTGATAAAGTCGACTAGATTGGGATCGTCCAGAGTAAGGAATAAATCCTCTGTGAAGTCGTCTATCCTCGAAAGTCTCTGTGCCTTCACTGGCACAACTTATATCATCTGTACTTGAAACTGAATCAGTTTTCGAATATGATTCCTTACGAAACTTATGTAATTCTGCAGAATTTGTGAAAGAAGCTGATCTGATCATTTTTGGCTTGCCTTGACTATCGGGTTTGACTTTGACATCTTTTGCTTTGGCCTTTGCCTCTGCTACTGCTTTACGGGGATCATACTCTTTTCGTCTTTTCCATGCTGCTTTTTCTGCAGATTTTGGAGAGCCCCCTCCACTACTTTGTAATGAGGAGGTAGAACTTCTACTACTGACACCAGTCACTGCTAATCCATATGAAGGTGTTGTTTTTAATCGTGATTTTAATGATTTCAGATCTGGTTTGCGTGTTGAATTAGATGATTCAATATTTATAGAGTCCTGTGAACTAAGAGATCTATTTAATTTTAAACTATGCCGTCCACCATCAGTTCTATAAAAATTCCCTGACATTGGTCTGGGAGCATTACTTTGAGCTTTTTGAGCAATCTGACCTCCAAGACTAACTTCACTTCTAGAACTTAGTTCACTTTTTCTTTCAGAGCCTTGACTGCGACTCTGTTGGGCAATTTTTGTTCCTAAACTGACATTACTACTTCTGGCAGAGGAGTCTTGTCTGGAGGATGGATAACTCTGTCTATTTGTTGATCTACTTGATCTACCTGTTGTTGGAGTTGAACTACCAGCATGTGACACAAATTTTGATGCGTCCAACACATTTGTGAGAGAAGTTGCACTTGTCACACCTGAGCCAGGACTATCAGGTGTTTCACCATCAGCTTTGGCCCTACGTAATTGAAATGCCCTATTTGGCCTTGTCATTGTGATAGTTCCTTTGCCCTTAGAGCCTGATCTATTAAAATTAGCACTAGTGTCACTTTGGTCTGTACTGTGATCTGACTTAACTGATGCACACTCTACGTCTGCCTGATTTGTTTCACTTAAAACATCTGAAACTACACTACTATCAAAACTGTTCCTTTTGTAATTTTTCTCTCTGAATGCCTGTAACCTAGCACCTGCAGAATTTAAACGAGTCACTGGTTTATGCTGTTTAACACCTTTATTTCTAGCTAAGTTCTCCCTTGGACTAGAAAACTGAGATGGTTTGACATAACTTTCATCTCCATTTACCATGGCAACCATACTTTCTGAGTCAGAATATTGTTCATCACCACCATTTTCTAATATATCACCATTTGTAGTTTTTTGAGATTTGGTCTCCATACGTGCCTCCATGGCAGCCATTACACTTTCAGTATCTTTCAACAATATTTCTGTGTCTAAACTAGCCACACTGCGTGTTGAAGTAGAACTTTTTGGTGTTGTTAGAATGTCACTTTTCACTGTACTTTCAGTATCGGTATCAAACTTTGTTCTGGAAATGGTTTCAGTGTCAGTGTCTTCATATCTATTTACAACACGACTAGATATTGTCACAGCTTTGAGTTTGGAAAGATCATTGAGGTTATTATTTTCACCATATCTAGGCGTTGATGGACACCTAGGACTCTGACTGTCTGTGCTGTGACTAAGTCTTGAGCTGCAGTTACTTCCATCTGGGCTCTTGTCAGGTGGTATGCTGGGCAGTCTTCTCCCTGTACCAGGTCTCTTTCTACTCAGCCCATGTGGTGGTTTCTTTGCATCTGATGGTGCATCTAGAATGATAATACAATGCATATGAAATATTGAGGATAGACATAACCATGTAAATATACACAATATTGTACAGAATAAGAGGCCAAAATTTGATACAATGGGAGCTCAATTTATTCATAAACCCAGGTATGTGTTGCAGCAGTAGACCCAACATTGTACTTTTTCCAATATTAATATCATTACAACTAGCCCACTTTCCCCTTCAGACTTACTTTAAAACAGAAATATATTCTGTTGGTCCCCAAGATTTCATGGCAGTATTAATATCTTCATAACCACGAAATCTGTTTCCAAAGAAATGGAACTTCCAATTCCTAAATTCATAAAATACTTGGGCCAGAGCTGGACTATCTGACTGTTACACTGTTTGAACTTTCAACTGTAAAAAGCAGCTCATGTAATTTGTGACTTGTTTACAGGAGCTTTGTTATAAAGAAGCGATAAACCCATACAAAACAAGTCCTCAGAATATCTACAAGGTTATCTCAAACATACTCTGACAAATAAACTTGGGTATGTGTTGAGATGTTGTGTAAAACTTGTGTGGTCTAGGTATGAAAATCTGTGTTATACAATGTACTTAGGAGGATCCCCTGTTCTATGAACTTTTTGATCTTATTAATTTGTGACTGAAGGTAAGATACTGTACCACATTATGTTGTGTACCAGTGATAGCAGAGTACATGCTTCAAATGTTCAGACTTAAGCTGTAATAAGACACAGATTCTTTAGAAAGTACACATCATTACAAGTGATTTGTTTACAGTATTTTGTTTTATAGGTGCTTTCAGCCAAATCAACAATTTTCTAGCTTTATGGTAAAGGGCAGTTTTTAATGGTAGAGAAAATCTGGTCACAATGTAGTATGTACCCAGTTTAAGACCACTGACCAGATGCAAGTAAATCAGCAACCTCACCACATAATCAGCCTAGATTCAACCCACATAAAGTACAAGAGAAAGACAGACTATAGTTTATCCCACCTTGGACAGGCATATCTATAACAATACAAGTCTGTACCACAATACACATGTACAGAAGTACACCATTGTAGTGGTATAAGTCTGTGCCACAATACACATGTACAGGAGTACACCAGTGTAGTGACACAAGTCTGTGTCACAATACACATGTACAGGAGTACACCAGTGTAGTGACACAAGTCTGTGTCACAATACACATGTACAGGAGTACACCAGTATAGTGACACACATCTGTGTCACAATACACATGTACAGGAGTACACAACTGTAGTGATACAAGTCTGTGTCACAATACACATGTACAGGAGTACACCAGTGTAGTGACACAAGTCTGTGTCACAATACACATGTACAGGAGTACACAATTGTAGTGATGCAAGTCTGTGCCACAATATACATGAACAATTGTACATGCACATGAGTCTAAATATGTGGTACTGAACTCCTGAGGTGTCTTTCTGTAACTGAACTATTGATGGTAAAATATTAACATTTACAGGCTAGATGTTAATCTATATCCATGCAATGGTCTATCTATATTGAAAATTTAATGGCTGAAATGACATGCAAACTTACTAATGGATACAAAAACAAACAATACATATATTTATTATAATTTTAGAAATGTACTAACATATGTCAGGAACAGGTGTTAAAATCTTCATTATCAGGTTAATCAAATATCTATATACATGTATTAAACAAGACTTGTTTACATAAGATCTTTCAGTCATGATAGTTTAAACAATTGAAACAAGATCATTGAGTGATGTGTAATTGTACATTTATTTTATGTAACATAATGGTATTCCAAATGTTTGATCAAAAGCAGAATGTAACGCTATACATGTAATTGTGTTGTACAATAAAATCCTGTGAAACAGCAAGTGTACAGGAATGTAGAGAGCTGTTCAAACACAATGTCACACCTCAGTTTTTGTATTTTTCAAGTTAACATATATGCAGATACATGCACAATAAAATAGCTATATGCTCCTTGTACAACTCTGTTTGATGCATGTATACAGGGGTGTTATAAGCATGTATACAGCTGTGTTAGAAGCATGTATACAGGGGTGTTATAAGTATGTATATAGGGGTGATTGAAGGATGTAAGCAGGGTATAGAAGCATGTATACACAGGTGTTAGAAGCATGGATAAAGGGATAGTTGAGGCATGTATACAGGCATGTTTGAAGCATGTATACAGGACGGGTGATTGAAGCATGTATACAGGGCTGTTAGAAGCATGGAAAAAGGGGTAATTGAAGCATGTATACAGGGATGTTAGAAGCCTGTACATGTATACAGGAGTGTTCGAAGCATGGATACAGGGAGGGTGATTGAAGCATGTAAAATGTATACAGGGGTTAAGCATGTATACAGAGGTGTTAGAAGCATGGATAAAGAGGATGAGGCATGTATACAGGGGTGTTATAAGTATGTATACAATGGTGATTGAAGGATGTATACAGGGGTTTTAAAAGCATGAATACAGAGATGTTAAAAGCATGGATAAAGGGTGGTTGAGGCATATATACAAAGGTGATAGAAGAATGGATAAAGGGGTGGCTGAGGCATGTAAAAATGTATACAGCGGTGTTAGAAGCATGATTACAGCTGTGTTAGAAGCATGTATACAGGGGTGTTAAAATTGTGTATATAGGAGTATATATAAACAATATCTATGTGATTTCACAACAAAATTGAAAACAATAATATATCACTTGTATGACAATATGTATATACATATAGATATAGTTGCTGATGTGTACATCTCAGTACAAGTTATTAGATTTTCTGATGATCAGCAAATTGTAGTTAAATAGTGATGGAAAATCTGAACAGGATAGAAGAAAACCTACGTACATTGTTCCCTGAGAAATAATGACCATCTGCAAGTGGCCCACACGACCACCTTACACTCTAAGGAGGCTTAAACCCTGGCTGACTAAAGATAATATATATGGTATACAGCCTGATGTTCTAAAACTTTCCCATAAAGGTCCCTACAGTGAAACCTGTATTCTGCTACTCCATCTGTAACAGTATGTTAACAGTTGTATTTAAAATAAATACCTGTATGATCACTTTATAACACAGGTAACAACATCTGAATATACAATAAACACTTACATACTTTATTGTACAACAAGTGTAACAAAATTTAAATGTATCATAAAAACCTACATGTATGTTACTATTGTACAACTGAATTAACATGAGAAAATATTAACTACATACGTCTTTGATATACGGTAGTTCAAAAGCAAAATTTAATGTCGTTTTTATAGATTTATGTTTTGTTTTTTTGTTATTATTTTTGTTTTTTTTTTTTTGTGGGGGGGGGGGGGGGGGCAAGTAGGTTTGTTGTTTGCTTTATACCTACCATGACAGTCTTTACATATTTAAAAGACATTTCAGCATGACTCCGAAGGAGTAAATCAGCACCTCCTACATTTGAGGCAAAACAATAACATTGAGTACTTGTTTCAGTCAAATAAAAATATACTGAAAGGTTATAGTGATTAAATTGGCACTTGGCCCACACTTAACTTACAGAGAGATACATGTAACCTTACACTCAAAATACAGACCTCAGTTCAAATATTCAAGAAGAAAAAAGTTACCTTTATCTGAAAAACTACTATGAACTGAACTTGGACTGGGTGCCTCCATCTTCTTAGGTTTGTGACTAGTAAGGGCCGCCCACTGCGTTACCCAAGAAGGGGCATCACTTGGCAGTGATTCACTAGGATTTTCCTGCAAAATAAAAGATAAATATTACATGAAAACTTTTAGTATACAGAAAATTAAAATGTTTGACTGAATCCTTGATTCTTTAAGTACTGTACCATTTTCCAAACTGAATTATTTTGGCGTAAAACTTGACCCAGTACAAAGCATGTGACATTCAAGGACAAATTTTCCACATATTAGAACCTTCATCTTTGGAATAGACTAATTGAACTGAAGGTCCAAAAGTAACTGTTAAACATAATTATTTGGTAAGACTGTCAAAAATCAAACTGTGGAAAAATTTGGACAGCAAATAAGTGCATGTTATAATGCCAAATCCTGTGTATAATTCAGACACCTAATTTACTATGAATTAAAAGTCTACCCAATCACTAGTTGGTAGTAAAATGGTTATTAAGACTGGATTACTATTAATGCTATACACAATCTAGCTATAAAACTGCAATTATACTTCTTGAACTTGAGGGAAATGGCTTATCATGAAAGCAGTACAACATTGGTTTTCTAAATGAATTATAAATTTGTACAAGGTTTCATCGCACTTTATTGTAGCATACATCAAGGTTAACTTATATTGACAATGTTTACAACTCAAGCACTAGGATTTAGAGTTGATAGGGGAAGGAAGATGTAATTTTCTGTGAAATCAATGAGCTAGGTAATTTAACTTATCATTTTCAAATTGCTATTACACATGATATTAGATCATCTATCTGATCATTTTCATATTGCTATTGTAGGTCTTAATGCATTCTAGAGAAGATGGTGGCCACCATTAGGTTTACATCAACAGACGATGTATCCAGTATTACAGAGACTGGTACATACTTATCTATTACTTAACATTCAATTCACTTTGTATATCAATCCCATTTCAAGTATTCTGTTACATTATACCTCAAGTAGCTTCAGTCTCAACTGTGATTTTGTTCTAAATATTTTAACTTTAAATATTTAAAATTCATACATTAAGGTGTAACATATCTCGTGTGTATTCAAGTAACTATATGTCTCTCTTTCTAATTACAACAAGGCATGACAAAAATGAGAAGTAATCTCCGGTATGTAGGCTAATAGAGCAACTTAGATTTTGTACTGCCCTAATAAACATCATATTATGAAGAATTATGAGGTGATATCATGACATACCAAATATGTAGGATAATTAATAATATAAGTGTATAATAACACAGGAATTAGGTCTTGTTATATATATATATATATGTATGTATGTATGTATGTATGTATGTATGTATGTATGTATGTAATGTATATATATATATATATATATATATATATATATATATATATATATAATATATATATATATATATATATATATATATATATATATATATATATCACTGTGGGTGCAATTACAATGAATTTATGGACATAAGGATCTCATTATGTTTAGGAGACAAGAATGTTAGGATTATCTATAGTGAAGAAAAATGAAAAAATTCTCCCAAACATTTTACTACGTGTGTTAATGGGCTTAACTGAAAAGTATTATGATTTTAAATTCAATGAAATAATCCAATTACAACAAAATCCCTTGACACAAGATGTATTTTGTACTCTTCATTGTCAACTTGGTCTACTTGAGTTACCAGTATCTAATATTGTGTCTAGTAATTTCAATGTCACGACAATCCTTACATCTACCCAAAGAGATTTCATAAACAACAATGAAACCAAATCTGCTAGAATGCAGATCTCTGATAAATAAACATACCTGATATGCACATTTTGTATGATGTTGGCTAAATACATAGATGAAATTCCAAATATACAGTGGTCAAATGCACCTTTGGACAGGTGTATATATTTTTATAACCAGGTGACCATATGTATACCTTACCTGTAGAACCTTAAACATAACTTAAATATTTACATACATGGTTACAAGTTTATATGTATCACAGCTTTCACTTTCCCATCAAACAAACTTATAATTGCTTATAAAACAATTATGAAATGAAAAATCCAAAATAATGTGAAGACAATATGTACCTTGAGAGTCTATGTATTAAAATATCTAAAGTCTGCTTGGCTGGGCATGAAAAGACTATACCTATGTCGGATATATTTTGTCATCTCAGGTTTTATAGTTTCCTGCCCTAAGCATAAATTCTTTGTAGGATATTGAACAATAAAAGAACAAATACAGTTGATACACAACAATTTCTGTTTACCTAGATGTGCAAAATTGTTTATAACAGTGAACCTAATATCACACTTGACCAAATTGTGCCTTTGCATTAAGAATTTTTCTATGTAGAAAAAAATATTAACATTTCCACACAATATACAACCTACATTTTTACAGCAGTAATGTTTATAAAAGACAAACTAACTGGGGATGACAATATCTGTTCACACAATATCTCAGGACAATGGTCTTCTGGACAAGATTTTATGGACTGTTCATGTCAAACTCAACCATTAGTTAACCACTGACTTGACAATAACACCAACATTCATGTGTCCATAGATATAAATACTCTTTCTGACATTTGGAATTGCCTACTTATTTCTCGAGACACTCAGATACAACACATAAACAAAACAAATATATGTGACTGCATGGCTGTAGGCATTTAACAATGTCATTTTTAATATGTAGTTTCAGTAATTGTTTTTCCAAAGAGAGCAAAACTAAAAGAGTTCTACAGGTACTGACACTCTGACACATATTGGGTAAGGTCAACTGAGGTATCTAATGTAAATGATACACATCTTATATCTAAGTATTTGATACATGTCTCATATCTAAGTATTTGATACATGTCTCATATCTAAGTATTTGATACATGTCTCATATCTAAGTATTTGTCATCTATCTCATATCTAAGTAAGTTACCCACCTCTCATATCTAAGTATTTGTTATCCATCTCATATCTAAGTATTTGTTATCCATCTCATATCTAAGTATTTGTTATCCATCTCATATCTAAGTATTTGTCATCTATCTCATATCTAAGTATTTGATACATGTCTCATATCTAAGTATTTGTTATCCATCTCATATCTAAGTATTTGTTATCCATCTCATATCTAAGTATTTGTTATCCATCTCATATCTAAGTATTTGTCATCTATCTGTATGAACCTATTATCTGTGTAAACAACTCTATCAATCCATTATCTTTCATCTCTACCTTACCTTGTGTAATTCCTCATTGAAGAAGTTTACACATAACCTGTTTATATCCTTGAAATCAGACGAATTAAGATTATTCCAAATTTAAAACTTTTTTTTAACAAAGGATACATAGTTTTTGTTGTGTTAAATATAACCTGAATGAGACGTATCTCTTGCTACATAGTTATATAAACACCATGGGATCAACTTAATACATATGGAATGACATGAATATTCCCACAGTAAGATGTCTGGCTGTACTGCAATAAAAAGTAACGTAACTATTTTCTTTACACCTTGATTAGATATAAATTTAAATTAAAAATGTAGTCAAAGTTCATGTTTTTGACACACTGTCAGTTAAGGTCTTATAACACTACTACACCTTGATTAATATATTTTACATTTGTCCCTACAAATATCAACATGTATATAAAAACATGTACCCTTCAAAGCAAATTTTATATTTGTAAGTACATGTAATAAATACAGGTAAAAGTTTAAGGACAGTAAAACACAAATGATTGTCAATTACATCAAAGTACATAATACTACCATGCTGTCATCAAAGTTTTCCCAGTTGTGAGTTTGAAGTCTTCAAAAAGAATCAGCTTTTACAGACCTCCCATGTCTCATGGTTAACCTAAGTCACAAGGTAACAATGATAATAGAAATTCAGTATTATGTACCAGTGAGAACTTCAATACAAACTGCTACCATTCACAAGTACTTATACTAATTACTCTGTTTGCTTGAATGATTCTGGTACCCATCTCTATGTAATCAAAACATCACCTGTCCTAAGTAATAAACAACTTCAATACTGAAACACAATTGGTAAATACATTGCCATCACTTGCAGTGATAAAGAATACCTTTCAACTCCATCAATACTAGGTGTACTCACTCTGTGAAATAAGACATTCAGATCAAAACTGTGGATGGAACGTCAGAACTGTAGACTGTATTCATGCTATGGTTTTTAATTATATTGACCATGAACTATGAAGTAAATCTATAAACTAGTTTCTCTGATCTAGTGCCCTTCAAATTTACCTAGTGTCAACATTACCTATAGGTCTGAACAATAAAATAACAAGAGATGATTTAATTTTACACAATCCTAGATACCATATTGTTGTTAACATACATGTTCAGTTGGTCTACAAGACTCTAAAACTGTATTAGGTAGGATATGGTATACAAAATTGTACTACACTTCTACAGTAATGGTTTAGTATGTATTTTGACTTCTTGTATATATTAATCTGATAAAGATCTAAATCTCCACAATAAGTTTAAAATCTTGTATTGCTGTTCACAATGTATTGTAAGCCTGATAAGAACTCTTGAAGACTACCACTGGTGTGCTATATAATACATACTATATTTACCTGTTTTATTTTCTTCCCTCAAAATGTTATCTCTAACACTAACAAAAATAAGTGAAATAACATCATTCTGAACTAGAAAAGGAAACACAATCAAGATTCAATCCTTCAGTCTTGACAAAGGTCTTAAACATCTGATGTCACTACTGACTTGTTAAAAGTCTATACTTGTCTGTATATTTATGTAATGTCTTAATGCTTTTCAAAAATGATATACATGTATGCCATGAGTATGAACGCAAATTTTAGCAAGGCTTCTTTACCTGATTGAGTTGGCCTTCCTGAAAATACAACAGAATTCTTTACAAAGTCAAACTATCAAATGTCATACAGTCTGGATTCTATCCTAGGTACTTTATATATCGCTGCTTTAAAATTCCATGCTCCACACACTACTTGTCAAATGGTTTAGATTCCACCAAAAAAAAAAAGGTTTTTATATACACACAAACACTGTTATCAATTTCATGTTAATTGATCTGGACTTCATCCCCATGAACATTCAAATCCTCCTACTCTAACACTTAGCGGCCAAATCATCTTAATTCCAACTTAAAAGCTACCAAATCCCAACAAAAATAATTTCTCAATTTTTGTTATCATATATCCAAAATCCTATGTCAGAAATGAATAATACACATCCATTCTCTCTACACAATGTCAGACTTACAAAGTATAAATGTGTATACTCCAATAGGAAAATGAAAAGCATCAAAATAACATAGTTCTGATATTCCTGTATGACCGGCAAATGTTCCTGCTGAATGTTAGTGTGTAGTAAGTATAGTATTTTGTTAATCAAAATTGATCATGTGTTTATATCTAGCAGATATCAATTGGATCTATTTAAATACAGCCTGAGCAGGATAAAAACATGTGTCACACACATAAAACACAGAATTTGATATCAATTCTACATGATGAATCAGACACAGTGGTATCGCTTGATCAGTTTTATGTCATGAACTTGATCAATGAATCATTTGATTGAAGATTAATTAAAACTGTAGATATATAAAGTGTACACCCAGTGCATTATCTTATATGTATATCCACTAAAATGTATATATACAAGATGTACGGTGCTCACGCATAGGATTGATACACAATGTTGCTAGGAACATCCCTTTATTTCCCTGAGGTGACCAAGGAATAGAGCAAGGTGCACCTTCCTCTTAACATGAGTCTATATGTATTGAAGATGCATAGTACTTGTACATAGGATTGAAACACAAAGTTGCTAGGAACATCTCTTTATTTCCCTATGACCCAGGAATGGAACCAGGTGCCCCTTCCTCTTTACTTGATTGTCTTTTGAGACAAATGGAAATATTGCGAAAAAGATATGGCACAGAAGAAAATTAAACAATCTATGATCACACAGGGGAAAAGCTTTATTGTAGCAAGAGTTCTTGACAACCTAAATATTTCAAAAATGTTCTTTCTGTACTTTAAAAAAGGTATTCACTTCATAGTCCATCCTACGCTACAAATGCTAGTGTGATTTTACCAATGAAATAAAATATGATTACCTATTACAAAATTTTCATTCTGAATTAAATTATCAAATTATTCAATGAAAAAAAAAACTATATGTAAAAAGAGAAATGATGACTCACCAGGTATAAAACTAGTATGGGATACATGTAAACATGTACTTCTTGTGACCAATACATTGCATATCAATGATCCATATATGTTGACATGATCATAGAACAAGATCATAAAAAAATGTCATTTTGAGGACATACCTTTATTGCAGATTCACCGATGTGTCGATCCACAAAATATTGTGTTTCTCTATACACTCGGCTTGCCATGGTCATTAATGATCTGAGCCCTGCAGTCAAATAGATCTGAATACACAGCTATAACTTTCCAACCTTCTAAAGTATCACTAGGTCCAACAGATCACCCGAGAATCAGTCGATGTGCTTAATAAAACCTCAGAGAAATCCTTATCATACTTCACAAAAGAGAGACATGGTACCCCAACAAAAACGTTGTAGTAACTAAAAGCTCGTGAAGAAATGGGATGATAACTCAAGCATGACCTAATTGGAAAGCATTTATTTATTTAACTAGCTATTCACTACCTAGTTGTGTATATTTATCACAAATAAAGGCACCTGGTTACCAAACATACACTCGGTTTGAAACTGTAATTCTATATTTTATTACTTGTCAGCTGTTTTACAAGTATTATAATTAACACAATTGTCTAATGCTGTTTTTCAAGTATCATAATTAACACAATTGTCTAATATTATCATATTTGTATTATTTGGATTGAAGTAATCTTGAATATGAGTGTCGTACAGGTAACAGCATTTTCCTGCATTAAAACACATTTAAATCTTCTTTAAGTAAGACAAGTTCATATAAAACACTGTAATGTACTAACAGATTTAACATGCCTTTATAGACAGCCTAATAATTAGGTTTTTATTTTACCAGTATGTAGGATACCAAATTAAAGAATTTCAAATAGCTTTTCTATGTATGTATAATAGTTTAGATAAATATGCAATTTAAACATAAAAAGAAATTTATTTAAAAGATTATACCACCATTAATGTGGATATAAATACTGAAAGAAAAAACTTTAAAACCACACAGAATATCAGACTAATCTAATGAGTGACCTTGGTCAAAGTATTTAGATTGTATTTACAAATACTTCAGGTATTACAAAGTCAAGGTGTATTTTTCTCATGTTTTAAAAATCTCTGTAAAAGTACCCTTGTTGTTGTGATGAGCCATGGTCACAACAACAAGATACCTGTACCAGATCCCCCATTACTGGGACAATTAGATCAGGTCCGGGGTAACAAAGATAATCAAATGTGATCTGAGCACATGTTTACAGATTACAACCTATCAAAATGATATTTTGTAGAATCAGAAAATTTTGTGAGGTTAAAATTTTGTTGTTTTAAAAATAAAACAAATATGCTGACATTAAATTTTGTTGAGATAAAAATATTTTTGTAATGGAACCAACTGGTATTACTAGGTGTATTTAGGTAAAATTTTATCATGGATTTTAAAATTTCATTGCTAAATGAAAACAGCAAAACAAACAAAACTAAAACCATAATGAAATTTTCAGATTCTACTATATTTCTTCACCTTAAAACGTTTATCTGCCATCGCTGAAACTATTGCACTGAACTTGTTCTTCCAGAATATTTGAAGCTTTGTGTAAATTTCAGAGGTAAATGTAGTGTTGACAACTAAAAATTCTGTCGCATGACTGTGCAACTTTGTATTGTATTCTCAATTTATAGGGCCAGCAGTCGTTCTATATAGGGTACTTAGTGATTCACAGAAAACAGAGATTTGTTCCACATGAATACAGGATAATTATACATAAACAAACTTGTAAAATTTTCTCATGGACACAAAGATAAGATTACTTCAATGAAGAAAAACCCCATCCTCCCATATACATGTACCTTAAGTGATTCTGAATTCTTGGATAAATGAACTTTATCCAACTTAAGTCAAATCTATATATATATATATATATATATATATATTTAATTTAATATGTGTATATAATATACACACAATCACAGTAAAATATATTATGTTAACATTTGTACTTCAATGGGTATGATTTGTCTTGGGCATGGAAAGTCTTGATACCGTCCAGAAGCGTTTGTGCGCAGGAGAGATTAGTAGGACCACAGTTATCATGAAAAGGTCTAATCTAACATTTGTATATAAATGTATATATAAATCAAAACTTGGTTTTTCATGTCCTACTACACTCATAACAACACTGATGAAAATTAACACCCCTGCCCCCCAAAAAATAAAACCACAAAACACAGCATTTTAAGTCCTGCTTGTCATGTTGTTATCATCTGAATCACGATAAGATATTTATTTGCCTATTACAAAAACAAGACAACCAACTACGTAAATGAAAGTGTAGGTATTTCACTAGATTTTCTTTTAGTTTTGTACATCTACATACTCTGTACTGTACTCACGATTTACATCACTTATTGTTGGAATGTTAAAATAAAATTTAAAGGTTGCTGTCACAGGATTAAAGTTTGATAATGAGGAATGAAAGTGCAAATAAAAACATGAAGTCAGTTGTCTACTTATGTAATTTTTGTTTTGATGTAGGAAGTTTTGCCTGGAGTCAAATAACCTTTGATATATGGACAGGTTTTTACCTAGACTATCTAATTCATTATTAAGAAATTCAACTTTTCTACTTAGTTTGTACCATTTTCAATATGTATGCCATGAAACACTTGGTGTACCTACAATACATTTCTCATCAAAATGTATGTACAATATGTAATAAACATGTATACATGTACATAAAATACATGTACAATGTAATAAATGTGTACATGTACACTGACAATTTGTTCAGTGTGTATTAAGATATGTATTGATCCATTTGTCCATATATACATGTATTTACACCAATGTTGGTGAACCTAGAAATTACTTCTGACAAATATTTAAAATGACTGTTGATTAGATCTACACAGGTCTTAGTGTTATATAGTAGTTTTGTCATATATTGTACTATAGAGTTTATCATCTCTAAAGTGTATGTTGTATGTATGTTGCATGCAAATAGTAGAATTATATATTTCATTTACAGGCTAATTTCCATACATATTTATATATGTCAAAACTATCTATCATTTCAATAGCACATCATCAGAATTATTTTAATGTGTTTTTGTAGACAGGAAGTCTTTATAAACAATATGTATCCAGAGAAGTGATTCATGATCATGCAGGCATGTGTATTTCAGTACACACCTGTATGTCATTAGTCAAGGTATAATTCAGGTAAAACATACAGCTGAAAACAGGAAATAAGTGTTTCTTATGGTGACTGCATTTGCACTTTGTTGTAATTAATGATTAAAAATTTGAAGTAAAGTGTGTTTTGGAGAGTTCATGAAGCCAGTCAGCTTCCATCTCTGATTTATATCTATGTATATTGTAATAAGATGGAAAATATGAAAACAATTCTGGTTGTTTGTCCCAAGAGATATGTACACAAATATGTATGTGTAGGTAGTTCTTTCATGCAATATATAACACATTTACTCTACCGAATATAACAAAGAACCAGAATACAAATTCATATTTGTTCCCATTGCACCAGTGTATTCTAACAATATTTGACTATATACAAAAGGGATTGGTTGAATGAAAAACTTAGGTTAAAAAATAAGTTTACTACAAAATTCATATTTATTGACAGAATAGTTAAAATAAAAAATGGATTCAAAAAGATATATTTACTGAACGTTTTATCTGTCAAAAACCTATTGATATACAATGTACATTATAACAGAGTCATCTGTACAGACTGTTGACACAATTATTGTAAAGTGCTCGATCTATATATAGTGTACAAATATGACACTTTGACAATATGTACATTTGACTGAATTGTTGACTAACAATAATCAACACAAAATTTCAAAAAATGAATGCAAACTTTATACAGGTAAAAAAAAAATCACATACCTTAAGGAATATATTGAAATTTTCAGCTGTCTTCATGTTGAATAGTGCAAATATTCTAGTTACAGTGGCAACAATGAACTACAATTATTTCACCTTTTTGTAACTATAATTTCCAACTCAACAAAACACATTGACTCTGACTGAAGATACACTATAGTAATATAGGTACACAATGATCTTGACTTTCAGTAGAGGCTCACAAATATGTATATATGCTTGACTGCTCAGCCTCAGACTAGATATCTCTTATACACATCTATATATCTGACACTATATGCTTCTAGTTAAACACATCAATGACTCAGGTTATATATTCCAATTGACAATCACTCTCTATACTAATAAATACAATTCTTTTTACATGTACTTGCTACTGAACTTTTTATGTTAGACAACTTTCCACACAACACCAATAAATTAAACAATTCAGTCCTCTCTGCATAACTGACAAGCGTTCAGTTCATACATGTTGACAATGGTCAAAAGAGTGAAATGTAAACATCACACTTTCTGTAATGCAGTCTATTAAACCAGAATGTCTATAAATAACACTGAGATTTCTATAACTCTATATGAATTTTTAAATGAGACATCTAACAGTCCAAATATTATGATGAAATTAAGTTTCATACAAATCACTGGTGAATATTACACCTTTAAGTTAAATCACACAATCAACACAATGTCACTGGAAGTTTGTGAGCCTCAGTTAGAAAATATCTGCTTTAATTTTTCGCTTTGGAATAACTATAAAAGAACTCAGCAGAATACCTCTTGTTGTAACACAAAAGATCTCATTAATCTGTTTATCTGGTAATTATAAATCAGGTTTCTCATATGGCCAAACCTAGTAACATGTATCATGAACATACATGTTCACAGTGACTATCAACGGTACATTACTTGCCTGACTATCAATGGTATATAACTTGCATCTTAGTCACTTTGAAAGAATGTCATATGAAAAATATCTGCCAATGTACATATGTCAAATATATAATAAGGAAAGCAATTGAATATTCATGTTGTTATTGTAAGTGTAAATCAAAGTGGAAACATAACATGCTGTACAATGTATCTCTGTCATATGTGTGGTGTGTTATATAGAGATATAATATAATTCTATTTAATAAGGGTGAGAGGTAACCATGAAAGTGTCATATCTTGTATAGTGAAACATTCCCACAGGGAGTTATGTTCATAAAAACATACATCATCTATTAGTATCCATAGTAAATCATGTATAAAGGTGCACCTAAAGCAATTAGGTACATATCTTCAGAAAACATAGTTTAATATGATTATTTCACCTTTTTCACCCAATGAAAATTTTTTTGAAACCATTAATCTGACAGAACACATTAGAAGTTTCAGTGAAATTCAATGATACTTTTAACAAAGTTCTTTTTTTTTACATACATTGTATATATACAGATAGGGCCTTAAAATATGAGAAGTATAAATAAGTCCTCTTATTTCTAAGGGAAAAGTATCAAATTTGTCTAACTGCTTTTATCTAATTTGCTATTTTTAAAGATATTCTATTTCATTTAAATTTTTTTATAACAGGACATATATCCTATTCTGGGCAAGTCTATACAAAGTTCCTAATGCTTATATTAGATAATCTTAAATTTTGGTAAGTATATATATATATATATATATATATATATATATATATATATATATATATATATATATATATTTATAAAAAAGGAAACTTATTTAAAAATTGTGTCTCAGTTGAAATGTAGAGAATACATATACAAATGTGCCAGTATATATGGTTTTAATTTTGAAATTGAGAAATGGCTATGTGACAGCTTACTGGTATCAGAGTGCGAAAAATGTACTCGTCCGCTCGTCCTGGACGAGTCGAAATTGCTTGGGGACGAGTGGTTCATTATAAATATAAGTACTCGTCACCGGTGACGAGTGATTTCCTGTTAAAAAAAAATTACCGGTAACTATTCCCGTCGTAGCATCTTAAATTCTAGTTTAAAATCACTACAATTCTTTCTCCACATATTTTTTCACTTTGTTCAAATATAATCACACAATGTATTGCCGAAAATCGGAACCGGGATGATCCAAATGACAGTAGACATAAAGCGCACAGTTGATTTAGATTATCCACGTGTAAATGTCAGAATCTTTCAGGAAACGGCTCCATAAGTACGGAAATTTAAATATATTTATACTTTGTAAATTCAATGCGAGGGTCGAGGTATAAATTCAAGTACACAACTAGGTAGATAGATAGATAGTTTTGGATGTAACATATATAGTTATAATAAATTTCATTCGCGTAAGAACTTAACCTCAACTCAATGAATTACGTTCCGGGTGTTTTTCAAGTGTGATACCGCTGTTGGTTTTTTGAAATAGATTATCTTTTCGTTGTCAGTGAAGCTTTGCAAGTGTTCGAATTCGTTACTCAGAAAGTTTATGACTATGGCAAAAAGGACTATAGATTCGTTTTTCAAGAAAATCGGTAGTTCAGAAACTAAGGAAAAGGCAAACGAAAATGAGAAGGCTGTAGACCTACCGTCTGATGATTTTGCTGAAAAAAGCAAAATTTTGAAAAAGAAAAAACGTAGTTTCAACGTCAGTTGGATCAAAGAATTTCCTTGGGTTAAATATGAGGAAGATGAGCAAAAAAAATGTATTGCACATCCTGTCTTGAATTCCCTAATATTGCTGATAAAGATAGTCCTTTATTCAAGGGCGCTGGCAGTGAGGATAATTTTAGAAAAAGAAACACTAATTTATCATAACAAATCAAAGTTGCACATGAAGTGTCATGATAAAAAAATGTTCAGTAGCCAGTCAAATTATGTGGGTCCATTAAAGAAAATGGCTAATGCTCTGGATGAAAATGTTCAAAAGCAAGTTCGCTGTCTGTTCAACACATCATTCTATGTTGCAAAACAAGGTCTCTCTTTTAAATCCTTCCAGGGTCTTTGTGAATTACAAAGAAAAAATGGGTTAGATTTGGGTTCAAAGTACCAAAATGATAAGGCCTGTGCAACATTTATTCATTCAATAGCCGAGACTGAAGCAAAGTGTGTCACTAATATTTTAAAAGAGGCAAGGTTTTTGTGCATTTTGTCTGATGGCAGCACAGATGCTGGAATTATTGAACAGGAGGCAGTGTTTGTTCGATTTGTTGATTTAGAGTCTGGCTAGAGTATTGCTTTGTGATATAATTGCCCTTAAAACTGCCACAGCTGAAGGGGTTCTTGCAGGTATTGAAAAAGGTTTAGAGGCAGTTGGAATTTCAAATAAAGACATAGTTAAAAAGTTGGTAGGTTGCAACTTGATGGTGCTGCAGTGATGATGGGAAAAAAATCGGGTGTAGCTACAAGGTTGTCTCAGAAAGTGCCCCATCAGTTATCTATTCACTGTGTAGCACATAATCTTGAGCTTGGTGTTATGGATGCTGTGAAAACAATTCCATACTTGCAAGAGTTTGACAATACTGTCAAAAGTATTTTCAAGTATTATTATTATTCTCCAAAGAAACGTAGAGAATTGAAAGCAATATCTGAAATAAATTGATGAAAATCATGCATATTTTAGTGGTGTTCAGAAAATTCGTTGGTTGGCTAGTAGACACAGGGCTTTAGTGGCACTTGAGAAACATTATGCTGTTATGTGTATCATTTAGAACATGTTTGGTCAGGGAAGTTCAGGAGAGGATTCAGCAAAGTCCAAAGGTTTGTTGAAAGAGCTGAAAACTGAAAGATTTGTCAAGTTTTTGCACTTTATGCTTGATTTAACTTTAATCCTCAAGAATCTCAGTGAAAGTTATCAGAAAGATGATTTATTTGTGACTGATGTTGTTAGAAAGTTAGAACTAGCATCTTTGGAATTATCTAGTCTGAAAGTAAATGGGCCTGCATCAGGAAACTTTTACAGTAAATTTGAACAAAATTACTCTGATGGAATTTTGAAATGTGGCAAAGATTCCAAGCAGTCAGTATATCTAACAAACACAGGTGTTGATTTGAAAGCTACTTTCAGTAAATTTCTTGAAAGTATTATACAATATATAAGTGAAAGGTTTGAATCATTGCAGAATCCTCCTTACAGTAATTTTCAGGTATTTGAATACATTGTGGCCAGTATCAATGCAGGATCTCAGATCATATGGTAATGAAGAAGTTGCACATTTGTTGAATCATTTTGAATCTTGTTTGACTGAAAAGGAGAAGTCTGAGGCTTCTGGGCAATGGCTTGATTTAAAGCTGAGATTGAACAGACAACGAACCACTAGTCCTCAGTTAGCTTATGCAAATCTTCTCGCTCTAAAACCAGCAGATGTTCAAGATATACTTGTACTTGTTAACATTATGATGACCTCTCTCCATGTACAGCTTCTTGTGAAAGAGCATTTAGTGCTATGAATAAACTGAAGACCACGTTCAGATCTCAAATGACTCAAAATACCCTTCAAAGTCTGATGAGAATCAAGATGATGGATAACACTTTGTCCACTTTTCAAGCTGATAATTCAATTAATACTTGGCTTTATTCTGCCAAAACTAGGAGACATGTTTCAATCAGTCGTACTCAGCAGAGTCATAGTTTTAGTGGCCAGCTTCCTGAGATCATTAGCAGTGATTATGATGAATGACTTTTTTGTGTCATAAGTAATGATAACTGATCTAATTCTTTGCAACTGAAACTGTTTCAATTATGCATTAAAATTTACTGGTATATTATATTGTTTGTTGATTTTAATTTGTACCGAGTGGTTTCTAAATAGCACTTGTCCCATGGGACAAGTGATTTTTCAAATATTTTTCTCACCCTGTGGTATCAAGTTTAAAACTATTCGAACTTGAAACTGAAACATAATATAGATTTAGTACAAATATCAAACATTCTGTATAAATAACACTATTATTAATATAATCCCAGAATAACATGCTATTCCTCCTCCACTCTTGAGCACAGAAAGCAAATTTGTTAAAGTGATTAAAATTTGTTTATCCCAATGTTTCTCAATTAGACAAGTCCATAAACCTTATATTAAATGTATGTACACAAATTATTAATTTTATTACTTAGGGTGACCTACTCTTGACAGATTCAATAAACTAAGGAATCTGATTCATGGCAGGGAATTAAAAATAAGTTCTTCAACTTGAGTCATTTTAAAGCAGAGAATATGGAATGTAAAGCTTTGCTTTTGTGCATGTTCAAAGATTTTTAAAAATTTTAATTAAAGTAGATTAAAGTCTAAGTGACAGAAGGTGTAGAACATAATTCATTTCACTCTTTATAACAAAGGTGAACTAGTGCATGAAGACAGAAAAATGGAATTATTAATTAATCATATTGTTTTGAGTTGAATTTTATCAACATATGAAGGACAGGTAATGTACCTACAGTTTACAGGACTGACACAATCACGACAAATAAATGTCCATTTTTTATTTCTCCTGTTTCTGTTTCAACATTTGATGAATTCTATTTTTTGTAAATTTGCTCTTTCAGTATGTAACAAGGTGAGTGATATAGGCTCAGGTAAGAGATACATGCTCAGGCGAGCAACACAGGTTCAGGTGAATTACACAGGCTCATTTGAGCTATACAGTTTCAGGTGAGCAATGCAGGCTAATGTAAGCGATACAGGCTCAGATGAGCAATACAGGCTTAGGTGAAGGATACAGGCTCAGATGAGTGATACAGACACAGGTGAGCAATACAGAATTTGACGAGAAATATACTCTTACATGAAGGATACAGGCTAGTGTGAGCCATACAGGCTCAGATGAGTGATACAGACTCAGGTGAGCAATACAGGCTCAGATGAGCAATAGTCTTACATGATGGATATAGGCTAAGGTAAGCCATACAGGCTCAGGTGAGTGATACAGACACAGGTGGGTAATGCAAGTTTAGACAAGCAATACTGTCTTACATGAAGGATACAGGCTAAGGTGAGTCATACAGGCACAGGTGAGCAATACAGTCTTACATGATGGATATAGGCTAAGGTAAGCCTGAGATGAGTGATATAGACCCAGGTTAGCAATACAGGCTCAGGTGAGCAATACAGTCTTACATGATGAATAAAGGCTAAGGTGAGCCATACAGGCTCAGGAGAGCGATACAGGCTCAGATGAGCAATATAGTCTTACATGAAGGATACAGGCTAAGGTGAGCCATACAGGCTCAGAAGAGCAATACAGGCTCAGGTGAGCAATATAGTCTTACATGAAAGATACAGGCTAAGGTGAGCCATACATGCTCAGGAGAGCGATACAGGATTAGATGAGCAATATAGTCTTACATGAAAGATAAAGGCTAAGGTGAGCCATACAGGCTCAGGAGAGCGATACAGGCTCAGATGAGCAATATAGTCTTACATGAAGGATACAGGCTAAGGTGAGCCATACAGGCTCAGGAGAGCAGTACAGGCTCAGGTGAGCAATATAGTCTTACATGAAGGATAAAGGCTAAGGTGAGCCATACAGGCTCAGATGAGTGATATAGACTCAGGTGAGTAATACAGGTTCAGGTGAGTGATATAGCCTACAGGTTCAGATGAGTGATGCAGGCTCAGGTGAGCCTCTTGTTAATTAACCATTATGCATATCCATGTTTTTGTACCTGTATATGAAAATTATTACTGTGATTATTGAAAGTGCCCAGCAAAATTTTGATAATTAATCATTTGTTATTTGATTCTGCCCATATTTCTTTGATTGTTAAAGATGACCGGCCTTACACAATATTGGATGGACACACACATTTGTATATATAAAAATGAAAATTATCTACAATCTAACTGTAATATGAATGTCTAACTGAAATATAACAGATTGGGTGGATCCATTACTACAGACAAAATCAAATGAGTTATCCTATTATCATAACATATCCTATAGCAATACTCCTAGATTTGAAAGTAGATAAAAACACCTAAGTAAAGGAAAATGGACAATAGACATACAGGGTCCTCTGGTGAATGAAATTAAGTGACAAGTAAAAGTCATCTAAAATACTACAGAAAAATACAATAATATCAAATTAAAATTAAAACTTGCACTCTAGTTGTTTTCAAGATAATCACAGAGTTAATTAACCAATGCTTGTAGCATATCAATGCTTGTGGCATACCCATGTTTTTTGTATCTGGCATATCAATGCTTGTTGTTTTTTGAAACTGTCAATGTGTTGAATAGTAACTTTTGTTTGCAGCATTCAAGTTTTCTGTCATTGACCTATTGAAAACCTTTCAGTTCCACAATTTTGCAAAAATGAAGCAGCTATCATGTGATCGCTGTGAGGCATTGTTTACATCACATAAAACAACTGCTTTGTTTAGAGATTTGACATGGGTAGATTTATGGCAGTTTTTCTCAGACCAATTTATTTTAATTTCCATGGCAAAATAGTTTAAACACAGTACATTACATTTATTATATACAGTAATAATTTTGTTACAGGGAGAGAGAAGTTTATAAAATGACAGTACCAGGTTCCACTATAGTCATTTTAGCACAATATGGATTTTGTAGAATTGATTAAAAAAATTCAAACTCATATTTATATCATATACAGTGGATCTTTTATTTACTAAAAATATAGGTACATGCAAGTCAGGAATTGTTTTTAATTCATCAAATTCCTCTACAAATTTTACTTCTGTATACATGTACTGTTGTAATTCCACATTTAATACATATTTTAATTCTATATGATCTAAAAACATTCAAATTCAAAATGAATGTCAAACATTTGGTTCTATAAATGTAATGGTCAAAGCCAGAGTATATATTGTAAGTTGACTTGTATTTGGACCTGCACACATCCCAGATAAACATAATCTCCTGAAACTAGCACTCTCTAATCCTGTGCAGTGATACAAGAGCAGGCAGCCAGCTTAAACAGTTCATAGAACGAAGCATATACAGTATACTGCATATACATGTACTACTTATATTTAGTTTTATCCCTCAATCCATACCTCTATATGTGTGTGTGTGTGTGTGTGAGTGTGTGTGTGTGTGTGTGTGTGTGTGTATATATATATATATAGTAGAGCTTCTATGAATCAAACTTCAATGAGTCAAATTTCATGATGTTTCAAACTATTCACAAAGTCCCAAATAGTTTTGTTATTTAATGCTACTTATAAAATTTTATAATTCAAACTTTTATGCGTCAAATTCCTCTATGATTCGAATATATATTTGGGCCCATTTCTTTAAAAACAACAAAAATTCCTGCATATTATTTGAAGTAAAAATTTACATGCGTACGGAACTGCCCTATGATAATTCTTCTCCTACTCACAAACACTCAGTTTTAATTTCACGAAAATTAAGTTAAACTCAGCACTAATTATTAATCATAATGACAGCATATGTCTTAAATGGTTTTGAAGTAGTCATATACACCTTACAGAACCTGTAAAATTAAAAACCTTTGATTCTTGGCTACCATCCATGAGTTGAAGTCCCAATGTTTCAAACTTTTCTTGGTGGTCCCTTGAACTTCGACTCATCGAATATATATATATATGGAAACTTATGAGTTTCTATATAGTAAATTCAGTAGAAACTGATATTGAGTTGTCAGGACGAGTAAAAATATTTTGTTACATTTGACTGAATACACATATTTGTTATCCTCCCATACATCAAGAAAATATACAAAGTAATTACATTGATGTATGTCATCTGTTAAGAGGAAAATATCTAAAATACTTACATTTTCTTCCACGATCTTAAGTTCCTGGAGGTAGGCACTCCCAACTTCAACATCCATGCTACTAGCTTCAGGCTGTGCACTTCTTTCATTTTCTAACTCTTTTATTTCATCTTCAACATCTACAAGAGTTATCTCCTCTGACCTGGAAGCACTCGCTGCAGCATTTTCTGCTTGTTGACTGGTTTCTATGATGTGTTTTGATGTACTGTCCATAACACCAAACACTTGGTCTATTCTCTCTCTAGCAACAGTCTCTTCTTTAGAATCTTTATCAGCTTCTATAGTGTAAGTGCCTGCTTCACTAACATTATCACCATCATCATCTTTTGTGTCTTCTAGTTTATCTGGAGATTTCGTTTTACTTGATGTTGGAATGACTTTACTTACATCTTTTTTCAATGAACTTGACACGGCTTTTTTACTTTTGGGAGTATCTTTAACAGAGTCTAAAGTTTTACCCTTATTATGGTCATACTGCTTAGCTTCTTTATACATCGCATGCTCAGTAAATCTGTCGGAAGTACTCGTTCTTGGAGTTTTTTTGCCTTTCACTGAAGATTTTGTATTTGCTTCAAACATTTTGTCAATCAAATAGGAAGCATTATCTGTAACATTTGGTTTAGAATCACTTGGTTGGTGGCCATTTTCTTTTGGTTTGGATAATTTGGCCTTCACAGGTCCTCCAGATGACAAATTTCTCCGATGAGTCTTGACTCCTGAAGCTGGCGATAAATACACAAAACATACATTAAATATGCCTGGAGTATGACAATAATATAATGCTCTTTATCTAAAGGCTATGCTATGCTTTGATCAATAGATTAAGTGAGATTTCATGTTTAAGTATTTCAAAAAGAAAAAGTTGATACCTGATAACCAGTATCTTGTGATGAGACCTCAACATTTCTCGTCAAATCATATTGTAATATAAGACGCCAATATTAACAAGGAGAGTGTGTCTAGCTAGTTGACACAAACTATCAATATTTTGCTGATGATGAGGTGCGGCAAAAAAACACTGTCATAAACGTTCTTTATTAAGAATAAATATGGCAAGGGAAAATATTGACTTTACATGATTAGTATTTCATTTTAATGGATATAATATTGCTTCTCCAGTATTCTTTTGAACATACCAGTAATTCTTCATTGTTTTTCCTCACAGACCCATTAAATGGGATTAGATATTGAATTTGGTCTTGCACTTTCAGAAAATATTTGTAACAATAAAACTGACCTATTCTTCACATCTCTGATTTATTGTATGAAATCACAACAAAACAAGGTGAATTAATATTTCCTATTCAGGGCATATCCATGAGCTATATAAATCAACCAAATCACTCAATCTATCTAAGATGTTCAACTGCATCATACATGGTGAGCCTAAATAAAGAAAGGACCAAGATATGGATGTGACAAATACATTGCAGAATCATTAATGGGAAATAACTCTAATAATAAGGGTGGTTGGTGTACAAATTTTTGTGTGTGACACTCCATCTACTTTACAATGTGTGTTTGAGATCTGGTAAATAAATGACTTGGATATAACCTGGAAAAATCAAGAATGTTTTAAGTTCTACCTTCTATAATTTATTTTGAAATTTCAGGAGAAAATATAATTTTGTGTTCTCTTAAGAGGCATCTAAATTTTAATGCTGATAATATAATTATGAAACTTTTAGCTTCAGTTATATAAAATATCCACACAAAGGATATATCTGCCAAAGTGTACATGTACATCCCAATGCATACCAGTATATTACAGGTATGTGTGTACCAGTAAAATGCATCTCTCTAGCAAACCATTGAATCAAAACTCAGATGAGAAAATAATTTCTATGACAGAGTCTGTATATGGAATGGTGATACTATCAATAACAAAACATTTCACAAGTTCTTGACATCACTTATACACATGTAAATTTTGTGCTTTACTTTTAACACATAATATAATATAATTTACATACATGTATTATATCAAAACTAACTCAATAATATTTCTATCTGGTTCAGAGTGACCCACTCATAGTATACAGTTCTAGATTTTATAAAATATTTGGTTCTACACAGTGTAATTTAATGAAACATACTTAACTTTTCAAGCACCTCTTAGATGAATCACTGCTTAAGCAGAATTAATAACACAAGAAATTACATTACATTATATGAGAATGATGCCATGCATCAAATTATGTTTAATTGTTTAATATACTTGATCTAAATATAGTACTAGGTAATGATGTACAGCAACTATGTATAGACATCCTATATTATACTCTGCAATAAGATCACAATAAATTTATTTTGAATGATTGCTGATAGTATGTGATAGGAAAGTGAATATCCTATAGCAGACAAATACACTTCCTTTTACATTAACAGTCATATTGCATCCGATGCTAATAATAGAATGTGGGAAATGTCTAGGAAAAGAATATTTCATCCTGATATGTAAATATTTTCAACCAATAGAAACATAACATAAATAATTTGGAGTACAGTAAGTATTAGGTCCGTATCAATATCACATACAAAACTCTTTGTTCTCAAACATTCAAATTAGCATTATAAAGTCTTTGACATCACATCTTCCACTCACAAATTGATAAAAAATGTAGAAAAGTATGACCGTTGATTTCACTTTTCTCCCCCAAGACTGTAAAAGTTCTACCCTCTGAAATAATTTATCAAATTGCGTACTTATAGATAAGCTTAAAAGGTGACCTAACATCCATTAAAAAGCTTACAGAGATCGAAAATGCATAAATATTGGTTTCCTGTGTTCCAAGTCACCTGAGTGTTTTAGCATTATCCAGAATGTCTCAACTAACAAAATTTCATCCTTCTGACATGTAATTATTGGATAAAGATTGTTACAAAAACTGTATAATTCAAGTGTAAAATATAGGCTATTGTAACACAGTATTCACAAGTACGAAACATTTTATTTAATTGTGCTACAAGACAATATATCCTTTGTTAAGTGTCTGTAGTTGTTCAGTATTACAACTTACATTTCACAGAAGGTTCAGGTTTCTTCTCATTATCTGCTGTCTTTACTGGTCTTTTCCCATCACTTGTCCTGGGTTTTTTGGTTGCTGATTCAGATGACCATAAATCATCTAATTTTTTCTGTTTGTTTGGGGATAAAATATCTTGTACAGCCTGTGTAAAAAATAAAGAAAGTCTTTTGTCAAATCATATGTAAAAATACTAGTCAACATTAATGTTTAGAATGCCCAGTTTACACAGAAGAATTTGTATTCATATTGGCTTCTTGCTGTCATAAAGTGATCAAATAGTCACCAGTATTTTTTACTGGACAGAGAGCAGAATGAATCTCAAGGAGGGACATGGTATTACTTTGTTTTAATGATATTCAGTTTACTGGAATGATATAACATATAGTTGTCATGCTCCTGATCCTGTTTCATCATTGAACAAACTACCACTTCAGTTTGATTTCAGCAAACACAGCACAGAAGAATGAAGGATAAGAGAATCTATGTTGGAGGATCTAACTGCATTAAGGTGGATGTTATCACTTCAACTGTCTTTAATTACAATAAGTTTGAATTGACACAATGGAATCTTGTTATGTCAAAATCTGAGTCGAAATTCCGGTTATGTCAAAGCTGAAGGCTTTTTTTAATATATATTTATACTACTTTTATTCCAGATATCTCATAGTTTTCATCTCAAAATTTTGCATATCTCAAAGTATTTTTCTGGTCTGTAGTATATGTATTACAGAATTGTCACTTGTTATCTCGAAGTTACCATTCGCGATTGAAGGTTTACATTTTGTATGCAAAAATCTTTCTTAAAATTACTTAATTATCTGCAAAACACGGGACAATCGATTTCCGTTAACAAACATAGATGAAAGTGTAATTAATTATTGCTTAAATCCAATTTGAATTAAGCAGTACCCTGTGTAGATCAATTCGTTGTCCAATAAGAATAGAAAATATGTGAATTGAAAATTTTGTATATCTTGAATTTCGGATATCTCGAAGTAAATGGGGCGGTCCCGTGAATTTCTAGATAGTGAATTCCACTTATATGAAAATCATAATGCACATCAAATTATTATACATCATTTTATACTTAGAAATAACTGCCCTGGTTACTTTTTGCCATTTTATGACAGAAAACATACACACGCTATCTAAATCACCAAAGTCTCTTGGATGGCCTATATGTCCATGCTTCAATTATTTACATTCATTTAAAATTTCACATTCATTTAAAATTGGCACTCATCCAAGATTGAAAATTAACAGGAGTGAAAATTTCTAGGTCAAAGGATCACATTGTGAGACAGTCTAAGTGAATCGATACATCTCTAGTATATGGAATATACCTGTAGATAACATGATAAAACAAAATTAATTACCTGTTCTTTTTCAGAGACAGTCTCCTTGGGAGGAGTTTCTTTTGATGCACTTTTGGTAGTGGCTTTCTCTTTCCTTTCCTTAAAACTTTTTCGAATTTTAGATGGCACAAACTCACTAAGCCTTCCAGACATGTTGATTTTGGGTGATATATCATCAAAATCCACAGTAAAAGCCATGCTAGTGTTCATATCAGACTGTTTTGAGCTTGAAATTGATGACACATCCTCAGAAACTTGTAACTTACTGTCTTCCTGTTGTTCTTTCTGTCCAGGAGAGTCCGGGGACATGGCAGCTGTTTGTTGTGACAAAAGACTGTCTTTAGATATTGAGGTTGCCATACTTTTTAGTTGACTTGGTGGCGTAGATTTAATGTTAGGGTAATTTTGGTTATCATTCTTGTCTATAGAGATACTGTCTGGTTTGTCAACATTCTTGCTACTACTACTGCTAGAATATTCTGAAATATAAGAGATGACAAAATTAGGCCTTCAAAAAGTCTACATTATGTGAATATAATTTGTTGTACCCAAGCTTCTCTCATGTTTAAGAATGTGGAATTATTTGAGATACAAGCTTCATGTATCTGTAGTCTCCTGCAGTCTTTGGTCTTTACATACCAAACCATGATAAAAGAACACATATATGTTTCCTTATAATGAATGATATATATAATACTTAAAGTGTAAAATCATTTTTATGTCTAAATATGGAGTAGTGTCTGAAGTTCAGTTGTAGCTTCTCAATATCAAAAAGTCACCTCTGAATTCTGATCAATTAAAATAAATCACAACAGTCATCAATTTTGTCTATCTACTTCAGAAGTATGATAGTATGGTTTTGAAATTAAGTCACCCTATAAAGAATGTTATGTTCACCTGTGTAGCAGAACTCTATAATATAAAGATGAAATAAAAAGATGAATAAATGTACATGACATATGTCCGTATCTAAGTATCACTGGTATACATAACATGTATTGACCTTTGTTGAAAAACAAACTAATAATTTGACTTCTGACCACATGACTCTAGATTTGGAAGGCTTTATCTGGATTCCAAATTTTAACAGAATGCATTTATACAAATATCAAAATATACCACCCACAAAAGACTAATCAAGTGTTTCCTACCAGCTGGTCCCAGCTATACAACAATATGACATCACTTAATTACATGTGACCATGAAATATATACCTTTAAAAAACATCACTATAGAATATGTTAAACAAGGGAAGAAAGCCACTGCCTTGCTAATTATTCAATCGTGTAAAACCACAGAATGTCAATAAAATAAGAAGAAGAACATTAAAGCTGAATTTATAATATAAACTTCTATCTATCTGATAAGATCTGTTTACTCAAGAGTGAACTCGTGTAACATGGTGAACAAGGCCACCATACAGTGTACAGCCATACCACAAATGACTTAAATAAAGTTATTCTGGCACATGGATATATATATATTAACTCAAAATATCCTGTAATATCATAATCTCATAATCTTGGTTTATTCAATAACTTAATGATTTAAACTACATTAACCAATAATTCATAAGCAGTGATTTTGCATCTTAAGTCATGAGTGCAACTATAATCAAGAGGCCCAAGTGCACCCAACTTCCTCACCTGAGCACCATCTATGGAGGTGGAAAGAAGTCAACGAAGAATATATAAGCTGATCTGGCCAATAGAAAAAGCCCACACAAGCATGGTAAAGGACTATGAATATTTGCTACCAGTTAAGTTTCATCAAATTCCCTCAGTGGTTTCCAAGAACCAGCAGACCATGATCATTATATAATTCCTAACAACTTTCTAAAATATATTAATATACAAAAAGTCAATCAGTTAATAACCCATTTGTATAATACTGTACCCATTGTCATTTGATGTACCTATTTAGTAATTGTATATGAACAGATTTTGATTTTAATCAGACACTTTGTAGATACTGATTTAGTAATCAAGCATAGCAGATTTGAAAGAAATCAAATTAGTTCATGAGAAGATGATTTTTGAACAAGTACCAAGTTTTTGTCCTTTTTGGTCCTTTTTAAAGCCCCTACAGGTCTTAGACCCTTTTCATTAGCAAACTTTATGTGGCTTTACATGTGGATAGTTCCTACCTACCAAGTTTTTGTCAAAATTGGTCCAATGGTTTTTGGGAAGAAGTTGAAAATGTCTGAATGTTAACAATGCATAACAAACAGGACAACAGACAAAAGATGATAGGTCACCCTGACTCAGGTAACATAACAAAACAAATAAAATCTGTGCCAATGAATGCTCAGACTGCTTTAAGACTTTATATTTACTAGATCTGGTAAAAACTATATTATCTTTTGTTATCTTTTCAAGATAAAATAAATTATGAAATCTGTAAAACATCTACTTGGGTAGACAAGAGTTCAATTAAAGGCAAACAAGTGACCAAATGGATGAAATAAATGTTATGTTCCCTACAGCAACCAAAAGTGCTTAAAACAAAAGTACAAAAGCACAAATTGGAACAATATACAAGATGATTTGAAATATATCTTTGATTTTGATATAACAGAGAAAATGATCAGTTGATATTGCATGACCTTCTCTCCTTATACAGATGCACTGAAAACTAGTTTCACTGTCACAATCAGCCATCGTGTGGGTGGAATGATGTGGCTAACCTTACATTGATCACAGTAACTGCAGTATGCTGCTTTCAAATTAGACCACAATAATTTAATATTGTTCCGACACTTTCAAGCCAGGCTACTTAACTGAATTTGGTCAATTGTACTGCAGTAAAACACACAACTATGTGGATAATAACAAGTACCGGTACCAGTCTGATCTTAATACTTAATCAAGCTGGCAAAAGTTCAAATGTCTACCTCTGATATTGCCATTAGGTTCACTTGCTTCTTCCTCTCCCCACCAATCTGGCTGTCCATACAATGGCGTACCTTTCTTTACCGTTTCAAGTTCTGTAATTATAACACAGAGGACATTCATCTTATAAAAATGCAACAGAATGTTCTATGTATCATCTTTGATCTCACACAGACAGAAAGACCCCTTAATATTATGATATATTGGTAGATGTTAACATTATATTTACCTGCCAACCACAGTAGCACCAGACAAATCTCCTTTACTCCAATATAGTAGAAAAAACCCCAGAAATTGCTTACATGAACGATCTTCTAAAAGAAACACTTCAGCACCTTTTGATAGGCATGTCTGTATTGATTTTATATAGCGAGCTGGCAAGACCTATGTGGTTTATGTATGTACTGCTATAATCTCCACTTAGTAACATGGACGGTCAAGATTAATTATGTCACATATAAACCTGTACAGAGCTGCCACTGCAAACATTTAAAATTACCCAGACAGAGGGCTTAATTATACAATACTGAATAACCAAATAGTCCTGATGTAATGTTACATAATTCTCCTCTAAAATCTACGACATTACTGCACTGGTGACTCACAACAAGTCAATATTATATATTATGTTACTTATTAATTTAGAATGCAAAATCACATAAACTAGATCCAAAATGGAAAGTCAACACATGTACTGAATGAATGTTAAAAACCAATGTAAACTGATAAAAACAAATCAAATCAATATTCTATAAGGACTTGTGTCAGATCTCATTTTTTTTTGTTCAAGCACGGAACGGATGGACATATAATACATATATTGTAAGTGTGATCGGAAAACACAATGAATCTAAAACTTGTCAATGCCTACGCCATGGCTGTCAAATTTGTATGACCTCTGATCTTTATAAACAATACATATATAAAACTATCTGTAGTAGATGGCAGTAACATTTTTCTTGTACATGAAAGTCGTTTGCCATTTGCTATTAAATTATAATATTTACACATACATGTACTGTTTAGATATAAAACTATGAATATATGCCCTTTTCACCGTTTGGAGGTAAAAAATAATGTTAAAAAATTCTTATTTGACACAAAATTGACTTGACCTACCTGTATTGAGTATATGTTAAATCCCCAAATATCTATTTCAGTCAATTCAAGGTTTGATGAATGATAATTACTATAGCTATTCTCTGTTCCACACAATCTATATTATCCCAATAGATTACCTATCAACTGGTGGAACAGTGCCAAAAAAGTATTCAAATATGACAACCTGTACTAAGTACACAGTAGAGAAATCCTATATACTTAATTCAAAACTCAATGTTGAAATACAGCGCAAGTTAGATGGAAGTAAAATCAGCATAATTGTTTGATCTATAAATAGAAACCACATAATATGTAACCTACAAATGACAAATAATTGAATGCAGGATCCAACCACTTGTTACTGCATGGTTTAGATATCACAAATGTGCTAACTTGCCAAAACTTTTACTGGATAAATTAAGACAGATATGTTTAAGAAAGATTTATTAGTATTTCTCACTTACTCTTGCCTCAGAATGAATTAAAAAAAACAAAACACACACACACACAAAACAGACAGAAGAGAAGTCTGGAATTTGTGTATATATTTAGTTGCCAAGGAAATAATGTGAAACAGAGCTCTATAACAATAAAGCAAGATAAATTATTTGGCAAAAAATTAAAAGGTGGAAAAAGAATGAAAAGAACTGTCATTTTTTGGCGACAGCAAAGTGAAAGGCAAGTGCAAAATTGATGGTGAATTTCTAGATCACGTTGAAGACACAAAACTGTAAATAACATACACTAAATGTGAATCTGCACAGTGCTTAATGTACGTGAGCCCTGTACAATGCCTTATGTACGTGACTCGATGACTCGTGAGCCCTGTACAATGCTTTATGTATGGATGACTTGATGACTCGTGAGCCCTGTACAATGCTTTATGTACAGATGACTCGATGACTCGTATGTTGCAATATTTAGTGCTGATGAAACATACATTGTAGTCATATCACTACTTTCTCTTAAAAGCACCACAGTAATGAGGTATGACATATTTATAATCAAATGCAGATACATCATTATAGCTAATTTTATACTCAAATACAGATAAATCATAAAATGATCTAAATACGTGTTATATTATCTGCTTCAGATCAAGTATGTACATAGATTTAGAACTATGGTCTTAGATAAGTGTAGTTTGGGTTCTATTACAACTACAGTGAAACTTGTACATAAAATGATCTCCTTAGGGACACAAGGAAACCGGTCTTGATAGTGTAGTCTTTATCTAGAGGTTGATTTATACACAAATATTACTATTGGGGACAACAAAAATCAGTCTTTGTGACCAGGTGGTCTGTATACACAGGTGGTCATTAAAGCAGGTTTTACTGTATAATACCTAACTCGAATAATACATGACTTTTTAAACATTATATATAATGCATTGAGATACTATTTACTATACTGTTGTTTTTTGTTTGAATCTTATTTTATGCCACACTCAACAATTTTTTAGCAAGTTTTTATGGTGAAGGAGAGAACCTGGGTCAAGGGTCCCAGGAAGAGGCCACTGGCCTTTCTCAGAAAATCAGTTTATGTTCCAGACCGACTCAAACTCATGCTGACTAGGGATTAAAGATTCAATGGATTAAAGTGTGATGCTCTAGCTATACTTGGCCACAGGCCTCTGTACTGTTGCTCGTCATGTCCAGGATTATTAGTATAAAGTATTGCTGGAAACCAAATAAAATTGTCTTTGTAAATGTTGTAGATTATAAATCTGGAAATATTTGGGCTACCTTGAAGGAACAGAAAGACACCTCAGTTTGACTGTTGATCAGAGTCAAAAAAGATTTGTCATATCATATTTTAATGGACAACTCGTATTACAAAGGATAAGAGCAGAGTAAAATGAAAGATTTGTAAAATCGTGGTTGGCAGCAGAATCCTGATGGTTAAAAACTATGTACTTCAACAACAATAAAAACAAAAATGAAACACTTGACTCATACCCTAACTCATACTCAGTAACTGTGTTTGTTTCACAATGTGAATTGTGATTAAAAAACATTTGTTCTCAATATAAACTCTAGCAATGAGAATGGGTATTTTGGAATTACAAGTTAATGACAGCTGAGGGACCTGAAATATCCTAAATAGCTTTTAAAAAAACCCCAAAAACTCAGTTTCAAAATCAAGAAAGGAAATATTCCATATAAAAACTTTTGTTCTATTTTTTTTTCATTTGGAAGATCATTCCTGTCAAAACACTGATAATGTTTGCAGGCAATATTCCAAACAATTTTACATGCATTGAATGTTACACACTTTTGCCATAACCAAGACATGTATATCTGTTTCATATCATTAAAATATTCATATTACTTCATGCTTCAATGACCTATATAAACAAGGTAAAACATATTTTTAGTATGAAGCATTTATCTATATAAAATCATGCACCAACCATTAACATATAAAACTTCAAAGCTTAAACATACTGTAACAATATTGTAGTTATTGAATGCCCTATGTACTAAATCATGCATTTTGATATTTTTAATGCACCATGACAAGACATATATATTGTCTTGTCATGGTGCATTAAAAATATCAAATATATATTATTAAATATATATGTGATATCAACAGCAAAAACTTCCTGTGTTTGATCAACAAAATTCATGTATATGATCTGCAAACATAACTTAACATCACAGCACATGCACATTTTTCTTCTAATATGCATAACAATTCATGAACACTTTACTTTGTCTTACTGATGTGTATTGAGTACAAAAAATTATATTCATTCTAGACCCGTATATCAATAGTACAAAACTATTTTAAGTGAAGAGGAATGCAAGGGTTTGCAAAATGTAAATGAATCACATGTATAGCACTGCTAAACTGCTTATCTTCACCAAATACATCATACTTTAACAACAAATCGCATCAAAACACCTGCCAGTACTGAATAGGTATTCAACCTATTCTGATCTACATGTACATTGACAAAATTACATTCTCCATTTTCATATCACAAAGTACATATGTAACACAAACATGCTGGAATATCATAAGTCACATGAAACTGTACAACATTGCTAAAGATTGGCTGCATTGTTAAAACAGATATATACAAACATTGCCTCATGAGAAACATTCTTTACACAAAAAAACTGTTTGTTTAGACAGAAGAAATGTAGTGCCAAATATTTTAGTCGGAGGAACATATTAGAGTAGTCTGAATCTAGAGCAACATTGGTATCATCGATATAAAGTTGTCTGGGATCCAATAAAAACAAGGCATTGCAGATGATACTAATCCCCTCACGGCAGAATTGTGATAATGAATGTGAATTATGAATTGAACAGGGGAAAATTAATTTTTTTTTACAAGGGGGAATAACTCTGAAAACGGAAGCAAGAGTTTTGGTTCTTGCACACTGCACTATGCCTTGTTGGGTCTTGACATGTATGAAGTTTGATGAAATTATCATGCATGGTTTGAGAGTTATGCTCCAGAGAAATATAGTACGTACGGGTAGATCCCTATATCCCCTCGTCTCGTGAGGGGATAATAAAAATGTTATAGTATGGGAATCAGACTTACATATAATATTTCAACAACAGAATTAAAACTTTGCCTGAAGTAAATACTAGTACTTTACACAGTACCTTTATAGTTTATATTTTGTTTGTTCATTTTTAAATTAGTGTTTTAACCTACAATCAACAATTTGGGTGTCATATGGTGGCAGCCACTTTTTAATGGACAAGGAGAGAACATGGTTACAGTGGAGACCTATACGGAAAGAGAGATACCATATTAAACCATAATTAACTGGCAATCTTTCTCACAAAATCAGCTTAGGTTTCAGTTGGACTCGAAGCCTCGAACCCACACTGACTAGAGGAGACAGATTCCATGATTTTAATCGTGATGATCTAACCACTCTGTCATAGAGGCTCGTAATACTTTATAACGGTAGACAAATGGGTCTCTGAGGTCACTCTTTAAACCATGAAGTCTCTCACCTCTAGTCAGTGTTGGGTCTCTGAGGTCGAGTGGTCAGAGCATCACTCTTTAAACCATGAAGTCTCTCACCTCTAGTCAGTGTTGGGTCTCTGAGGTTGAGTGGTCAGAGCATCACTCTTTAAACCATGAAGTCTTTCACCTCTAGTCAACGGAGGTTCGAGTCCCACTGGAAGTTAAGCTGATTTTGTGAGAAAGATTGTCAGTTTACCAGTGGAAGGCCAGTGGTTTCTTTCTGTATAGGTCTTCAGTGTATGGAGGTTCGAGCCCCACTGGATTTTGTAAGAAAGTTTGACAGTTTATTTGCAAATGGCCAGTGATTTTTTTCCTGGGGCACACTGTGACCATTTAACCGGATACCATCACGTAAGTGAAAAAGAGTGTGATGTACAAAACATTTAAACAGAACAAAAACAAAATACTGGAAATCTTTATCATAAAATACACAACTGGTGATGAAGTGCATCAGAAAAAATTTGGTAATTACACAGTATATTGGTACTTACTTCTTATAGCTTTTATGTGATGTAATTTATATATTTGTACATACTTTCCCTGTTACAACATAACTGAAGGAGTTATAACGATTTTGCTCACTTAACTTTATGATAATGGCCTTGTTTCTACACCATACAGGCTTTCACATGTAACTTTGTTTGGAAAAGATCAGATAAAATAGTGTGCTTTTCACATCAAAAAGTGTTAACTGAATTACCTTGAAATGATATTCCTGCAGACCAAAATAATGTAAATAAAATAAACACTATAATGTATAAAAAGGAAAATGTAAATACTTCCTATAATTCAGACTTTAAAATGCTGCTAAATTATTCCAGTTTCAAAAATTAAAATTTGAAGATATATATATCTTGAATAGAACATGACAAGGTTTATTTCTGATGAGGCAACTGTTAGTAAGGACCATACCTGGTGGTAGATTTTCAGGATGACCACCTTCTCCACGAAGCACCCTACTACATGCATATGAATAGTCATTGTCATCAATGCTAACTCTAGAACTGTTAATATCCTCTGTAAAATATGTTGCAATATTTGGCATGTTGCGAATCCTCTTTCGAGGCCAAGTATTTGATCCCAGACTGGAATCACTTTGCTTACTCTTCTCATCCTCATGGTAACTCTGACAACCGTACTCCATGTGTTGGTGCTGACTTATGACATTATCCACATCATAATTACCACAGGTGTGTGCAATACTCTGTTCTGCTATACAACCCTATAATATAAACATCATAACTCCATTATTATCGTACTAAACAAGCACCTGTCTATTTTCAGCTAGTAACCTAACATCTTCTGTAAGCACTGTGTATTGGATAATTCCATAGTGAAACTCTGATACGTATCAATACCACAAATGAAATATTGTTCATAACTAATACAGTTTGATTCAATGATTATCAAAGTTCTAGCTGTAAACCACACAAATTCGGGCAATCCTTTAATACATCAGTGCTCATTTGAAATCTTTATACTAATCTTACATGTCTCCCGGAAATCTTTGAATGTTTAACACAGCTTCATGTTATGCTAAGTGAACTTTTGTATGCTTAAATGACAACATATGTGAGAGAGATGATTAACAGACACTTTCACCACTTGCCAACTCTAATTTTATATATGCTCTTGATTTCAAACTTACGAAAAATGATATTCAAAAAGGTGTAGAGCTATCCAGTTACAGCAGGGAAAATGTGAATTCGTAAACACCACAAACAAACTAAAATATCTTTGCCAAACTCATAACACATTGCTACATTGGTATGGTGAATGGTAATTTAATGAAATTAAACACAATAAAACATGCAAAATTAAAAGATGATAAACAAATTTAACAAACCTTTTTCATGAAAAATAATAATAATGATGGCATTATATCTGTGCATATATCCATATGACGTTTTTACAATAATGACAACAGAGATTGCATATACATATACATCAAACAAAATAAACAAGCACTGCAAAAAATAATCCATTCTATGAGATGATTGCAACAAGGACATTTGCCTACCGTATATTTCTGTAATTTAATAGAATATGGCTGCAAAAGATCTATTATCATTTGTAAAGGGAAATAACTCTAAAATAGTTTGTGAGTCAAACTGTCAAAAACTACAAATCTTAAAACATTATTGTTATTGACGCTTGATCAATGAAGTGTACAGACATAATTAAGGCCACAAACATACTGTAACTAAATTGTTAAGTACAGGTAAACTGATAAGGATATTTGTTCTAGATACCTGAACAGGTAAAAGATAAATTACCTAATAAAATGAATGTAATTTTTGTAGACTAAAACATTTTACGAGATTTGTTGTTCAACCCTACTGTAAAATCAATTACATGAAGATTAGAACTGATCCAAAAATTAGGCACTTACTGATCGACCCTACGTAACATGAAAATACATGTAGTACATATACATTGTAACTTACAGTATATACAAAACACTTGGAATATTTATCAGAAATACACATGCATGTCTAAACAGTAATACAAAAACACAGCAGAGATTTCCCCAGATATTCTATCTACTACACATACAAGCACTTGCCACTATAAAAATCATCTAATTTATATGGTTTGACTGATTTTCCTGTGGTATATTTTACTTATATTCTTGCAAATAAAATTAATCTAGGGGTGATGATGAAACCTGCTACAATGCACCTAGGAGAATACCCCATAACTTATGGCATTAAATAAGTCAAATTTCCCAAATTATAACATTGTGATCAAGCAACATTTGACTTGTTCATAAGGTGACTATGAAACAATGTGCCTTTGAAGATCTAAACAACACCCATCTCTAAGTTGCCATAAACCAGCATCTGTACAAATGTAATTTAGGAAGGTTTCTTAATAATGGCAGACCAGAGAGACATATTATCTTGACACAAACCTGAGACATATAACCTTGACACAAACCTGAGACATATAACCTTGACACAAACAAGAGACATATAACCTTGACACAAACCTGAGACATATAACCTTGACATAAACCTGAGACATAAACTTGAAACATACCAGAGAGACAACCTTGACACAAAGCAGAGACATATAACCTTGAAACAGACCAAAGAGATATTTTTCAGTCTTTTGCAATGTATAACCTTGACAAAGACCAGAGGGACATTTTCTAAGTCTTTTGTAATGAATAACAGACCACACATACATTTTCTAGTCTTTTGTAATGAATAACCTTGACACAGACCTGAGAAACATAGTTTATTGCCGAGTGTTGTTGTAGAAACTTTTTTTGGCATGTGATCTGACCTAGATTCTAAACTAGGGCCTAGATGCCACTTTTGAATAAAGCACTACACCAATCAAATACCTCAAGTGGTGAACTACAATTAACTAGTGTCAATTTGTACAATAGAGTGAGCTGCTCATCTTGTCAAGACATGGTTATGACAAAAGTACTGGCATCCTGCTTGATAACAGTTAGATCTACTGGTACATGTATCTTAAAAATTACATCTCTAACATGGTAGCTAACACTAACATACTTGTAACAATATAAATGATTGAATTGTACAGTTTGAAATCATAACATCTATATCCTCAGTGATAAAAACATGCATAAAAGAACAGTGTTTAAAGCACACAGACAACATAGAATATGCAGCAGCTTTGACCTACCATACAAGCCAATACTGGAAAATGCATGATATATCCAGGTGGAGGAGGCTTCAGAAGTTAAGGATATTAATTGTTAATTAAATCTTCTAGTGCATAATTCTGGCAAAGTCTTACACTTGAATATCAGTTTTAAACTTTTCTATTCATTACAATGTGAAAGTAAGAAAGGGTCTGGTCAATGGACTGTTTTATCCACATTGATTTATATTGCAGACAATAAACTATTTATTAATTATGTTAGAATTTATGTATGCTATACATGTACATGTAATTTAAATGTATTTTTTATGGTCAATAAAATATGTGCATATTTGAATTTCAAAGCCAGTCAATGGGTATATGTGGCCTTATACAAATAAAAGTATGTCAATGTTAGAATTTGTACACTGAAACATTCAACAGTATGTGAAACACTTGCAGGAGCTAAACTACATTTTGGTGTATACTAGACTGAATTGCAAGTAAAACATTTTCTGTCGCTACAGTCGCTAAATATGCATTAATTAATCTGATTATGAAGAGTTCAAATATACATGTATTTTTAAGAGCAAAACTACATCTTTTGTGAACTTGAATTGCATGGACCATAAGTTATTTTTGTTTTTATCCAAATCAGACATCTATTATCCTACCCATACTAGCGGGCAACTGATTGTCCCCAAGTACCAATTCTAGCCAAGGCTTTGATTTGACAACAAGTTTGCAATATTTCTGCATGCACAGTCATTTGAAGAAGAAAAAGATGTTTATTCAACATGCCTGTGCAAAATATTAGTATGATACCAATTATGAATCCAAAATTTGTGATCAGACCATAGCCCTGGTGAGAACTGGACCTTAGTCATAGCTTTGGTGAGAACTGGAACTTGGTCATAGCTTTGGTGAGAATTGGATCTTGGTCATAGCTTTGGTGAGAATTGGACCTCAGTCATAGCCCTGGTGAGAACTAGACCCCAGTCATAGCCCTTGTGAGAACTAGACCCCAGTCATAGCCCTTGTGAGAACTGGACCCCAGTCATAGCCCTTGTGAGAACTGGACCTCAGTCATAGCCCTTGTGAGAACTGGACCCCAGTCATAGCCCTGGTGAGAACTGGACTCCAGTCATAGCCCTGGTGAGAACTAGACCTCAGTCATAGCCCTGGTGAGAACTAGACCTCAGCCATAACTCTGGTGAGAACTGGACCCCAGTCATAGCTCAGATAAGGAATGCCAGTCATAGGTCTGGTGAGAACTGAATCCCAGTAATAGCTCAGATGAGAAATGAATCCCAGTAATAGCTCTGGTAAGAATTGGACCTCAGTCAATATAAATTACCAAATTTTGTCATCAGACGATAATCCAGGCAATATTTGAAGCTTGATGAGACTTGGTTTCCTGTTATTATACATTGTGATAATAAAACCAAGGGGCCAAAAGAACCCTATTGATAGTAAAGAAATGCTCAGATGCTCAGAGGAAATAAGACAACTGAGTCACACAGGTGACCTTAAATGTGACTCATAATTCTGGGGTGTCAAGTTCATTTCACTCCCCACCTCTTTTATCATTATAAATAGAATATTGCAGCAATTTCTTTACAGAAGTCAATATGTAACATCAGGGGATGCACATTGTTAACTCTAATAGTTTGTATATAGTACATACACACATATAATAATTTACATTCCTGTGTCTCTGTCAACAATAGTGGGGTAAATATTGTACAATATCATATGTAAAGATAAAACATTAAGTAAATATATGTAGATAAATATATGTTGTTTTCTTATCTCTAGCCACACATCAGACCAACATACATACCTGATACATTATTGATTAGACATTGAATGGAATGTCAATTTGGTTCAGCAAAGTTTTAATGCTTATACAATTTTGTATATACAACATTCAATACCATGTGCTTTATTGATTTGAACATTCACTAGTCTATATCACACACACAATCATTCACTGGCAACATACAGAGTCTGGTCTGCATTGCTGAGGGCAACACCCTATTCTTTGCTCATAGAAGTATAAGTGATAATTTTTTTGTAGTGTAATTACCTATACTAAAATAATTTTCACATTCACATATACTGCAAAAAATCAATGAAACTATGCCATATTTCTTTTTTTTAACTTTTGCTATATTTTACATTTTATGTACATCAAATATTATCTTAAAATGCAACATCATTTAAATATCAATGATAATTGGTGTAAGTGGGATATCAACAACAATGTCATCAATATCATATTAACATCTCAGCATTACATGTATTTTAAAACTAAGTATATACAATGAACATATACTGAAGAAAGATCAAGCCAACCCCACAATCTATTTATTATATGTACAAAGATGCAAAGGGAATTCCACACTATATAGATTTACCAGTACTAATCAATAGGAATTAAAATCTAGATAATTCCTAAAAGAAAGTAATTTGTAAGTGTTAGACATGAATATATTGGAAGGGTTTGTAATCTTTGGACATGAAAATATAAAGCTATGATATATATATATATAGTGTGTGTGTGTTTGTGTATTTGGGTGAGATATACGTATGTAACCAAATCTGTGCATATGCTAAATTCAGATTAAAACTAAATTGTTAGCAGCTTATAAATTAAGAAGTCTTATAATAAACCACTGATATGCATTCTGTAATCTTTTAAGTTAACAGAAGTGCTTTCCCAATATGGTGAAGAATGTCTTGTAACTGATGGCTGAACTCATTTTGTTTCCAATCAAACACTTGTTTCTATCTTTCTAAATCATTCATTCTATTCCTGTATCCACTTTTGTTATACCATGAACATATACATTAAAGTTTCTTACCTCACATTCTGCCATATGTGGCAGTTCCCTGGTGGCCCATGATGGCATGCAAGGTGGCACAGTATGTGAAATATGAGTGTGTTTATGATTCTCTTCAATTTCTGCTTCAGTCTGAGGCTTAAGTCTCTTCATACGGTACACCGTAGAATGTAACATCATTAAGAAAATAATTCCACCATTACAAATTTAAACGTTAAAAATTATACTTAATGATAGTTAATATGTATATAATTTTATCTACATTCTGTTCATATGCCATGTACTTGTACTGACTGCAGAACTGTATACAATTATTTCTAGGGATGGATCAGGAGAAATTTTAGGCCTTATTTATAATAATATATTTAAGCCACTTGCAGTCAAAAATACATTATAGATGGAAGCTAATATTTATTCAAAACTAAAAGTCAAAGAGCTATAATCTCTTGTAATAATTTACTACACATAAAATAAAAGATGTTTTAACAAAACACAAAATGACCTATATTTTCAAGTAGAAGAATTTGAATAGGTAAAGTTGTGACAAGAAGTTTCACTTAAAAACTCTTACTTATGTATCTTGTAAGTGACTATATTTTAGATCAACACTTTTCATGTAACTACAAACACTCCCACTACTACACATGTACAGTTACCACTAAATAAAAACATTTACAGTTGGTTTAATCCTTTAACAAAACAAAAGTTGTTAAAGTACATAAACTTGTACACAAAGAACATACACTGTATCCCTAGGAAAGACATCTTGTTATCATTAGTTCCCCCGCGGAGAGACCAAAAGGACTATAGGTTCTGTCTTCATCTGTCCGTCCGTCAGTCTGTCCAGTTAACAAGGTTTAGGTTGAAGTTTTGTTTTTGCTCACCATTGACTTAATAATGACTTCCCCAGTAGGGACCATGTATTGATTCATCAATACTTTCAGAATGATTGTTTACAGTAAAAAGGATATCATATCCAAGCCTTACAGAATCCATGTGTTCCAAAGTAACATATTCTTGATCATGTATTCGAGATTCATTGACATATGTCTGAAAAAGTGAGAAAAAACACATGATATACTAACTGCATCAGATTTAAGATTTGACCGACTACTGTAATTATTTTACCCTGAAATTAATAGTATACTATGGCAATAAGGTACATATACATGTAATCTTAAAAAGTTAATTATTTTCAATCCAGTTGGTAGGGACTTTTTTCCTTTAAAGCCTAATTACATGTATAATATATTTATTAATTAACAAGATACATAAGGTTTAAAATGAATCTTAATAAATTTACTTATTTGCTTTTATTTGAATTTGTCTTATTTTCCTAAAGGCAATACCAATGAGGACATTTTCTTGGCAATCTGGGAATAGGGGCATATTGTAGACTTGGACTCTCATAATTTCTTGTACCAATTGATAAATTTCAATCCATTAAAGTGTGGAATCTGGTTAAGTAATCTGAACATGAAGGACAACTTCCAGAAGAATTCCAGTTATGATTGATACATATATATATATATAATATTATCTGTAATGTTTTATGTTTGCTTTAGATAACATGCCTACAGGCTGGTGTAAGTAACATAATTTCCTCTCTGTAGTTTCTATATCACTTCTTGACTTCAAAGATATGTTGACTTTTTTCAGCCAATTTATTTTCCATTCATAGGTATACAGAAATAGATCTGGTAATCACACACATTCCTTTTATAGCATAATACACACATGTACATAGCATGCTGTTGGTCTTATCTTTGATATACAAATCTGAACATCACACATTGTACATTTCTGTTTATTTAATTCATCAATACCATAATCAGTAAAGTTATTCCAGGGAAATCACAGTGTTTTTGAATTGGTGCTATTTGTTGAAGTCCATGATATAAAAATAACCATTATGTTTAATACAACAACAGACAGAATGGGTATAGCTGTCTGTAAAGTACCAGTCCTATTGGTATTTTGTAAAACTCTAAACCAGTAGTCATGAAATTCACATTTGTTGTAAACCTTTACCCTGTCTCAAGTTTCAATACTCTCTTGTAAGAGAATTCACCGAGCATTTTTGTCAAGACACAATGGACTCATAAAGACCAGAATAGGTCATCTGTGTGATTGTAACCAGCAATTTGTAAAGTTCAATTTATTGCTTTGATATTTTGAACCTGAATTCAATATACGATGAATCAAAATATCATGCTACAGTGGTACTTGTAAACTTTAAGCTTACAGCAAATATGTTGATAATCTTAGCAATTACATTGTAGGATCTTAAATCTGTCATACTGTATGTAACATGGAGTTGTAGTTTTGTTTCTCACTCAAAACCATCCAAAGGTCCAGTCAACTACGGTAATGCCAAATGCCCTTCTAAGGGGCAATCATAACCTAATTCTACATACATTACATTTGTATATGTTTGACCAATTAGAGAATTCAATCTCGGACCTTCAGCTTGTTGTATAATAATATAAAACTTATTCTGACCTTTGTACCCAAGAACAGATGAGGCCAACAATCATGGAAGGTTTCACTAATCATGCAAAGTATGGAAAGTAGTCTTGAAATCTACTTGTCTGAATGCAAATGCCAATAGTCTGAACACTGAATATAGTTGTTGCTTAATGTAAGAATATGAGCTTCTAAACTACACTACACTAGAAATATGTTAATAAAACTGCAAACAGTGATCAAAATTTGTTGTTTCAAATCAACATTTATGAATGGATCTTTTGTCATGCGAATCTACCATGTATCATCAGACAAGAGCTACATGTAAGTATCTTTCACTACTCAGACATCAAAATGAGTTGGTACCAGACAATCCAAGTGTGATTGTTGAGCCCTGAATAAGTGCAATATGGCTGCAATTGAAGGACGTCTTAGATGAAAGTTATTGACAGTGATATTAGGAGTATTGGTCTGGGACAGAGAAACCTATGCCTAATTCATTTTGAAAATTTGTAACCTATGTTTAAAAAACCTTGGTCGGATGATAGAAATCTTTTTTTGAAGAAAAAATGAGCAACAATGTAACTTTAATGCCAAACAACGATAAGCTGAAGACCTGAACATTAGCTGATAAGAATATACTGAAAACAAACCAGAGACTTGTTATTACAAAAACTCAAACAGGTGGTCTAAGTGAAAACAGAGCATTGTTATATCCTTCTGATAACAAAATGTTATAAAGGTATACATAGTTAGGAGCTCTTGAGATTATATCCAAATTGTTACCTGCTGTTACAAAGAGTATTGTACTTGGTGCACACAGAGCAATTGCAGTTTTACTTATGATGTCCATGGTGTGTTCACACCAACTGCTCTCTCTCCTGCAGTTCACTATGCTTTAATCTTTCTCTCTTATTCTCTCACACATGTACTGGCAATCAGTCAGTTACATTAGGTTTTACATTATTTTTATGTACTTTTAACATGTGCTTGCAGTGCTTTAACTATTTTTATATAACCCAAATCTATTTCACAGCTAAAGAAGCTCACAAAAAGCTGGCTGTAATGATGATAATGGATTATCATGAACACTTGTTTGCAAATTATCAAAGTGTGGGTTTTAGGTTTAAGTCATGGACAGATTGGTTATTTGATGATAAGGAAAAAACATTGTCTGTGACTGGTGTCTATATACAATTACTTCTTCAATGAGAAAGATGAGACAAATTCTTTGTTTTATTCTTTATTCTTTATAAATAGAATTTGATTTTTAATAATTTAACTGATATTAATGCTGAATGAAGCTCTTCATCTAAATTCAGGAAATATAATTAGTACTTCAGGGTTTCTGAATCGTTCAAGAAGAAAACTTGGTATTTAACTCTTGAGTAACCAGCAGTAATTACCGGTATGTGTTCTATTTAAAAATATTTTTGTATTGCCTTAACATTATCAAAGGAGAAAAGATAAAAAATAAGATTCATATGACTCCAGACCATCTTCTTGATTATAATTCATTTTTAGAAAGAATATTTTAGTAAAAAGATATAGTGGAATAAAATACAGTTCTTTTACAAAATAAAATTAGAATGACTAGTACATTGCAACCGACATATATGTTTATCAAATATCAGTTCTTCAATTCTCTCAGTTAAAACTATTTCACAAAATGAAATTTGTGAAACAGATGTTTACATGGCGAGCTGATAGACAGACATTAAAAGAAATGTCTGTCATTTCACCCCAAATGGTGAAAATCGTGCATATTCAGATACATACATGTACTCTTGCAAAACAGATCCATTCAAATGTAACCATTAGTTAACAAGGTTAAGATAGATCTACTAAGATTATCCAAACTTCACAACTAGCAAGCAAAATGATTGTACAGTATACAAAAGTAATTGCTCTTGGGGGAAAATGAAAATAAATAAATTCTTAAAAACAAATATATTTTTGAAATCAATTTTCAAAAGTACCTTTAAGATTTCACACTGGTCATGTATGTGTGTTTTAATCTGTGTATAATCATGAACCACAAACCTAGGCTTTCATTTCTATAAACAAATTTCTTACCCCATTCAAGGTACTGAGATCCTTCAATTTAAACTTGCTCAGGTAATGGTCAAACGTTATCACAGCATGGCGCTTGTCAACTGACTGAGACTGCAATGACAAAAGCAAAAACCAAGGTCAAATTTGGGGTCAAATCACATCAGGGAATTCAGATACATGTTATATGTGATAATGATAGATTAACTTCATTAAGTACACCAATGATAATGGTGAGATAAACTAAATTGTTATAAACTTCATTGCTTCACTTTTCTCTATGTCAGGTATGATGTGTATATAATGTCCATATAAAGATCTTGAAGGTTTATTTCACACCTTGGTACATGAAGATTTTATCATCTAATCAAGTGTATGCTACCTCCTTTTTCATTCAAGGAAATGAATGCAAGTACTCAGTATAATTATCTGTCCCTGAACATGTTGGAAGCATACAAAATGAGTAAAACCCGGACAACTAGTGCTTGCCAGTCATCTTAGAGTACAAATGTATGTGCTGAAGGAGTTCCATTGACAGTACAAGTGTTTCTTTGACTGCTATATCATCTAGGAAGTTAGGAACTAATCATTTGGGAAAAAACTTGCTTATGCTATAATGTTCTCCTGGTGTTAAGTTACAAATTCAACCCCATAAATACACAAGAGAAAATATACTGTTTGGTTCCCAAACAAAGACATCTACAAATATCAGATAATGACCAAATTTCACAAATGATATTGAAGAAAATTGTGTGACCTGTAAACCTGCTACTGAATAGCATTTGTTTAGTTTTCAGATTTATTTTAATGGCAAATAAAATGGCACAATACTCTATGAACTCAACATAAATGGAGTACTGATTAAATTAAAATGACTAAAAAAGGCCAGTATTAAAACAGGTTAGGTTAAGTTTGATAAAAATCTCTGGTAACAATGTAATGTGTCAGGGCACTGATTGGTATCTTCTTACTATGGTCATACAAGTATAAATCCATTTTGACGTACTCGAGGTTCAGCCATTTGTTCAGCTGCCATTAGCTTGATTCATATCTTGCAATACTATAACAATAAACTCACACCAAGTTCAATCAAAATCATGTTAAACATACAATTATCAGATTTAGTTAAGTTTAGTTTAGTTACTCAGGACTGTGACATAATGGATCATTTTTATATTTCTGAGTTAAATCTGTATAGATAGGGAATAGATGGTTAGTATCACGTTTATTTGGATGAGGTTAAAAAAAAAAAGCCGGCATGGATCAGTCGGTATGGATCATGCTTGACTCTTGATTGTGAGGTCGTGAGTTCGAGTCCAGCCGGCAGCAGGTTGGTTTGCTGTCATTCGGATGAAATAGTGAAACTTGGTCTAATGTCGCAGTAGGTGTCGGCACGTTAAAGAACCCTCACTGCTCAATGGCCGTAAGTGCCAAGCATAGACCAAAATTTGAAGCCCTTCACCGGCATTCGGTGACGTCTCCATATGAGTGAAATATTCTTGTGTGAGACGTTAAACAACAATAAACAAACAAACCAAAAATGACACTGGCGAGACTCATCAAATATCCTTCACAGATATTGGCATCCCTATAGTGATATATACAAGTCTGAAAACATGCGCATATGTATGATATGTATCTTATAATTTTATAAACAGAGTAATACAACTACCAAGACTTTACCAGTAATGCAGTAACTTTCCAATCAGTTTGCTGGTAAAATACAGACTCAGTGTTTCAGTACTGCTGTACATGTATCACAGTCCTTAAGCTTGTTATACCCTTGAGTACAGTATGTAAGTATTGGGTGTAAAATCAAACCAGGAGAAAGTAGATTAGCCATGCTCTGTGTACATACTAGTGGTATGATGCTGGAGATATCAGTAGGTTATCAACCCAAACAGGTGAACTTACGACCAGACTCAGATTGTTTATGTATACATTAATTATAATATTGATATAAAATCCAGTAGCTATATCGTATAAGTAAATGTTTGATACACCCAGCATGTTTAGATGTAATTGATCTGATTTTGTGGTGTATTGTGTATTGGTTATACATATGATGTTCATAGCTGGCATTCTCATGGTACTTGCAACTTTCCAGCAAAGTGCAGTGCATTTATTTCTAGAATTAGATTATGTATTTGTTTCCAAATGGAATGGAGTACAAGTAACTTCAAAGGAAATAAAATGTAAACAAAAACATTACATAACAAGATGTATGTCTAAGAGCAATAGATAAATGGTGTTTTGCCACTTAGGTAAGACATCATGTGAAACATGCCCAAATTTCAACAACTAAAATCATAAAATGATACATCAAAAGAATTCCTATGTTGATTTTAAACACTTTTTACTCTGAATATACACATGGGGACATTAAACTTAAAAGGGGACTTTAATATCAGGAAGCCTGGCTGTAGTTAACATTTTACCAATAATATTTGTATGTTGTATGGTGACTGTATATAAACATGCACATCTTTATTGTAAATTTGAGTTACATTTACAGTTTTAACACCCTACAAGTTACTTCAAAGCCACTAATGTTGACAATCTAACATGTTACAATGTACTACAAACTGATTCAACTGCAAATGCACCAGTGTTCATCAGGAATTCTATGTAACAGACCTATCCTCTGAAATGGATTTAGGGCAGCAAATGTTGATCTATGCTATGGACTTGAGTCAAGGCAATGATTTTTAATTTCTACTTCGTTTTTACCAAAAAGACTAGATTTCACTTCATATGACATACATGAGACATACAGTAGGTATAGATATAATATTTTTCAGTACATCACATGCTAATTTCTTTGATTTTGATTACTTAACTCATGCTGTCTTATCAGTATAGTATTCATCTTTACTTGACAATAGGGTCCAGTTGCAAAATGCATTGTTATATTTAACTACTGATGTTAAATCAATGGGAAACCATGGGTTAAATTTAACAATGTTTAGTGCAACTGGGGCCAGGTAAGTATACCTGACAATGAGCACTTCAATGATTAATTTTCCTGCCTGACTTTACATTGCAGGTAGTTATTTCCCCTTAGGTAGAGGACATTTTCATGACGACAAACATATGCCCATGAGACGGAATGCTATATAATCCTGGCATACAGTCAATATCAAAATCACTGAAAATAGAACTTAAAATTTTATGTATTTTTCAGGTTTAAAGCAAGAGTTTGACAAGTGTTGTGCTAAATCTATTATGAACCTTTTCTTTGTGGAGAGTTTTCCTATAGTATTGTCTGGAGAGTCATGGTTCCCCTCATCTTTGACTCAGGGACTATGCCTGTATCCCTCTCCAGACAACACTACCTGTTTAATCTTGGACCTCTACCTAGTGAGCCAATACTCAAACACTGATTTGTTTGATTGTTGTTTTACAAATGTACATCCTGCCAAGAATCTTTCACTTGTATGGAAATGTCACCGGCTTTAAGTAAAGTGCTACAAATTTTTGCCTTTGCTATGGAGTGCTGCAAATGCAGTGAGGCTTCTTTAATGTGCCACACTTTTCGTGACATAGGACCTGTTTCAAGTCAACCAAAAGACCCGTGACTTTTACTTTGTATGTTGAGTGCTTGGTGAAGGAACAGTCATTACCATTTTTTAAATTTTTGGTAAACCGGTAATCTGGTGCCAGGAGTCAAACCCGGGATCTTCCACTTGCAAATTAAATGCTCTATCACTAGACTAATGCATGCAGTCTCAAACACTGAAGTGGTTATCTAACAGATATATCATATAACTACATACATTATCTAACATTTTAACTTCTACCCTTGTTCTGGTTTTCTATTTATACATACATGTACATGTATACTACAAATACAATAAAACTTCGGTGTGTCAAACTTCAATAAGTCAAACTACATGTACATGTACTGACTAAGTCCCACATAAATTTTGTATACAACACTACTTAAAAACATTGCAGCCAATGTCCCACCAGGACAAACTGGAAAAGTAAGTAGTCATTTTAAAACAATTCATTGGTTGAACTTTTATGAGATAAATTTCTCATTATTTTGCATAAAATTTATAGGCCCTATTCTATAAAAACAGAAGTCAAAATTTACCTCTGTCTGAGATTGGCCCTGACCATTTTCACACCTCAGGCTCAACTGTCCCAGTAGTAAAGCCTACAGGGACATGGGCAAGTGAGAGACAAACTAACTGACAGACAAACACACAGATGATCCAAACACTAGATGCCCCTGGCGGACCTTTCAGGTCGGGGGCATAAAAATAATCATGTCCCCAGTTTTATACTGTCATATATACATGTACATAACAGACTCTTGCAATTTTAAAAGCATTGTATGAGACTAAGACTGTTTTGTCAATTTCTAGATTGCCATATTCACGAGTCAAAGCCCCAATGGTTCCATCTTTTATAGGTTGTACCTTGAACTTTGACTCATCATAGTTTTACTGTATACAAAACTAGTACCTTCCTTTCTCTTATCCTTTCTATGAATGGGAAACCATGTCACCACAAATCTGTACAAAACAGATTGCTTCAATCACTTGAATATCTTAAGTCTCCTTCAGTACACATATATATTCCAATTCTTTCACTCGGAACAGAGGCACAGTTATAAAATTCCTATTTACCTGGCCATGTGTCAATAGAACAATTGTTTGAAGTTTTGTATTTGCAGTTATATACCTCTATGAATTTTTACTTAGCAAAATTTCTCCTATTACTGATAAGTATTAAATTCTTCTGTGGGCAACTGACAACTCCCCTTACCTTCAAAATGAATAAATTGATAATAAATCCATGCTCTTTTTATTGTAAATAAGCCAAGCATTTCTATCAGCCTTGATAAATACTAAGCTAGCTTTACCTATGTCAGTGTTCATGTGGTAAACAAGTGTTATAACAAATAGTTTTTTTTAAAACCTCTTTCAATATTGAAAAGTGCTAACAAAAAGGAAATTTATACGCTCTTTATCAGATACTAATATATTCTCTTCAGTGAATTCATCACAGGTTATGACTCTTAAAAAAGGTAAACACATGTGACAAATATGTAAAAAAAAAAAATGGTCCACAGTCTCTCTCTCTCTCTCTCTCTCTCTGGATTTACAATTTCAATAATTTTCCTTTCATTGATATGTCATTAAGTCAGGAAAACAAATGGTCAGTTGGGAAAGTATTATAGTATGGTAATCAGTTGAGTGATGCCTGCTGGGAAATCTAATACAGTAATAGTTCTATCTATTGTTCTTCCAGGATGAATTGGCACATATCAACAAACACTATGAATCTAACTTCAATCATAGTAGGGATGACAGGATAGTTTTGGCCCCAAAATAACAGAGCTACAGTATTGCACAGCGATATTTTTTGTCTGTACATCCCTACTTTTGGAAAATAGACGGTATTGTTTTGGTTTTTGACAGAACCCTTATGTGCTATTTTTTTTCTAAATAAACCTATGAATGGATGAATGAAAATTTGCTGGATGCTACATAAAAATTACTATGGCATTCTGGGTCTAGGGTCCTAAAATTGGGGGAAAATATGACATTTGTACTAAAATACAAAGACTTAGTTTGAAACGTTTGTTTGAAAATACTTTATTCATTATTTTGAAATTACAAAATGGAAATTTTTGCATATGTTGGGGAAAATACAAACCATATCTTACATTGGGAATGGGTCCTGCAACTGGACCTCATAACAGCCTAGAAAAAAATCATGATGGATCAGTTATTTGTAGAGAAAATATTAAAATTTAAGTTAAAAATTTAAGACTATCAAATCTGACACCAGCAAGAAAATCTCTATGACCTTCATCTTCATGACTGGGGTTCTGGTGAAGTTCATTTTTCATCTTGCATTAGTGGATTATTATGCATAAAATTATTAGGTAACATCATAAAGAGATATCAGTAATTAGTAATGAAGGTAAGAGTTTTTCGTCATCTTGGCAATATATAGGTATTAATGGTGTCAAACTCAATAATTAAGGATTGCTTTTCATTCATTGGTTGTTACAAATTTATCAACTCAGAAACCCATATTGTTTTCTTGCAATGTAGTTAAGTCAAAAATTCTTGTCACTTACAGGTATGTATCTGGAAAATTACTGATATGTATATTTTTCAAACCGATATTTTGAAATTGGACAAATTTTCATGATATATATATATACCAGTAACCATGGTAAAAACCATGGTCTGGAGGAAAGAGCATAGTGATTCTGGACCAAGGTTTACCACAATGATTCAGTCAACAACTGAACAAGTTACAAGAGTATTCAAGTGCATATGGTGGCTTTAAGTTTAAATGTAGATACATGTGTATAAGTCAAACAATTGAGATATATATCCACTCAGTCATACAAGTAACATAATTATACATTGTACATGTACATATCTGCATACTATATAACTACCAAACTGTCAATACTACATACATGTATCTGCAGAACACATCATTTGCTGCTATGACCATCAAGTAAGGAACATAAAATTGACAAAATGGACAGGTTAGCAGGCTGTATTCTATGATAAATCAGACATTACTGGTACAATTAACAGCAGTTTTATAGACCAGTTACCTACAAGTGAATGTCACCAAGATAAAACAAAGCAAAAGAAATTATGACACTTGTAACTTGTAAACATGTACAATGTACAAAATGTAGATTCTGTGTATTTAGTGTATATGTATATGGTTCTTTATGTATATGGGTGTGGTTTATGTTAGAGATTTTTCACTTACACACATTTTGGTGTATTAGTATACTTGTAATCTAAATCATGTACATATATACAAATAACATGTACACATATACATGTATGTCAGTGATTTTGGTGATTCATGAGTGTTACATGTCATTGGGGTTTGTAGCTAACATTCATATACATGTATACAATGGTCATCTCATTTTTTCACTTACCCTAACCGTCAAAATCTATAATGTACATGCACATAAAGTGAAACTTGTATATAATGACCTCCTTAGGGACACAAGAAAACCGGTCTTTATAGGGAGATTCATACACAAATGGTACTATTGGGGGCAGCAAAAAACGATTTTTGTTATCAGGTAGTCTTTATACACAAGTGGTCACTAAAGCAGGTTTTACTGTATCTACCAAGATACAATGCATACATGTACAGGGTATCTAGATTCTGTCACAAACCAAAACAATTGCTTATTTTCCCTAAATAGAGGTGTACAGGTCAAACATTTTGTCTTAATCAAATTCCAGGAATAACTGTACCTCTAACACTTTTGTGCCAAAAATTAGCCTGTCACCCCTGGTATTAGAGTTGTAAACATGTGACAATTTGGGTAAGTATGTCAGCTTTCAGTGCTGATGTGTATATTATAGTTTGTAAAATTTTTATCAGTTCTGCACTACCTGTATTTATATCTTTAAGCTATATCTGTCTGATGATATTACCATAATGGTTTGAAATCTTTTTGTAAATTTATATACATGTATATTTATCTAGCCATAAATTTTTTTTTTGCAAATTTGTTGTCACCTTGAACAAATTTTGATTTATATCAAGTTCATAATGTAAATGAAAATATTTTAGTGATCTACAATTTTAAATGTTGGATGTCACACTTAATAGAAAAATGTATTTGAATTTGAATTTTGTGATTTCAGAGATAAAATTGCTGATCTTTAAAAAGCCTACAAATGCAACACCAGTGACCACATGTATATTTTCAGAATGAGACCCCTAGAGCAGGATCAATCCAAACCATAATGTAAATACAGGATTGAAAAAACAAAATGACTCGTCAGACTGACAAAAAAAAATAAAAAAATTATCTAGTCTCTCCCATTTCCCCATAAAAATAAATTTATAAAAAATTTATCAAATAAAACTACATTTCTGAAATTTCTGATCTTTGCAGTAATTGATCAGCAGATGTAGTAAATCCCTTTTCTTAAACATCCAACAGTGCTGAATGTTTTGTTATTCAATACATCTTGGCTGAGGATTACGCCATTTCTGTTGTACTTGATCTCCAGTATGTAATCCTAAGTAATGTATAACTGTTTACAACTGGTTGAAGTTCTACCTAAATTCCCAATCAGAACATGAATGAAGTCTATGATCCTTGACCATGTACATGTGGCAATTCAAATTTTAAAAGTAAAGCCATCAATGGTACAAATAACCTCTCTGTACCATCTGTAGTGTTTCCTTTTGTCCTATAATACCAACTGATTCTAATTTGAACACCAAAACTAGGCATCTTAAGATGATTAGCTGGATGATGGCCATCCATAAATAATTTCTCTTAAATGAAAATAAACTCTGCAACATACAAGTGGCTCAAAGTACCTTAATGGTGATTCAAGTTCTACATGTACATACAGTACTTGTCTTTTTTCCATGTACTGAGTAAGGAGGAAGATTTTATAGAATTAATGCAATCACAATATAATCCATGTATATTTTGGAAAAAGTACATGTATCAAATAATCATGTAACAATGATATATCAGAAAAGGTATTTACCAAGAAAAATTTGAAAATCCATAGGGTACAATTGGTCTCTGGTGGGTACCAATAGACTTGGGTACCAGTAGTTAAGTGAAATCCTATAAATAAACATGGATGTTATTGGCCTGTTCCAGCATCTTTATCTATTGTTCCATTCTATTCTGATGAAAACAAAAAACTGGGGTTACCAAGAATATTATATTGGATGAGACAGTTAAAACCGAGGTCCTGTGTCACAGTAGGTGCTGGCACGTTAAAGAACTCTTACTGCTCAATGGCTGTTAGTGCCGAGCATAGGCCAAAATTTGAAGTCCTTCACCGGCATTTGGTGACGTCTTCATATGAGTGAAAGATTTTTGAGTGGGACATTAAACAACAAACATGCAAACAAACCAAGAATATTATACAACACTGTATGACTACTGGTGGGGGCCCACTGAAAGTTGTTTAACATTTTCACTTATATTACTTTCAAACAAAACAACATATGAAAGTGTACTTTATGGGAACCCTACATCATTATATAATGATGATCATGATGTAAAATACATCCAGGGTATATTGTAACTGGGATCTCTCCTCCACCACTGTAAACTGGCCTCCACCATATGACTGAAAAATTGCTGAATGTGGCATAAAACACCTATAAACAAGCAAATACAATGTATAAACTTTCATACAAAATTTCAACTGTTGAACATATACCATAACATGGATACCGTACATTTTATGACATATGAATCATATATTGAGGACTGCATATCATGGAAAATGTGGACATACATGTACATATCATGCATAGGAAATGGTAAACACATGTTTTATTAGATTTTAAATACTGGTACCAATGAAATGCTTCATATAAAACAGGAGATAAGGTAAATGTATCCCATATAAGATACTTAACTGTGTGTGCATTTAACATGTGTTTTCAAATGCATGCATGTTGCAAATTGCATTGTAGAAGTGAAGTGCACATGTTTATCATACATACATGTATATACCCAACTTTTCTACACATGTCAGTTTTGATAAACATGAATAAAATACTTTTATATACGCTTTTCAATCGCATATGGTGGTCTAGTGGTAGAGCTTTCGACTCGCAAGCGGAAGGTCCCACCAGTTCGATTCCCAGACCGGGTCATACCAAAGACTTTAAAAAATAACAAAACAAGAGATATACACAGGCATAAATTTTTTTAATTCCTATATATATTTTGTGAATATTGCTTGACAGTTTTTCACTTGCAATTGATTTATTCAACCTTACAATTTGTATATGCATACCACACTGAACCTGGCCTCACATGTATTTTCACAAAATATATAGGAATATAATTTTTTTTTATGTTTGTGTATAGCTATTATATCTTTTTCTACATCAAGTACAAGTAGCAAAAGTAGAAATAATCGAAATAATTTTTGGGGGTTACCGGTAACACAGCTTATGCCCCTTTAAACGAGTGTTGTGATATTTCCTGTAAACAGGTACATGTACATATATATACTATAAACCCCTTAATTTTTGCATGCCCTTTAATTTCAGAAATTTTCTAGGCAGTGAAAAATTATGAAATTTAAAGGTAGTGAAAATCTGGATTCTGGAATCATTTCCATTGTACAAACATTAAATCATGAAAATTAAGTGCAGCAAATGTGGAAAATTGAAAAACCAAATGTGGAAAATTGAAAAACTGATACAATTTAGGGCACTAAAATTAAAGGAATTAGCAAACACAAGCCATTGTCTGTTTAAAAATCAAAATATCTTAAACAGTTAGTCTTTTTTTTTTTGTTAAATAAATTGCAGCTACCTTGGGTTATTTACCATATATGTACACCATCTATGATATCCCACACTGGCTGGTTGTGTTTCATTTTTTAAAAAAAAAAGTAAATGAACACCAGTATGAATAAAACAGGTTTTCACATGTGTTATTGAAAGGTTACAACAGTGAAGTACATTATGTGATTAAATTTGTAGTACTTCAGCTTTACACAGTAACCTTTATATACCCGATCACGGTCTTTAAGTCACTTACAAGTGAAAGATTTTACATAATATTTTCACTACAAAGAAAACTTTTTAAATCGAAAGAGCAGCAAACACAGTAAACAAACCCTAAAGACATTATTGTAAAGTAATGTTAAAGTTTACTCATTTAGTATAAACGATATAACATTTACTTAGAATTAATGTTTTGTTTGTATATGGAAACCAAGCTATACACAAGTAATATACCTGTTCATCAGAATTAAAGGTGTGTCTTACTTGAGAGCAGCATGTGTGAGGTTTGATATACTGCATGTATAATGTAATTGATATCTGATTTACTCTCAGTCAGAAATACATAACATCTAAATGACTGTGACATCAATTCATCTCTGTTTTGTATATTTACAAGTAGGTAAAAAGCAAGAAATAAAGAGAGAGAAAACAAGATGACAGTAATAAGACATGTTTATATTATCACCTAGGTTATGGGACATGGTATTGACGATAAGGTGAAGTAATCTATCAAATTCTCATCCCCATTTGTTTACATGTACGTGGTTTTATAACTATTCAAATAATCAATACACAAGCCACAGAATTTCAATTTGTCAAACATTTATACAGTAAATTCAGTAATAAATCATACCTTTTATCAGACATATCAACCTACCCTGCACAATGTATCTGTATTCAAGTTCATTCACACCCTGTATCAAGCAATGTATGATATAAACAATTCATTTGATATTGATTTTGATGAAAGAGAATAGATAAATAGCTTTTACATACCTTATTATGGACTGTTAAAAGTTTTTGTAGCCAGTTACTAGATCACAGTAAGTCATTTAACGACACACAAAATTCACTTCAGACTTAAGTAGCCATGTGAATACCATGTGCTAAGTGGATAACTCAGTGGTACATAGGTAAATACGTATCCATTGACATGAAGATCAAATATTTATGTCATATGACCTTAGATAAAGGGAGACAACTCTCACAGAATTATTGATTTCTTGTTAAATCAAACAACAACAAATCAAATTGTCTTTCTGGTGAAACTTCATACTGTTCATAGCCTTCCTGTAAGACAGCATTGTTACCAGTATTAAGTCAGTTTAATATGATGCAACTATGTTGCAGATGTTTACATCAATTATATCTGTTTAAACCCCACAAACAAACAGAAATCAGGAAATAATATTGTAAACCAAAAATCAAACAGGTGGAGACCATTATAGACAATAGCTGGCATGAAACACTGGAGCTAACAAGATGAACTGTAAAATATGTTAAGTATTGTATTTATAACTGAGATAATAGTGCCTAGAAAGCAACAGATTTCTTTACATAGGGATTATGTCTTAGAAAACAAACAACTTGAGAAAAGAATCTATGGATGAATTCACTAGTTATATCTATAATTAAGTGCTGCTTATGTATTCCGATGATTTATGACAGATAACAACATGCCAAGTACAACAAATAATGGTTACTTCTCATACTTTCTGTACAGACAGTGTAATCACCTGCGACCAAGAAATACGATCTCAGTACAAAAAGGCCATCAGTACAATGTACTATCCACAGTAAAATCAAACAAATAATTAACTGATTCTTACATTAAGGTATGTTACCACTTATATTTTCCTGTACATTACATGCAGGTGTAACCAGCTTCAGCTTAGACCTGTTCTAAGGACCTTTAACATCCAATGTACATGTATTAAGGTTTCTTTATTTTGCTTGGTCTGTTGTATGGCAAAATATGATACTTTAGATTAAATATTGCAACTACAATGTATTAAGGGAGACCATGACACTGATCACATGATCATGTAATATGTGTGTAAAATTAAATAAGAATGTGTAAACATTGATGTCAGACCCAACATTTTAAGTAAATGCATGATTTATATGTATTGATTTTGCAAAAACAATTTATACTTATAATGAATCAAGAAATGGTTTCCGGGTTCTAGTTCAATGTTATTCTAATTAATATGATGACAGATATTGATGCTGAGACATCAGTTCTAGTTATGTATGATGGCTAAAAATCTGGACACTTCCATCACCATTCTGAGATAAAAGGATTAGGCTTAGCACAGTCTAGGCTAGATAAGGTTTCCCTAGTTCCAAACTTTTAAAGACTGAAATGACATGGATTGGTGAATAATTGTTACTCTATATGCTTCATAAGTGTATCTTTCATAGAAGTTTTTATGTTTTACTGTTGTCTCTTCCTTGGACTTTTTTTCTTTTCTTTCTTTTTTTTTTTTGGGGGGGGGGTATTGTTGGGGGGGGGGGGGGGGGGGTATGTAATCAGCAACTATCAACTTATCAGTAATATGGACTTGATTTCTAACACAAGTAATATTTGGTCATCAGTAAATCAATTAGATTTACCATTAGAATGCAAAACATTATTTAGGAATGTAATACATGTACAGTGCATTGTATGCATTTTTGTGATATACTGCAAAACTTGTGCACTCTAGATTCCAAATTCAAAACCTGTTCCCTAATCACTTATACAATCCAAACTCTTGTCTTTTCCAAATACATGTACATGTATTTCCATTGGTCCCACTGCAATTCGGGAAAGATAGATTGTGCTGTACTTGAAATTATTTAGAAAGGGAGATAATTCATTACATACCAAGAAATGGATCATATTAACAATGATGTATTTTTAGAGGACATTTATATATTGTGTGGAAAAAAAGAAAAGAAAATCTATTGCCTTGATTTTTTAGGCTGTAAAAACATGATTCTTCTTAAATGTAACACACTGTTTATTTTTAATTTGGTTACGTACAGAAACATGGTTACAACAAATCAACAAAGAAATCATTTTTCTACTGTCATATTTCACATTTTACCTTTTTGGAAATGACAGTTACCAGGTATACGTTTTAGTATGGGTGTAATCTCATCTTAGTTAAAGTATGAAACACCAAAGAATACCATTTATGTGTTACTAATCAAGTTTTCATTTAAATTCTATAGGTAAGTGGAAAAGAGTCAGAATTTAAAAATATTTTTACAAGGCATTTCTTCTTTAGCTTAATCCAGTTTTATGACAATATTTATAAACCATAGCTATGAAAACATTTAAAGTAAGTTTGAAAAGAATCTTTTTATTATACATTAACAGGAAATGGTATTAATTTGTATATGGTTTTGACAAACAAAGGCATAAACATGTACTAAATTATACAAGCTACCTCAATATATATTTTGAACATCTAAACAGAGAGCAAATCTACTTTTCAGTCTGTGTGTTAGTTGTACGTGTAGTCAGGTCTAACAAATCTACTTTAAGACCACAAATGAATATTTTACTTCTAAACAGGAATTTCCTGAATGTATAGTATGAAAAACCTGATAGCAACATAAAAAATCAAAGTACTGAAAGTACTGATATGAGCTGATGGCAAATCGTAAGTTTTAATGAGGTATAATACACTCAGTATACTGAATACTTTTTAATTCAGTAAAATTATGTTTTACAAAAAAGTAACTAAAAATCGGGTCAGACATTTGGCCTAACGTGAGTACTAATGGTTTATTTATTATGCAACAAACTACATATATAAAATCTTGTGCTTATAAACATTGTTTCATCAATATTAAATTTCTATGCAACAGGGCAGTATTATACCCTTACCTGCTATACTTCTTATCAGTAGCCTTAAATCTCTAGGTCAATATATGTACATGTAAAACATTTTTCCAACTTCAAAGACTGATGCGAGTTTCTCATCAGTTAAGATCAGGTGAATGAGGAATGATGCAACTTCTATGTCCAACTTCACAGACAAATCTTGCCAATACACAGTAAGGGAAACTTGACCAAAACTAATTTGCATATTAATCCTCCAAAGAATTGTTAACAGTCCAGTCTATCGTTTTTAATGCCAATTCTATCACTAGAGTATAATGGTAAAAATAATTGAAACGTAACATTCTAAAGCAAATTTATAAAATCTTAAAATTTATAAAGGATGCCAAACTGACCTTTAATAGCATATATTTCAACAAGTCTTGTAGACCTATATTTTTCAGCGAATAGTTACTATATTTTCATCATTTTTAAAGGCAAAAATATACAAATAAAAGTGTGATTTGGAAATTTCAATCTTGAAGTTGAGTTTATGTTACTGAAATGCACATACATGTGTAATTTTGCGTCAATATAATGTGTTATTAACCCCATACTGCAAAATGTGCTTTGACTTGTTCCCAATAAACAACTTATAATTAGCATAACATACATGTAACTGCGTTGGTGTTCCATCAACTCATAAAAATGACCAGAACATAAATGTGAACATAAAACTAAAGGCTTAGAGAGAAAGAAAGTTGTTAGCTGTGTGTAACAAGCACACTTTGATATGAGTATCTACATATCATAATCTTCTTATTGCTTCTTACTTATCAAGTTTGCTTCAAATACTTGTTTTGTACATGTATTTGCATGATCTCAGAGACAGTCATAGTTGATGTTCATCACACAATGATTATTGTAGAATTAATCCTTTTGTTTATCTAAATGGTATTATGGGTTGCATTTCAAACATGGGTAAATATGGTCAGTGTAACACTTAACAATTCAAAAATCCAAAACGTTTTTGAATTTTAGATTTTTATTTTTTTTACCAAAAACCTAAAATATCAAATATCTAAAATTGTTTTGGATTTTAAATTTTTGACCAAAACCTAAAATATCAAATATCCAAAATCATTTTAAGTTTTTGGATTTTTAGAATTTTAGATTTTTGACGTTTCAAAGTTCTAAAAAACTTAAAACAATGTTATACAGCATCGGGTGATCGTAATCCTGAACTGCGAAACTGAAGTTTTATGAGTTATATAATCCTTGGCAGGCAAATACAAATGTCTTAGATTGATATATGTAGGGCTATAATGGTTGTACAGATGCCCAAACACTGAACATAGGGACTAAGTAGATGGACAAGCCAGCCTTATAAAAATCTTGCTGTACTAATAACATCCGCATGTGAGTCCATAGCTGATAGGTTATACATAAATTTTATCTGGTGGCCACCAGATATTTATCTGCCGAATTCCACCACTAGTGTTAGTTTAATGCGTAGGACACAATGGTGGATCTTGACTACACTGAGACAATGAATAGCAGAGACATCAGGAAATTATATTTGCCCTTTCTTACAACTAACCATTTAACTGTTTCCTATGACCTTTAACTAATTAAAATAAATATTTGAATGTGCAACATTTTAAAAACTGAGCCACAAATGAAGATGTACGGTAATGAGAAAAGCTAGAGCAACTTACATGCTTCGAGTTCTTTAAATCAAACGATAAAGACAATGCTGAATTGTCCTACTAAGGATGGTATAAGTTGTACTTTCAGTTACGCAGATAGGGATCTCAATCACCCTAATGCTGTAAAATGTTTTTTAGTGTTTAGAACTTTGAAACTTCAAAAATCTAAAATTCTAAATATCCAAAATTTCGAAAACTTAGGTAAAACAATTTTGAATATTTGATATTTGAGGTTTTTGGTCAAAATCTAAGTGTCTTAAATTTCAAAACAGTTTTAGATATTTACTAACTTAGGATTTCGGTCAAAAATCTAAAAATCTAAAATTCCAAAATGGTTTTAGATATTTGATATTTTACGTTTTTTGTTAAAAAATCTAAAATTCCAAAATGTTTGATTTTTGAACTGTTTAGTGTTACACTGACCAATATGTATCTACATACATATACATGTAAAGTCGAATATGAGTTATAGGCCAACTGTCTGTCTGTAATGGCTACTTTTGCCTGCTCCCTTGATTGGCCTTTATAAGACTGTATAATGTTTGCGGTAGAATTAATTATTTTGTCTATCTTGACAACTACATGTACATACTTCATAGATTCTTTTATTATTGTGGTTTCTAGGAGTCTCAGAACAATTTACTTTTTGTATATTGGCATTGGAATGAGAGCTCTCCACAATACATAAAAATACACCTATCATAAAACTATCAAAGTTTCAGATCAAGGTGAACTTAGATACGTAAGTTGAAATGTTAAATTTAAATCACAGATTTGAAACAGGTGTTTGGATGCCATTCAAATACATTGAACTGATTTTACCCCAACCACTCAAGAATATATGTAAAGTAAAAAGTATGAATGTTGTATAAAAATGTAATTTCTTGGTTCAAACTCGGTCAAGATCTACATTTGTAGTTCAAGCAGCTGATGAGCTGTCTATATGGATTCTAGGTTTTAGTATATGTAATAAATAAAAACAAATAATTGTATGTCAAAATTGATATATAACTATTGTGCACTTCTATCAGAACAATTACTTTTTTCTGATAACTCTGAAAGGTTTAACTTACATATGTATAGCCTACTGAAAGGTTGGCTTCAAAAGTTATACTTTATACTGTAAAATATTTTGACACCTCATGGATCTTAAATCACAAAATTTTGTCACTTAAGTGATATATTGATATATGAATAGGAGAGGGTCAATAGGTAATTTTTCTGTTCTATTCATCTTAATAAACTGATGTCCACAGGAATAAATATTGGAAAAAAAGTTAGCAAAATACTTCAACATTTTGGGTCAGAAGGGGTTTGAGAAAAATAATGAAACATGGGTATGTTAGGGATAGGGTACCCTAATCTTAACCTGATTAACTATTCTGTCTTGCTAAATTTCTGATATATCAGCAGTACCTGAGTATCATGACTTCACATCAGTACAGTGCTGTTTAGGAACAACACATTGGTGTAAAATATGCACAAAAGTATATGTAAAAATACAAGAAAAGATAAGCTTTCTATCTATCTTATTGTGACCAGAATATATATTTCTGGTCAAACACAAACAATTGTTAAAAGACGAGGAAATGCTGTATTACAATATAAATCTTATCAGCAGACATTATTAAGATGGAGACAAAACTTATCTCTGTTATGAACAAATCCGCTGTCTAAAAATTCAATATCGTGCTTTTAAATACCAATCAAATCTTCATGCTCATGAAATGCATGGAGATTTGAATTCTGTGCTATGTCATTTAAGTCTGTTAACAAGCTTGTGAAAGATACACCACTTGTTTATTCATTATAAGTGTACTGATATATTCTAAGAGTAATAACTCTTACTGGCTAACTTTTAATACATTAAAATAAAATCTGTACATTATATCATCATTGATGTGTAAATCCAAAATACCATCGGAGATGTTGTGTATACATGTAATTGGACTTACATAATGAAGTTATCAACTAATTAGTTGTTCATTATATTTAGTCCTTAAAAGGGGCAATAACTGTGTTTTGCAAAATATTATCGTGTTTTTTACCACTTAGATTGATGTACAATAACAAATGAGAGCTATACACAGGCATAAAAATTCTTATATTCCTATACATGTATATTTTGTAAAAATAAGGCAGCCAGTTTTTCATGGTGGATGAGAGAATCCAGTCACCTGGGAAGATACCACCAGCCTTCCGCAAATAAACTGGCAAACTTTCTTACAAAAATCAGTTTAACAAACTTTCTTACAAAAATCAGCTAAGTTCAATCAGGACTCAAAGCTTCATTGACCAGATCTAGAAGTGAGAGACTTCAGGTTTTAAAAGCGCGATGCTCTAACCACTCGCCACAGAAGACATAAAACACAGCTAATGCCTTTTAACAGGTTAAAATTGCATACATGCGTACATGCATACATGTATACATGTTCATGTAAATGATGTCCAAGTCAATATGAATGATACCTATCATCTCTGTTAAATCTAAAATAATATGCAAATGTGCCCTATATATACCGATACATGAAATTTGACATTTTCAAAACTTTGAAAATACAAACTGTTATATCTACACAATTTGCATTTTACAATTATTTAATTAATTTTAATGATATATTCCTTTTCTACAGTAATTTCAAGTATCCTATGGCTACGTTCACATAAGATCTATATAATCACATATACATGTACATGTATGTACATAACTTTGTTCTATACAACTTTAGAATTATTTACATGTACATGTACATGTATGTCAATAAATCTCTCGTACTGACTTAGTTTGGTGCATTTTTGTTGATATCCTTACTTTGGGTGTGACTGTTTAGGATATGTCATTTTATTTATACAAAAATTGTCTGCCTACATGTTTACACACAAGCTCTGAAAATAGTTTAAGGCTTGACAGACATATATAAAATTCTGCAGTACATGTACATGGATTTAACTCAGATTCCTTTTTCAGACAGATCATGTGAACTGAAGATATAGAGTACTTATGTTCATCTGTGGGTAAATATATCAGTATATACACATAATATTTACACAACACCGCCAAAGATAAACATATATAGCTATTTATTGTGCAATGCTAGCTGCACAGGTAAATACAGTAATTAATCAAATGTTAATAGTGGCTCTCATGCACAGATCTACACCACTTCAATATTATTTACCTTGTTTTAAATATATATTAAAGTAAGTTTATTGACTTTTCTTTATCAAACAAAGCAAAATTAGAGAGCAATATCCTATATTGTATACCCACTTGCGGTATAACTTATCACATCTCTAGGCAAACTTATATAGAGCTTTGGTAGTTCATACTATTAATAAAGAGTATGTATTATGTAACATGCCCAATAAGATAAAAAAACCGAAGAAATCAGTTCGTGGCTTGATAAGATGGAATGCAAAATACACATGTAAACTGGAGCACTTTTATTTTTATTGCAGGATTGTGGAGTGAAAATGTGTATCAGTTTCAACATTATCTAGATTTCTCTCTCAACTTTCTCTGCAGTGCAGGCTTACTGGGGTCTGAAAGTTGCGAACAGGAGAAAAAACATTTCAAACACAGGGTTTTCTTTATTCTAACTTAAAGTGTAAAAACATCAATGTACTAATATTTAGTTGTATATGTTTGACATTTTGATGAACTTACTCTGACAACTATATCACATTCTTCTCTGCCCATAAACAGCATGGTCTTTGGCAAGTTGTACTGATGCCCCTCTCGGTCCACCAAACACCATTCCTCATTCTGGATTGGGGCTGGGTCCTGTAATACATAGAATGAATTAAGTATACATGTGGTCCTAGTTACAAGTTTGTCTTCCATTTATACACTGAAACAAGAAGTTAAATTTTTAATGTTAAACAAAAATTATTTGGAAATATTATATGTCACCTAAGGCCCAACATTAGTGTAAAGCCCACGTCAATATAGAATGCCATTTTGTTGAAATCTGCTGGAGAAAGATTTTTCTTAGATTTGCTATTTTGAAATTTTCAAAATTCTGTAACTCAGCAAATATTGACAGATAGTGATCATTATCAAACTCTTCCAAGATTTCACAAATGACCATCTACATATATGTGTACTATGTGCAACCCAAGCCCAAAATTATTGGAAGACATAGTCCTGACTCTTTGCTGCAATAACACTACTGGTATATTTATCTACATATATATGTGTACAATGTGCAACCCAAGCCCAAAATTATTGGAAGACATAGTCCTGACTCTTTGCTGCAATAACACTACTGGTATATTTGTACATGCATCTTCCTTGTAGCACAAACTAATCAAATCATATATGTAAAAGAACTACTTTGTAGCATGATAATCTGTTGCTCTCTTGCAAGTTTGACAAAATATTTTTGTCCTCCATAAAATTGGCTAAAACATTCTAAAGAAAACCTTACTTAAAAGTATTCAAAAGATTCAAAATCTGAGTGCTTCACTTCTTATCCATTAAATGTGTTGTTTTTATTATACATGTAAATGATTTATGTTCGTTTGAGTAAAACAACATAAAAAGATTTCTTAATGACCTTCAATGTTCACTTTTTGGCAAAGTATTTTTTTCTCATGTGGACCACATACAAATGTAAAAATGAAGGTCTGACATACAATCGTACATGCATACACCAAACTTGGCTAAACTTTTAAGAAAGAAACTCAAGTCACATGTATTTGATGAAAGCCAAAATGCTACATACAGACCAAAAACACCCCTAAATGTTCAATCTCAAGGTCGATGATAAAGAATAAATAAATAGATAAAACAAACAAATAAAACAGTAGCATATTTATGCCCCTTGACATTTATTGCTGCTGTGCTTCTAGATTTTGCATGTATCTAGTTTTAATTGGACAAATTATTTACTGGTGTTCCAGATTCACTTTCCTATCAAAGCTGGTCAAAATTCAAGGAAAGGTACATGTAAACAGCCAGTGTGTTTATATCTATAGACATACAGCCAGACTATTATATCCTCCCATATACATATCAATAACATAAACGTAATGAACTCTGAGCTGCTTGTGATTTGTAAAGAGAAATAAACCATAAATTATAATTAATCTCGACATTCGAAAACCACAGAGTCTGATGAGTCAGGCATCAGTACAGTCATTGAATAATTAAAAAATGACAAGAAAAACTTTTACAATAAAGTTTGGTTAATTTATAGCATTGGATGTTGGTATATTAAATCATTCAATAAGAGTTTACCCGTGCTATAGGTGAAGGGTTCCATTTCACAAACAAGTATATGTGAAATTAAAGTTTACAGACATCTATGACTAACATCACATGGATATAAATTTGAGTTATAGTTATTTTCATAATATATCCAAAAATACATACCTGTACATATTACTGTCATAGTGTACACATGTACCTGTACAATGTATAAATACATACCAGTACACATTACTGTCATAGTGTACACATGTACCTGTACAATAAATACATACCAGTACACATTACTGTCGTAGTGTACACATATACTTGTACAATAAATACATACCAGTACACATTACTGTCATAGTGTACACATATACCTGTACAATGTATAAATACATACCAGTACACATTACTCTTGTAGTGTACACATGTACCTGTACAATGTATAAATACATACCAGTACACATTACTGTTGTAGTGTACACATGTACCTGTACAATGTATAAATACATACCAGTACATATTACTGTTGTAGCGTACACATGTACCTGTACAATGTATAAATACATACCAGTAAACATTACTGTTGTAGTGTACACATATACCTGTACAATGTATAAATACATACCAATACACATTACTGTTGTAGTGTACACATGTACCTGTACAATGTATAAATACATACCAGTACATATTACTGTCATAGTGTACACATGTACCTGTATAATAAATACATACCAGTACACATTACTGTCGTAGTGTACACATATACCTGTACAATGTATAAATACATACCAGTACACATTACTGTCATAGTGTACACATGTACCTGTACAATAAATACATACCAGTACACATTACTGTTGTAGTGTACACATGTACCTGTACAATGTATAAATACATACCAGTACACATTACTGTCATAGTGTACACATGTACCTGTACAATAAATACATACCAGTACACATTACTGTCGTAGTGTACACATGTACCTGTACAATGTATAAATACATACCAGTACACATTACTGTCGTAGTGTACACATGTACCTGTACAATGTATAAATATATACCAGTAAACATTAATGTCCTTAGTGTGCATACATGTGCCTGTACAATGTGTGTATATATATATATATATATATATATATATATATATATATATATATATATATATATATATATATATATATATATATATATATAAACAGCACCATTAATCAGGTACATGTGCCTTAATACGTACACCATGTAGTGTTTTATCTCAAAATATAAAGTGAGGGGTCATCACAGTAACACCATGGTTCATCTGAATGATATGTTTTTGACATTATTTTCAGGACACAGAAACTTTTGGGAGGTGGTGACAATACACAACGATATGTTTTTGAGCCAATGCATTCAGTACATAATTCTCTGGAGACACAGAAACTATTGGGAGGTGGTGATAATACACATAGATATGTTTTTTAAGCCAATATCTCTACATAATTATCTGGAGACATAGAAACTATTGGGAGGTGGTGACTATACAAAGATGTTTTTGAGCCAAAGTCACTTAAGTACATAATTCTTTGGAGACACAGAAACTATTGGGAGGTGGTGATAATACACAACGATATGTTTTTAAGCCAATACCTCTACATAATTCTCTGGAGACACGGAAACTATTGGGAGGTGGTGATAATACACAACGATATGTTTTTAAGCCAATACCTCTACATAATTATCTGGAGACATAGAAACTATTGGGAGGTGGTGACAATACATGTACATTACAGTGAAACCTGTATATAGGGGCCACCAAAGGGACCAGAAAATATTGACTTTTATGTGCACGTGACCCTTATACACAGGTTCAATTTAGTTGAAGTATGCAGTAAAGGGACATGAAAAAACTCAGGCCCCCATAAACAGGAAATCCTTATATAGAGGTGGCCGCTATAGCAGGTTTTACTGTATGTCACAACAATGTGATTAAAAAGTTGATACAAGACAACAATACACCAAATATAAGACATGTGTTTATATATCATTGCATATTGGAAGAGGAAGAGAAATGAAGTCATGTTCAAAATGGATTTTAGAATCGGTAAGTCTCCTAAGGGGCAAAATCTTGATTCATGGAACATTTCCCTATGTCCTTATCATGCATGAATATATTTATCAATGTTCCAGCTAAAAATTTTGAGGAAGGATTTCTTAACAAAAAAGTACTTTTAACCACTGTAAAACAGCAACTAGGATTTTGTTATTAAAAAAAAAATTAAAGTCAATTATGCATCAAAGAATTTCTCTTTTTGGAAGATTATATATATATATATATATATATATATATATATATATATATATATATATATATATATATATATATACACATATATATATCTCATATGATCTATGTGTTATGCAGCTTCATAACAGATTACATAAATATTTTATGTTAGTTTTGTTACATGTATAATAAAGCCTAGTGGTGATTTGATTGGCTAATGTGCAGAAAACTGAACTACTATTATTTACTTTGTAAACAGACTTCATTTATCTGAAGGTTGGCAATGACGTCACTTCATTCATCTGGTTGGCGATGGTGTCACTTGGTGTTTGTGATGTCACTTGATCTTGAATGGAGACAATCGAATAAAACTTGTTGTGTGGGCAATTTTGCTAATTTCAACATCTGAAGAGTTATGCTTAGATACAAAAAATACTTTGAAATGTAGGCTAAATGTATGTATTCAAATACATGTGCAATATTTACAATATATTTTGTGCACTTATTTCTGTCGATTCTCATCCCTAGTCATTAGAAAATGCCGTTCATATAACATATGTTTGATCATACATGTATGATAAAAAGATTCTGTCACAAGTTTCCACTTATATCACATTTATGATACTCATTATGAATTTTCCAGTTTTGCTAGCCACAGGCTCACAAAATGGAAAATTCAAAAACTTGTATCATAAATGTGATATGAATGGAAACTCCTGACATCCTGATCCTATATATATATATATATATACACATGTATATATTATAATTATATATGCCAACAACATATCTATCAGTGGTTCCCTGATCTTCTTGTTGATAATCATGCAAAAGTCAAAACATACAGCCACATGTAATAAGCCTGTACATGTATTTCAGTTTATGCACATGTTTAAAAAAACCAAAATAACATGCATGATAAAAACACAAGAATGACTCTTATGTTGGTCACCATGGAAACTATTGATATAAATCCTTTCTTTTTGATAATTTGTAAGATTGAAATGGTCATGGTGATCATAAATCACAAGGTGTTCTGGATTGGTGATCAAATACAGTGTGCATTCTGATTATCATTACTTAAAAAGCTTATGTTCTTTTTTGTAACTCACTAAGTGTAATATGTTATTTGTATTTAACAAATGCTTACAAGTCTTTCATCTCAGTTCTGTTTGACGAGCATCACACTTCATTTGCTTTATTATATTAAAAGCAATTCATGTATTAGTAAGATGTCTGTTTGTGATATAACGCCATACACTATGAATCTTATATGCATATATCTTACAGTGCTCACACAACTTAGAATACACACACAAATATATAATATATATACTAATATATATGTATATATATATATATATACAGAAGAATCTCATCGGATGAGTCGAAATTATTGTTACATTGTATGTCAAAGTCGAAAGGCCAGTCCCGATTACTTCACTATATATTTATAAAACTTTTATTCTGCATATCTCAAAGTTTTTAGCTTGAAATTTCACTTATCTCAAAGTATTTTTCTAGTCCGAAGTATTGAAATATTACAGAATTTTCACTTGTTATCTCGAAGTTACCGTCTGTGATTGAAGGTTTACATTTTGTATGCAAAAATTATTTATCTGCCTGCAAAACACAGGACAATTGACTTCCTTTAACGAGCCAAGATGTAAGTGTAATTAATAATTGCTTAAATCCAATTTGAATTGTGTGGAAATACTATTCTAATAGAAATGAGAACATACCAAACTTTGTTTTTAAAAAAATTGCTTTTATGACATTATTTTACTTTAATGCTTAATGAGAATCCATTACTAGTGTACCTAGGATGTTTATAATAGTATTATACATACAAATGACAGGAGAAGATGAACATGGATCATCTTACAGTAATAAACATCTCTTTTACTGCTAAATTAGTAAAATTGATGTCAATACCAGTAATTGATTTTTTTAGTTGACATGTCTACTGTTATGCAGTTTAATTTACTAATGTAAATAAAATGTATCTAGATTAATTGTCAGTTTTTAAATACAGTGTCAATTATAAAACAAGTTGTGCACCATAACACCTATATTGAGTAGGTCTCTATCTACAAGGAATGTGTTAAAATGTTCATCAATGCTATGAACGTATACCAATATAATACTTGTGGCAAGTGTCAAGTCAGAAGGGTAACATTTTCCCGAATATTTGCTTGATCTTTCTACAACCTTGGTCTACAAAAATGATTGAAATTTTTGCCATGTTTCCTCTGTAACATAAAAGTTAAGATTTCATAAATTGATTAATATGACTCTGATTGCAAACCTTATCTTGCTATTTTTTCTTCACTGTATTTTTCTTGTATTTCAGTGACGGTAATTTTTAACAATGAGCTCATCTTCAGTTCAGATTGTCAATGATTGAAAATATTTTCATATGTGAATATGACTTTGACCTTAAAGTGATATATATATATATATATATATATATATATATATATATATATATATATATATATATATATATATATATATATATAGTAAAACCTGTCATAATGGACACCTTGAATCTGCAGACACCCTGTGATAACAGACAATTTCTCTAAGTCCAAATGTTACATAAGACTACTAGAGTCTGCTTTAAAAAAAACAAATACCTCCCTTACCCGAACAACGGACAAAGTTATTGGTTGTACATATGAATATTTTAGCAGTGAATGGTCATCATTCATTCAGTGTACACCTCTCAGTATCACAGACAATTTGATAAGTCCGGCAACTGTCTGCTTAACACAGGTTTTACTGTATACATATATAATGTAATGGAAAATTTGGTAAACCTGGCCAAAATATTTGAAAATGAGGGAGAGGGAGAATTCTGTATGTACAATTTTATTCACTAAAATAACATTAAAATTCTACCCACATTCAGTCACACAGCTACACATCAAGATATATAAACATATGTACATGTATATTTATTTACATATATCTATACTTTAGCATTCATTTTCATGATAGATTTAAGCTGACACTACTAGCAAACACAATAGCATGAACATTTGTTTTACTGAAGAAAAATCTTCAGCTCCAAAACATACACACATGTACAATGTATGTATATATAACACCACTTAAGTGTCAATATGTTGATTTCACACAATTTCATAGAAAATTTCCACAATTATCCTGTTTAATACCTTGAAGTATTGACAAAAATGTATGTACATTAATCTATTGGTACCTTGTACCGGTCTTTTTACCTATTCTAATGAGTACAACAGTTCAAATATACATCATAATGATAATATAATTAATTCACAATACACTACTCTTTAGAGAAACAGGGAACAAAATCCCATATTGTTCAATGCCCAAATATATATGTGCATATACCTACATGTTTGTACTGATAAAATCCCTAAACAAGCTTTCATTAATAAAATAGCAAAGCTTGTACAGACTTTGTAATTTGATAAATTCCTCCAGCAGAGATTTTCTCAAAACAAATTCATTTTAATGAGAGGATGGCCTCCCCGAACAAAAAAACAAAAAAAAACAAAAAAAAAACAACTCCAAAATAATGGAAGTGGAACATATATTTGTAGCCCATTGAAAACGGACTAACCTAATACATTTCACCTGCACCAAGTAACCTGTGCATTTTAATAAAATGCATGAGAGAAGAATGAAAACAAATTTAATTAAATTTGCCATAAATAATCTTACCTCAGAAAAGTCAGAATCTAATCCAAAATAAATCCTTGTGATTAACTTAAACTGAAGATGGCTTTGTATCTCCATAAATGCTGTAGAATACTTAGCTCGCATAGTTTACCTCTGCTGTCAATGTAATCTGAGGGAACTATCTTCAACTTAAATATGTATTTCAGAAAATTTGCTGTGCTTGTCAAGTCTTTATATATAAACATATGTCTACATATTCATTTGAAATGGTGATTACATAAGTTTTATTTAAACACAATTTTACCAAGTGCTGCCCTCTCTTATATCCACACACAAGTATCTGTTAATGATATAAGAACAGATTTTTACTTTGTTCACTTATTCCATAAACTACATGTAACAAAACACTGGCAGATATTTCTTTTGGTATATGTACATTATATGTTTAAATCCACTCATATATATTAATTTATATCATACACATGTTGCACTGTGCATAACTTTCTATTGTAAAGGAAATGTATAAATCAATGAACATTTTCCATATGAATGACCTGTTGGCATTTGTGGATCATCTTGAACATATATAAACCCTTTCACTGTGGCAAAAGCTTATGGTGAACACCTATTTCTACTTTAGGAGGTGTATTGTTTACATGTTGTAATTATTTTTTGTTTGTCTACAATAACGATAACATCCTATCTCTCTTAATCAACACAGAGTACACCTTTCCATACATGTAGATCTACTATCAATAATGCTAACAGGTATACAAAATGTGTTGCATTAAAATTTGTCATTGCAAACACAGCAATATGAACACAGCTGGGAGAAGTGAATCACTGTAAGCTCTTTATAAATGATATTCAGGAGAGTTAGATTGCATCACTGTTTTTAATGCTGTCATCAGATTATTTAAAGACACACCTTGAGATTTTAAATATTAATTTTCCCATTTCCGATTACTTTCTCTGTCACCAGGTACAAAAATGACATAATTTTCTCATTTCAAAAGCAATAACATAATTTCTACATCATATTAATCTACATTTCTGCTAGTGCTTGGATGTATAAAAATTTAACTGAAAAAAATGTAGATTAAGGATTTGAATGAATATAATATTCCAATGAGAGATATACATGTATTACACAAATTACTAAAAAAGTTGTGCGATTCATACTATTTCTTTAATATTGATAGTTTACCTATTTCCAGCCATGTTGCACATGTTTCCACTGAATTACCTGATTAGTAAACCCCAGTCAATGACCTTTTACTACCTAAGAGTCAGACAATGGTTTAGATGTCCATCTATCATAAACATCTTTCTGGTTTAAATACCACTTTAAGTGTGCTAACACTCACATGGACAGACACCACCAAATATTTTCCCATAGGCCTCAATGCTAATTTACAAAACTTCAGGTCACTGTCACAATTTATTAAATCTGGAAAATAAGTACCCTGTGTGAAAGATCAATATTTTGGAAACAAAAATATGCAATCAAAAGTATGGTTGTGCAGCATTTCTACTAAATTTTCACTTGTTTACAACTCGTAGTATTCCGCACCAAAGGAAAATATCTATTCTCATATGACCCCTCCCTTTCAATTTTCATCCGTCAACCCTATAATTTCCAAAGTACTACCAATATTCATGTATCTATTTTATCACCTTAATTTCACTTATTAATGGCAAAACTAATTTTTTCATTTAATGACCAATCAGATCTCTGGGCTCATTTTACCCTCCGCACAACTTTGGGTGTCCAAAATGTCTGCGCCCATGTTGTAAACAAAGCAAGTGTTTTTCCTATAGATTTATCCAAAACATTGCCAAAAATGGTCATTTAGCATTTTTTGGAAATCTCATTAACTGAACACCAAGCCCCCTTAATAATGAGGATGGGAATCCAACCTGAAGAGAAACACAGGCTATAATGTGTCACAAATACCTCTCAAATCCCCATTGATATTAACAAATAAATACATTATATGAAGAAGTTGTACTGTTTTTCTTTCATGATTTTCAGTCAGAATTGTCTGTAACACATACACTTCATTATTTTGAATGATTTCATACCATTACCAATATTGACCATGATATCAAATAAGGGAGACGGTACCCCCTTAATAATGGAAAAAGTGACAAAATTTTTCTTCACAAAAACTTAAAATTTGATCATTTCAATGAGCATGGAACCAAAGTTGCCAGAAGTAAAGAAAATTTCTGAAGCTCAACCTTAAAAGTAAACCATCATTTTTTATATCATCAAATTGCTTTTATTGACAAGGAATGAAGTGCTCCCTTAATAAAAGTGTAAAACTCTGGGAGGGGATACCCTTAATACAACACATTTCAATAGATCATTTATATAAAATATGTTATGAATCATTTTCAGACATGTCCATGTTTTGTTTCATCCCTTAATGGAGTCTCATGATGTAACTAATTAAATACAGAGGGCAGATAACTGAGTCTGACTTTAGACACTTAAATGGTGCAAAATGCTAGTCAAATTGCTTTTAAAAGGATATCATATTTATAGTTCTGTTTCAGATGAAAAACTAAGTCAAATTTTAATTATACTAAGTTTAGAAACCAGTAAAAGTCAACATCAGGTGTATTTTTGTCTGGTATACCCCAAGTGTTAAGTGACATTTGCTGGAAGGGGGGGGGGGGGAGGGTTGAAAAAAGTGATTCAAACAAAAAATGCTTGACTGAATATTTAGAAAACTTATGAAAACATGCAACTTGAATGAATATTAGATGAGTTAATCCAGAAAAAAATATAAAAGATATTTTATAATTACCTTTACAGCACTTGAGTATGATAATCAGATAAAAATCTCTTATGGACAATATTCCTGGATTTAAGAATTGAAATATTCCTTCTACAGGTTAAAATGTTGACAATTATGCACAAAATGTTAAAGCGCCCTATTTCTACAGAATTTTTTTACTTACAAATTAATATTACCCAAATTTAACACAATAAACCTAACCACAATGTGGAAATTCTTGTGTACAGATCAGGGGGGGGATTTAAATTAATTTTTATACTGTTTTCAGTGTATATGGCATGTAAATATTTTACTGATGAGACTTAAATGCTGAAATGCAGTGTAATACAATTTTCTTAAAAATGAGATGGTTCTTACCCTTCAGATACAGTACATATGTACAGCTAAAGCAAAATACACTGCACGAGTAAAATGACATGGTCCAATATGTAGATTTTGCCCTAAAAGAAGAAAATCAACCATCTTTACCTCAAAAAGGTCTGATTTTAATTCAAATGGGTTAAAATTTACAAGAAACATCATTTCCAAAATATTTTGCTAAAATTAGTCACTATGAAAACATAACTATATGTTTTTTATAAAAGAACATGTGCATGTTTGTAGGAGAGAGGTGGGGGTATACTTGAATTTTTCCAAGTACAGATGAAATTTTGACCAATAAATGATAAACTAGGTGTAATATAAAACATACAGATAAAATTAAGAGATCTCAATATGCAAAAATGATAATAATGTGTGTAAAGGCAACACACCTATTAAATTTGCACCTTGTGGACCCCCAAACAGGTACTATTTCATAGAGACCCTCAAATCTGTTTAAAAGTATGAGTACAAGTGAATAATTTGCAACTTTGGTGATAAAAACGAGAGAAATGAAATTTTAGGCTTCATCCACCTACATGTGTCAAATATGCATTTCTCTATAGACAGACACCACCAAATATTTTCCCATAGGCCTCAATGCAAATTTACAAAACTCAGGTCACTGTCACTCCCATGTTTATTAAATCTGGGTCAAATAAGTACCCTGTGCTGAAAGATCAATATTTTGGATAACAAAATATGCAATCAAAAGTATAGGTATTTCTACTTCAAATCTACTTGTTTACAACTCGTAGTATTCCGCAGGAAAATACTATTCTCATATGACCCCTCCCTTTCAATTTTCATCCGTCAACCCTATAATTTCCAAAGTACTACCAATATTCTGTATCTTTTTTATCACCTTAATTTCACTTAGTAATGGCAAAACTAATTTTTTTCATTTAATGACCAATCAGATCTCTGGGCTCATTTTACCCTCCGCACAACTTTGGGTGTCCAAAATGTCTGCGCCCATGTTGTAAACAAAGCAAGTGTTTTTCCTATACACATACATAATGATGGCAAATATCAAAACAATGATGAATTAGATAAGTAAGATTAAATGTGTTGTTGTGCAGATGTCTACGGAATACCAGCAAATGATATCACATAGCAAAGATACAGTAACATGTAGATGTCTATGAGAGATTCAGATATCAATAAACAATGTTCTATGTTTGTTTCATGTCCTAATCAAGAATATTTCACTCATATGGAGACGTCACTGAATGCTGGTGAAGGGTTTCAAATTTTGGCCTATGCTCGGCACTTACGGCCATTTTGCAGTGAGGGTTCTTTAATGTGCAGACACCTACTGTGACACGGGACCTCGGTTTTTACTGTCTCAGTCCAAAGGACAGGAAACCCACCTGTCACCAGCTGTACTCTAACTCATAACATCACGATCAAGAGTTGAGTGTAGTACCGATGGAGCTAGGAACAATGTAGGAAAACAAAGATACAAGAACATGTAGACATCTGAGATATCAACAATGTTGTACAATGAAGAAACAGTTATATCTACTACATGTATATACATGTAGACACCTATTATATACTTGTTTTAACAAACAATGGTGCACAAAAAAAGAAACAAGCACATGTACATGTCTATGAGATATGAGTTAACAATGTGCACAACAAAGAGACAAGCACAGGTAGACATCTATAAGATTTCAGTAAACACTGTTGTACAGTAAAGAAACAGTCACATGTACACATCTGTAAGATACCAGTAAACAATCACATACAGCAAAGAAACAGTCACATGTACACATCTATAAGATACAAGTAAACAATCACATACAGCAAAGAAACAGTCACATGTACACATCTATAAGATACCAGTAAACAATCTCATACAGCAAAGAAAGAGTCACATGTACACATCTATAAGATACCAGTAAACAATCACATACAGCAAAGAAACAGTCACATGTACACATCTGTAAGATACCAGTAAACAATCTCATACAGCAAAGAAACAGTCACATGTACACATCTATAAGATACCAGTAAACAATCTCATACAGCAAAGAAACAGTCACATGTACACATCTGTAAGATACCAGTAAACAATCACATACAGCAAAGAAACAGTCACATGTACACATCTATAAGATACCAGTAAACAATCTCATACAGCAAAGAAACAGTCACATGTAAACATCTATAAGATACCAGTAAACAATGTTCCCAAGAAACAATCACATGCAGATGTCCATAAGATATCAACAAACAATGGTACACAAGTTGCACAACAAAGAAACAGGCACACGTAGACCTGTATGAGATACAATATACCGACAAACAATGTTGTTATACCGACAAACAATGTTGTACATGTACAGTAAAGAACTAGTCAGAAGTGTGAGTCACAAGAAGAATATTTAATATGAGTGGGTATAATGGCAATATTCTTTTTGATTCCACTCCATTGCTAAGATAATATTGGTAGTACACAAATGTACTTCATATGGGTAAATATCTAATGTACAAAACACAAGAAATATCAACATAACAGATACATGTACAAATTTATTTCAGATAGCAATTCATATAATATTTAAAGTATTTTTAAACATGATTTTTTTAATAAATCTATAAAAATACTAAAGCATTAATATAAAACTTTTCAAGTGTACTGATTGAACCAAGTGAAAAAAAAACCAGTTTACATTGATGCTGCATGAATTGTTATTTTTCACAATATAAAATAACAATTAAAAACAACAAATTTATTAAATCGATAATTCCCTATATTTCACTACCAAAAATGTAATAAATGTTGTTACCGAAAATTATCATCAGATTAAAAGGTACTGATATAAAGTTATCAGATTAAAAGAATTCAATATATGTAGTAGTTTTACTTGTATCTGAATTAATGATCAACAGGGGATGCTTACTCCTCCATGTCACCAGATCCAACCTCTTGACTTCCAGAGGTCCATGTTTGTCCAAAATTCAACAGATTTGTATATTTCTGTATCATGTAAATCATGCAGATTTATACTTTGGTATCTCAGATTTTTATATATTGCAATTGCAATTAAATACAAAATTGTTTCAAATTGCTATTAGAATTTAGTTTATAAACATTTGTATATGTACATTTAAGAAAAACCTATAAATCACTCTATGGTCTTGATATTCTCCTGTCAGTTTTTTGCTATTCTAAATTTGCAAAAAATTATTGCAATAAAATTTTCCCACACTTTTGATTACAAGGTCTTGACATTTCATTATAAATTAACAGAGGTAAAATATCCACAATAAAACTTGCATGCTCTAAAATAATCTTTCACAGAGAGGTGTATACCTCTTTTTACTACGGTACATGTAAAACACTTTTGGGATATATAGATATTGCTAACCTTAAGTTGGAAATTTTACTAGTTTACCGATAATTACATATGTATGTATATTTCTTTCCCAGGAGTGCCCTCCTAGGTAGGAATAAGTCACTGACATGAACTGAAATGTGTATAAATCACTAACACAGGTGATAACCAGAGTAAAACGAGATAGTAAAAAATCTGACAAAATTATATCCGAGTCCTGAAACAGTGTTTATCTCGAGTGCTCAAAAGGAAGATGTATAGATTTACTTACTGAATATCTAACAAAAGCACTGTAACATAATAGGATCATTTTTCTTTTAATTTTTCGCCTTATTTCATGGATATGTTATATGCAAATCTTCTGTTAGTTATACAAAACAAAATTATCAGAATACACAACAGAATTACATTTTGTAGCTGCATGACATAAGCAAAGACAATACATATATTGGTGACGTACATATACTACGGTACTTTGTACCAGTCAGAAATGTAACCACTTGACAAAAGGTCGAAGTAATGTCAACATTAACCCATAAACCATACACATTAGAATCAAAGAAAGTCAATAGATGACAAAGATGTTCTGATAATGAAACTTTGTGATAGAAGGATCGCCCATATTTTGATAGAGTTATACAAATTTTGCTCGAGGAAAAGTTTAATAAATTCCAATAAATACTGGAAATGCCTTGATGACTTTTGTTGGATGGATACTATAATATACATTGTAACAAACCATCATCATCCCATGTGAACCAATTGTGGCTCTTTACTAGTTGACTTGTTAGTTAAACCATATGCAGCAAACTTCATTTAAAAGGAAAAAAGCTAGCTATGGCCTTTAAATTGACTTTAATATATACAAAAAACGACCCTTTGTCAATTAACAATGACAAAATTTCATACATACATGTATGCAAATGAGATATATGTCAGTGAGCTAGAAATTAAAGAAACCACAAAACAATGCACATGCACTTTCTACTTGCATGAATAGGACATTTAACTTGTAAACTATAGACACAGATGAAAAATTGAAAAGCTAAATACATGTATATTGTATACAATGAAAGCAATGATTTTGACTTCTATATTGTAAACTGTCCACAATTAAGTAGATGTACCCCTTTAAAATCTGCATATGGTATTTAAAATCTCAAAAATGATGTAATATGCCTGGCTGTACTGAACATACATAGCTCATCCTGAACTCATAAAACTGTGAGCCAATATATTGAGCTGACCAAGATATTTTTAGCCATTTGAAATTTCAATTTTACCTGCTGAATGAATATTAATATGAAATATGGTGGCAAGTGAAAAATACATGTATAAATATATATATATATATATATATATATATATATATATATAATATTATATATATATATATATATATATATATATAATAATATATATATATATATATATATATATATATATATATATATATATATATATACATACACACACATATATATATATATATATATACACATACATGTACATTACAAATGTACCTATACTATAGTACTAATACACGTAGTTGTGGAATAGAATATATCAATTGTGATGATGATTTTTTTCTCAATTATTTTGATTTGAATTTGACTGTGGAATCAGTTGTAAAACACAACAAACCAACAGAACATGCTCCATCACACCTGGTCCCACCTAGGGATTTTCCAAATTTATATGTTTAATTTGACTGTGGAATCAGTAGTAAAACACAACAAACCAACATAACATGCTCTGTGACACCTGATATCACCTAGAGATTTTCCAAATTGACTATGGAATCAGTAGTAAAACACAACAAACCAACAGAACATGCTCTGTGACACCTGATCTCACCTAGGGATTTCCTAAATTTATGTGTTTATTTTGACTGTGGAATCAGTAGTAAAACATAACAAACCAACAGAACATGCTCCATGACACCTGATCCCACCTAGGGATTTTCCAAATTTCAGTGTTTGTCCAGTTTTCACCATATTTGTATACTGTCTATTGGACCTCCTGGTGGATAATGCTTTGGTATCTGTGAGAGGAGAATTTAACCCTCTGATTTCAATAAATAACTGCCTACTTTTGACAAAATTACAAAGACTTCTATACAAGACAGAAATTCTCCTGCTACTATGACAGTTTCACAGGTTACTATATAAAAAATCTCAGATACCAAAGTATAAATCAATAGAATGTCCAGGAATTAGATACAAATCCGGTAAAAATGAACAAACACGAACCTCTGGAAACCAAGAGGTGGGATCAGGTGCCATGGAGGAGTAAGCTTCCTCTGTCAACCGGTCACACCTGCTGTGAGTCCACAGTCAAGTCAAATGAAATACGTGAGGAGTGAATCCTCATCAGACGTCTCTACAACCGCCATAAAAGTTAATGACATCCTTGATAATTATATACATTTATGATGGCTTTTCCCTTTATTGATTACCAAATTACTGTGTTGAGCGTACTACTGAACTTAAACAACTTTTCACTGACACAGTGACACTGATTTACCATTTTGCTTCTATAATACCAATTTCTTGCCAAAAGTAGTAAAAAGATATTTTGGATTTTTTGTATTTGAAACAAGTAATCTTAGATATTGAAAAATGCTTTGATATAACAAAATGTGTAAACATTAAAGTTCAACAAATGCATCAAAATTGTTAAAAAAAAAACTGTGTGACATCATAAAAGACAAGCAGTGAAATCTGAATCTACTGTGATATTTTAACTTAACTTAACTGCCAATTGAAATTACATGAAACAAATAGAGTACACCAAAATGTAGCTTTCAATGTGTGTTATGCTGATTTGAGGATAGTCATGGTATGTTCTAATGAAATACATTTCAACTTGTGCATTATAGACCTACAGTAAAATAACAAATACATGAGCTGGGGCAATCCCAATTACCTTTTAGGTTCATAAAGATAAAAGTAATTTAAAGGCGTCATGAATGATAAATTGTAAAACTGAAAATCAGCAATCCCCAAAACCTGAAAATACTCCTCTGAATACACTACAAATTCAACCATACATGTATATGTTTATGTACTAGTATGTTTTTTATTTAGTGTTTTTAAAAAAAGTTCTGATGCAGCCACTTTGCTAATTCTAGTCCCATATGGAATATAACCTTCCTAGCCTTAGACACTTGTAACATGGGCTTTGAATGTAATTGAATGTAGTTGTAATTAGAAGTAAAACTGAAATGCAAACTTATGTAATAAGAGCATCCACTTAGATAAGTTGGTAAAATTTCTGTGTACAGATATGTTTAGTTTAGTCTACAGTCATCAGTACATTGACCGTGAAAGATACATGTATTTCAAATGTATGGAAAAAGTACTAGATACAAATTCATAATGGTTTAATGAGTGCTACAATGAGACATTTTACCTTGATATTGTGAGAATCTGTGTCACCGATATCTTTAAATCCATGTGGTTTAGTTTTAAATCCATATTTTTTCTGAAGTTTTGTAATCAATAAGTAAGCTTTAGAAACAGCTTTATCCATTGTTTTTGGACCCATTGTAATGGCAGAAATACAACATTTCTCTCAGATTTTTAATTTACTTTGGAGATCCTACTGTCTCACCATCTTACAACATAATGTTTTAACCCACTATATTACAGACTTTACAATTCACAGTATTCAGAAATGTATTTGTAAATTCCATCCAAGTCATGAGTACAGAGCGAAAAAGACACAACCAAATTTTACATGAATACATGTATAGATATTTTGAAGGTCATAATGAATCCAGTAATGTAATACAAGACGACATGAAATCTATTACATTAGCACATTGACAATGTGAAACTATACTCCAGTCCTGCTTTGAGTGTCAAGTTGATAAAAGGCTATTTATCCTATCATTCCAAAATAAAATGAGTACCATCAACATGAAACATATAATTACTTAGCTCAGTGTACTAATGAAAGGTAAACAGCTGATTAAACATCTTCGCAATTTCACTGAAATTTGGAGAAAGTCTTTTAAAATTACTGAATGGTTGTAGTGTTGACCATGCTAATATTGTTTCAAAACACTTCATTTTTGGTCAGTTTAAGTTTAAATAAAGTACGGAGAATTATATGACACAGCGATACATACTAATTGTAATGTGATTTATTTACTGACCAGTTTGTATTGTGTCATTATAAAGAAGGGCCGTGCAAAGTATTTGTCACCCTTCAGCAAATTTCTACGTAATCTATATCAGTCATATACAATTCTCTTTATTACGACCATGGTGTGTACCTCTATCTGTTAAACATTTACTTTCTCAATAATGACTATAAAGGTAAGATTGTCAAATTTCATAGCTTAACAATTTACCAATGATAGGAGAAAAATGATTTGATGTCTGCATAATACAACAGCAAAGGATGGATTATGTGGTATGAATGATATTGAAGCTAGATTAAGCACAATTACAGGTGATCCAATTAGACAGGGTATAACAGGATTTTCAGCTTTTATAAACTACTTTAATTCTAGATAAAAGCTGTTATGTAACCTATTAGAGTCTTTTAAATACATTTTGTGTACACATATAAGTATAGCCGATTTAAGAGGTATGCTACAATAAGCTGTGCTGTGATTAATACATAAAATGACATTTGATTTTAATATGTTAGTACTACTTTATTTGTTTTTCTTTTGTAATCTATGTTCAATACTTTTATTTTATATTCCGTCAACACACTGACTTATACAGATGTAAAGCTGTGCAGAGTGATGAGTTGCACCTGTTTTGTGTTGTAACATGGGTGTAGAGAGTTGAAAACATGTGACATCAGTATTGACAGTCCAACATACTCCACGTTCAAAGCCTGCAGCAAGTAAGTCATCAAACAATGTGAAAATTAATTATGTACATCATGGTAGTTTGGTGTTTGATCTTACAGAAAATAATGATAATTTAAGACCACGGATGTTTGTGATGTTTAACAATGCTTTAACAGTAAGTGACACAACAAATACAAAGTCAGTCCTACATGTACAAATGTATGTTAGAATATAGGATTGCACTGAAACTACTACTTTGAACAAGGAGTTCAAAGTTAGGGTCAGTTTGGTGGCATTACAGGACCACTTTTGTTCTCCAGGGGATCAGTAGCAAAATTATAATGGGAATAAAAGGGGTGAAGGCCCTGTCCATGATAAAAATAGATTTGTAGATAAGCAAGATGGTCTTATCCTCTCTACTGATAAATTGGTGGGCTACCGTTTATTTCAAACACTGTTACTATTGATAAACTTTCCTGCATACAAGTACTTACTTTACCGTTAAGCTAGTCTTTCAGTGAGGGAAATTTAAAGAGTTATGTTCTAATGAATCCACCATGGAGGTCCCCTTGATGAACATTCTAGTACAATTAAAGGCAATGACAGAATGAGCCTTACAAAAACAATTAGCTACCTGATACATTATGCAAATGTACAGGTCTACCAAAATAAAGTGGCACATCTGGGATCTGGTTGAAACCAAAACAATCCATGCCTTTTTTTGCCATTTTGGGGAAAATTGGTGAAACAATCGGGAAATTTAATGCGAATTGGGAAAAACAGTTGGCATACATGTAAATCCACATGCAATGGATTCTCTTTTTTCAAAGCATTCCCCATAATTATCTGTTTTATTGCGGTCACAGTATGTACACCAATTGGGAAATATTTCCTCTAACTGGGAAAAAAAACCAAAACATTTTGCATTGGAAAAGGGGCCAAATTTCGGCCATGTGGAAACTATAGAAAAAGGCCTGAATACCAACTGTTTTGCAAAAATTGGGGTGTAAGATAAAACATTTTGCTTTATTCTTGTTCCACACACTGCTGTAGCTCTAATATTTTTGTGCATTTTCACCCCTGTTTTGATCTGATTTAGACTTGTTGTGATTGTAAACATATGTCAATTAATTGTGGTAGACCTTTCCATGTATTTGCTTTGTTGAGGACATGGATTTTAATTTGAGGAGCTTGTATTTTTAAGTTAATAATGGAAATCTTATTAATACTTCAGGATGCTTCCCCTTGTACAGGTAGCAATATTAACGCTGCGAGTATGAGCTACCTTGAATTTGAAGACGATCTTTGAAAATGTAGGTCATAGACAGCAATTAAGTGATAAATAAACAAGATCTGTACTCATAATACTTCAAGTTCATTATTAAAAGGAATTTGTCTTCCAGACATCCTTTAGTGATAAAGTCTTTTTAAGTTACATGTATAACCTTGAATGAAAGTTATGATATAACCTTGGCTTACAGGCAAATACAGTTAATATCAAAATATGAAAAAAAGAACACACTAGAAATTTGCAGCACAGAAAAATAAATTTTCATGAATGGCTGAACTGTTTATATAATTATGTCTATCTATTAAATCTTATTCAGGCAGGATGGTTATATATAAGAAAAATACATGTTTATGTCTTGTAGATTTAAAGTTACAGTGCAAAACTACAGCTTTACTTCAGTGCAGAACTACAGCTTACTTTAATTAGTCTGTTTCAAAACTTACCTGTAAAATGTGTACTTCAATAATGTCTTTAAATCAACCTATTTATTATTTATCCACCGTACATGTTGTATCTGACCTAGACAGGTCTCAATAACATGTCTGGCCATATGGTCTAAATAGTTTGTAAGAGTTGGTAATCTCTATAATGTCTGCAGAAGTTACTGGTAGCACATTAGTACAATGCACATGTGAACATTGTGTATACATACAGTGAAATCTCGTTTTGTCGAAATCGGTTTAGTCAAAATTCTGGATAAGTCAAAATTGAAAGTGTGGTCCTAATTGGATAGAATAATACATCAATTAAAATTTCAGTGATCTCATAATCCGGATATCTTGAAGTACAAAATGTAATAAGAGCAGTCCCACGAGTTTTGAGATAACGAGATTCCACTCTACATGTAGACTGTATATTCTCTCATTACAAAAACGTTTGATTTGGATTTTTTTGTTTGTTTTATTGTTGTTCAAGAATATTTCACTCATATGGAGACGTCACCAAATGCCGGTGAAGGACTTCAAATTTTGGCCTATGCTCGGCACTTACGGCCATTGAGCAGTGAGGGTTCTTTAACGTGCCGACACCTACTGTGACACCAGTTTTTACTGTCTCATCCAAAAGACAGGGAACCCGCTAGACTTGAACTCACAACCTCACGATCCAGAGTTGAGTGCGCTACCGACTGAGCCAGGCTGGCTCCCTTTGATTTGGAAGTCTATTCTGCCATACATGTATGTTTGATTATTTTACACCCTGCCTTGAATTTTTCACTTATATGGAGATGTCACCAGCTTTAAGTCAATTGCCACAATTTTGACCTGAGCAATGAACTGAACCAATGCAATGAGGGTTCTTTTATATGCTACAGCTGCTGTATTAATATGAAACCTCCGTTTTAAGTCTCATTAAAAAGACTGTGACTTTCACTTCCTATGTCCAGCGGCAAAGGAACAATCAGTGGTCTACCCTTTTAAAGTCATATGTATGAAATGGCACTGGGAATCTTACCCTGGACTGTCCACTTGCCAGTCGAATGCTCTACCATTATACCACCAGTGGCTCTACCAAATGATTGAGCTACAATACATGTACAAAAAATGTACACACGAACCTAAAATGTGAAGATATGTCATTGTACATATGTAGTTAGAATGATGTGAAAATGATAAATGAACAAGATCTGATTTATAAAATTAATGTACTCATATACTGGCACAGATACATGTACATGTATAATCTGAAAAGTCAAAAAAAAAATCAATCCTAGCCCCCACCCCTTCTCATCTAGATGGAATTCAAATAAAATAATTTTGTACTCAACTCATCAACCCCAGAAGTCACATTTGGACCAGCCCATTTCAACGAATGGTTAAGTCTGATGACAGTATGATTTGGAATAAAACTTTTATAATATTATTACATACATTATGACCTTGTTCACTCCTGAGTTATGACGGTAGACCTTACTATTTATTGATTTGGGTGAGTCCAAATGTGACCACAGGGTTGACAAGTTAATGTACGCATAAAAACATGATAAGATGATGAGAATATGCAATTGCATTTGTCAAATAGATTCTGAGTTTATATTTGACAGCTGTCACTTAAGTATGACAATTTTACAGGTATGTCACTATGTGTCATAATGTTTTGCAATTATTCCATACATAAATCAAAACTAAATGACAGATTTATTGAAAACTGAAAGTTCTTGGTGTGAAATATAAATCGCATAAACAGATAATCAATAATTTAACTTTAATAATTTCAGTATCATAATTGTATGTACTCTTTACCAAGATTGCACACACACTGGTATCCATGACTACATTTATTTTTTTAACAAGTACAATGTAATGACTCAAACATATACATGTACATGTAGTGTTGACCTTTATCTACAAAGAAATCTGGTCAGAACAGTTTCAAGCCCAGTTGGAACCTAAGCTAACCTTTTTGAGAAAGTTTGCCGGTTTACATTGTACTTGTGGAAGACCACAGTGTTTTTTTCCTAGGTACATGTAGGCCTACATTGTAACCTGCTTCTCTCCTTCATCACTGAAAACTGGCTATCACCATATCACTAAAAAAGTATTTACAGTGTGGCATAAAACACTATTCAAAGTTAAATCTATATAGAAAGCATACACATGTCTGATATAAATATTTACAAAACTGTTAAAAAATATAATGCATAATTTTGCTGATGTCATCATTACAGAGACAGTAAAGTTGTTTAAGTCTGGAAGGTGGTATGTCATGCTGGGCAATCAACACTCTAGAACCCTCAATACATTGGCATAAGTTCATAACATGGCGGCATGATCATTTGGTCTAACTTTATGGCATTTACATGTAGCATATAGCTGGTGACATCTCCACATAAGTGAAAAATTCTTGGCAAGGTATACGGAAAAACAAATACAAAATTTAAAAGACATACTTTAGTTTAGTTTTAACTGGCATTACCCTATGTAATACGATAACTTGTACATATTCTCATCTAGAAAAGACATCTATATTATATACATATATACATGTATATATAGTGAATCTTAGACTTAATGTTTTACTCGGGTGACACTGACATTCTGTACAATGAATTCATGTCTGTTTTAAAAAGCAAGGCATCTCTACCATCAATCACAAAACAAACTTTTTCTGTTTATAGAATAAACATTTGTCAATGGGTTGGTCTTAAGATAAACTTGCTTAGAGAGATAGAATGATTACAATTAAATCTGTCAAAACTTTTAAGTCACCTGTCTGAGGTCACAACGGGTCATTTGGCATGGCTGTAGGAAATCCAACATACATGTTGATGTAGTCTTTACCATGTACATGTTTGTTATATATTTCAGTCTCAGTTTGGTTTTTTGTTGTATGGGAGAGAAAAACAATAAAATGTAATGCTAAATGAATCTGTTAATTCATGTGACTTGCATACCAATATCTACTCAGCACATGTGTTGAAATTGAATTTAAAATGGCCAACAGTGTATATCTTTCAAGATCTTAATTTCTGTTTCATGTCTATTCATGGTACTCCTAGATGACCATAATCTTACTAGGGCATAGCCATTTCTATGAATACTTCATCTAATAGACAATAATTTAATTTCCATAGATTATATATCTTATACACATGCAATAGACACTCTAAAGAAGAGTGATAATCCTAAATCAAGCTGTAAAATATAGATCATTTACAGTTGTAAATCATGCATAGACTAATCCGCAAGTATTCAAGTAAACTGATCAATTTATCAGATATACATTGTATCAGAATATCAAATTGTTTCTTAGACAAACATCTAATCTATCAAGTAACAATCTGGTAAAAAAAATGTCTGAACAATGTCTCCATGCACTTCGGTCTTTTCTCTTTTTGCTAGGACAGAAAATCATTTAGTGCCTCTGTGATGCATGTAGAAAGCCAACCTCACAAGGGGATTTTTTTTTCATTTAAATCTTGGTAGGGTCTGACATTTCTGATACTTTTAACAGCATCAAACTCTGCACCAAGCAGTTAGAGTCACATTAAAAGTCTTTCATGAAAAACTGGAGTAACAACATAAATACAACACAAGTCCATTTATAGGTCTAAAGTTTAGGACACTTCCATCAAAGATGCCTGATGATGTTTCCATTGCAGGAACAATTTTTAACATAGAACTTGAATACTCAAATCATTTGATTTTTACCGGCTGTGTACAACAATATTTATCATCTAATACATGCCTCAGCATTTACCTATAATTTCTTTGAGCCATTGAGGTGCACTTTCACAGTTTTGTGTGCAATGTCAATTTTTTCCTTTTATTTTTGCATAAACTTGTGTTTTGGGTAGTCACTTGATGAGTTATACAATGTAAATAACCAAAAGCCTCCTACTTTGTATATATAAATTATAATTCAACATTTTATAGCATTGTATTTTATATAACTTCAAGGAAAAGAGCTAAATACTGTCTAACCCTAAGGCACTAATAGTCGTGTATAGAAGCAACTCAAAAAGTGCCATAGGCTTAGACAGTAGCTTTTTTCCATCTCCTGTTATTCTTAACCGCAGATGCAATTTCAATGACTACATGTGAATATGAAGTATATATTATATATATATATATATATATATATATATATATATATATATATATATATATATATATATATATATAGATTATAATATGCTATTGTACATTGCTTGTATTATATGACATTGATGAGATGTTTGTCTCAAAATAAAATGAATTGAAGTAAGTAAGCAGTTAATGCTATTTCTAAGTACACATAAACATTTGATGATAAAAAAAAAACCAAAAAAACAAAACAAAAAACTAGACATCATTTATTTAATGAAAGAGTACATTTGATATTATTCTACATTAATTCTGCCGAAATTTCCACAACAAAAATAGTCCTACTTTCATTTATTTTAATAATGATTCTGCACCTACTTGTCAGGAAGGTATGATATGTGCATGACTATAAAGATTATAAAGTTGATATCACCCTCCCCAGTAGTATTCCAAGTATTCATTATCACACTAAATGCCCTATTGATGTTGATAACAAGATATTCAATTTCTCCTTCCTTAATCTTTATTTTTACTCCACACTAGAACTATAATGATGAACATTTGAAAAAAAAAATACTTGACAATGCTCATGTTCATGATATATGTATTGCATTTTAGCTTCTGTGGGAAGAAAGAGGTACATAGGATAGAATGTATTAAACAGTCATCAAATGGAATCCTACAGTGAACAAGTGACCACAGATTTATCAAAGATTACAAAGCTCACCTCACACCAACATAATTTACATATCCCAGTTAACCTGACCTTGGCCATTTTTCTTAAGACAATATTGAAAACAGACTAATTCCAAACAGGATCCTTCATGCAAAAACAAATACTGGAATGTATGGATGTGCTAATTATAAGAATCATACAATGAAAGCCTATACATTCATGTATATACCATATAGGCCATGATAGCCACACCTTAGTAGCAGTAAATCCTTGCCTTAGGGATTATGTAAGGTTTTATTACATGTATCATTGCAACCATACACACAAGTCTTCTGGCTCTGCTGAATGGGCAGTAGTGAAGAAAATATATTAAGAATTAAGTTTTTCATTACATACACACATGTATACAAGTACATGTACATAAACTCATCACCCCCCCCCCCCGAAAAAAAAACTATAGAACCTTCCGTAAATCATTGTTTTAGAACAGTCAAAATGTATTTATAGGGGTCAATGGGTTAAGTTTTATCAATCCCTTATACCTAAATGCTTAGTATTTGACTCAATCATGGGTCACAAAGTTATTGATTTCTTTTGTTAGCACCCAGAATGCTTATTACACAATACACATGCATATACATTTATATATTTGATATTATACTGTTTGCTTAAAATCCAGGGGTCATTCACTGTTTGAACAATGTAAATAAGTTGTGTTTCTTAAACACAAAGGCCTCCAAGTGGCCAAACTAATGGATTGTTTACTTCAAATGCACATAAGTGGTTGTTTTATAACCAAAATGTAGAAGTTTCAATGAAACACATGTACATTTATATAATTAGCTGCAAAACAATTTTAACATACTAGCCTATAGATGTGAACTAGAAGAAATGAGAAAATCAGTAAAACCGATGGATGTTCCCTGAAGCCTCATTAATATTCTAAGAATATGTTCTATGTGACCTTGACCTTTCAGTAATGACCTTGAGGGACCTTTGTCCAAAGGTACCTGTCCCATTGAACATTTGTGTGAAATATGATACAATTCTGATTAATGGTTTAAGAGATATGAGCTTGGTCGGAGTGACAGACACACCAGCGACTATGCTCTCCTGAATTTTTTTTCAAGAGAGCATAAAAATGCATTAACTTGAACCATGGATGTATACAGTATACTGTTGTTAAATAAAGATAAATGCTTACTCATATGTAGTATGTATACAAAGATACATGTACCAGACCTGGCATAAAACTGAATCACTGCACAACAGATGGTCTTGAGGATTTTTGTGACATCATAAACATTTTCTTTAATACATTCAGGTGCTGAAGCAACAGGCAGTATATTGTAGGTACATTTTATACAGAGAGAGTGATTCATACCAAAATCAAGAAACCAGAGATAATTTTTTGTTTTTAACTATTTTCCTACATGTATAAATGTAACTTTTTAATCTCAATATTTTACAGAATGTTAAAATGATGAGCATGCCAGTAAGATAACATTCATGCAAGAATAACATGGCTCACAAACTAAGAAATGACAGAATCTCTTAATCACAGCAAGCTGACCAGACATCTACATGAAGTATGTGTCTGAGACTGAGAGGAAAAAACAAGCAAATATATTGAACACCCACTTTAAGTAGACAAATTGACCATGGTAAAGAAAACACCAACAGTTATAATCCAACCATTACAATCCCACAGGTTTACCACTGTATCAGTGTGTAGGATACATAGTTCACTGTGTAAATAAATAGAGGTCCTGGCTATATCTAATTCCAACCATCAAGTAAATGTCTGCAAATATTGCCTATGACATATGTGATCTTTGTTTAACTTCAAGGTAAGGATGTGTTGGTGCAAAGCTTCAAGAGGAAGTTACTGAAGTAATTTACAGGGTACTCAAAACTAATAAGAGAAAGTATTATAGGATTGCAGTAAGAAGATCACGTTATTGAGAGAGAGAGAGAGAGAGAGAGAGAGAGAGAGAGAGAGAGAGAGAGAGAGAGAGAGAGAGAGAGAGAGAGAGAGAGAGAGAGACAGAGACAGAGACTGAGAGAGAGAGGATTTTATCAATGTACAAAATACATGTTTATGCAAAAACATGTTACATGTGATATATAAAAAAAAACTTACCATATAAATTTCATCATAAAAGAGAGAAAAGTCATCACACCACATGCTACATGTATACATGTAGAACTATCTTTGGTGTGTGTGTGTGTTTTTTTTTCTATACAGAACCTTTCATTTAAGACCAGTCCTCTATCTCAGTTTTTTTTATCAGTTTATATTTCTCATTTTGACCTTATTTGCTCATGAAAGAAAATGTCACCACAGTCTGTATCAGATCTAGATCTTTATGTATTCAAGTTACAGAACATATGACCAAATTGTATTGAAACAAAACAGTTGTAAACATTTACAAAGGAACAAATATTTCAAAGAACCTTTGCCAACTCTTTAAATACACAAGAATATTACAATACCATTACAAGGACGGCTATTATATTTTCTTGTTGACAATTTTGTTTAATACATGAGAAACCAAATAAAGAAAATAGTTATCAATGATTCTAAAAATCTGTCTACTAAGACGATAGATCTATCTGACCTTTACCTTTGGCAAGACTTGTCAGAACATTCTGTACAAGAACATGTACTGTGGTACAAATACAAAACTAATTTAACAGTGTTATCTGAGTTGAAAAATCAGTGTTAACTACAGATCTTTACAAACTGAATAATATATCAGACTTCTAAAGTATCAACTAGTGAAGTTATATGTATATACATACATGTGTATATATATATATATATATATATATATATATATATATATATATATATATATATATATATATATATATATATATATATAGAATCAGAAAATTGTGGTTGTAGTTTTAATTTCATTTATCTCATTTAAACTTTGATGAAATTTTATATATATTATATTTCCTAATATCAATAGGTTCCTTTAGAATCAGATTTAGGTATTTCAACTAAGTTTAATGCTGACGAAATTTTTCTAGTTTTTAAAACAACGAAATTTTAACCCAGCAAAATTTTCTGATTGTTCAGTATATATATGTATATAGACTGAACAATCAGAAAATTATATATACCGTATATATACAGTTCACCCCAGTTTTATCACCCTTTGTTATAACACCAAACCCGCATAACGCCGTTATTTCTTGAAGAACGGATTCCCTCGTTGTAACACCAAAACCCGCATACCGCCATCCGCTGCCGATTCCGGGTACAAATGGTCATTTATACAATGTACATGTTAAATCCTTCGAACATATCGCCAGACCAATTGAAAAAAAAACCAGCTGTGGTAAAACTGTTAGCTGGCAGGATGTGTTTATGTTTACTTGTGTTTCAGTTATTGGTCAATTTTATATGGGTATGTCACCTCACATGTCACAATGAATATTCATTGCATGGATTTCAGGTGTTTGTTACGCATAACGTAGTTTGATATCTGTATAGAATAAAGCCATTCGAACGCTCTTCTCAGTGCAGTTGACTTATTCCCACCCACCCACCCATTTACATAAGTATAGTTTTAAAATTTGAACTAAATGAGTGAAATGAATTAGAACATAAATATATATAAATATACACAGTGGAATCTCATTAAGCCAAAATTGGATGAGTCCAAATTCTGGTTATGTTAAAGTCAAATGTTTGGTCCTGATTATTTTACTATATATTTTTACTACTTTTACTCCGGTATCTCAAAGTTTTGATCTCGAAAGTTTACTTATCTTGAAGAATTTTTCTGGTCTGAAGTATTGTAGTTAAGAATTTCCATTTGTTATTTCAAAATTACCTCTGCGTTTGAAGATTTACAATTTGTACACAAAAACATTATATAAAATTACTTGTTTACCTGCAAAACATGGGACAATCAACTCCTGTTAATGAGTCAAGGTAAAAATGTAATTAACAATTGCCTAAAACAAATTGGAATTAAGCACTACCCTGTAATCTATAGCTTAATTCAATGTCCAATAAGAATGGAAAATACATGAATGTGAAATGAGAGAGAGAGAGAGAGAGAGAGAGAGAGAGAGAGAGAGAGAGAGAGAGAGAGAGAGAGAGAGAGAGAGGAGAGAGAGAGAGGGAGGGAGAGATAGGTAGGAGAGAGGTAAGAGAGAGACAGACAGACAGAGACAGAGAGAGACAGAGACAGAGAGAGAGACAGAGATAGAGATGTTTACATGTATGTTTATGTTAAATGTGTTCATTTACAAGAGTACATCTCAAAATCTCAAGAGATGAGGTAATTGCTAAAGCTTCAGAGAGATAACAGACATGCAATGTAATTGTTACTAGGATCAGATTAGATTACCTTATATTCCCTACAGTACATGCAAGTTTTATCTCTCTATAGTGTTTTGATGATTAATATTGTAACTATATAAATAGACCCAAACTGTAATAGTGATTTAATAATACACAGATATACAATATACATGTAACTTATTGGTAGACACATAATAGACATGACTTACTGATAGACATATAACATAGAGATTACTTACTGATAGATACATAACAGAGACATGGCTTACTGATAGATACATAACACTGTCGATATGATTTAATAATAGACATAATAACACAGACATGACTTACTGATAGACACATAATAGACATGACTTACTGATAGCAGAGATTTTGAAATTCATCAGTAAATTTTACTAAAACCAGTGAAATCTATCTGATAACTGGTCTAAATGACCGGTAATTTTCCATTTCATTTCAATTGTGTATATATACAAACCAGTAAAAAATGTTCTTTGACCAGTGAAATTCCTTTATTCATTGGTCCAGCTGACCAGTATTTTTTTTAAAATTTCAAAATGTCTGTGATAGATACATAATATAGTGATTACTTACTGATAGACACATAACAAAGACATGACTTACTGATAGACACATAACACATATACATGACTTACTGATAGACACATAACAGACATGACTTACTGATAGACACATAACAGACATGACTTACTGATAGATACATAACAGACATGACTTACTAATAGACACATAACAGACATGACTTACTGATAGATACATAACAGACATGACTTACTGATAGATACATAACATACATGACTTACTGATAGATACATAACATACATGGCTTACTGATAGACACATAACAGACATGACTTACTGATAGATACATAACAGACATGACTTACTGATAGACACATAACAGACATGACTTACTGATAGATACATAACAGACATGACTTACTGATAGATACATAACAGACATGACTTACTGATAGACACATAACAGACATGACTTACTGATAGACACATAACAGACATGACTTACTGATAGACACATAACAGACATGATTTACTGATAGATACATAACAGACATGACTTACTAATAGATACATACAATGTAACAGACATGACTTACTGATAGATACATACAATGTAACAGACATGACTTACTGATAGATACATAACAGACATGACTTACTGATAGACACATAACAGACATGACTTACTGATAGATACATAACAGACATGACTTACTAATAGACACATAACAGACATGACTTACTGATAGATACATAACAGACATGACTTACTAATAGACACATAACAGACATGACTTACTGACAGATACATATAATGTAACAGACATGACTTACTGATAGACATGTAACACATATATATGACTTACAAATAGACACATAACACAGACATGACTTACTACATCATAACATGACTTACTGATAGACATAACACAGAAATGACTTACTGATAGACACAAATTGATCACAGATATGACTTTCTGACAGACACATAACACAGACATGACTTACTGACAGATACATAACAGACATGACTTACAGATACTTACAGACAATCCATAATGTTACTTACTGATAGACTTAGGGTGACACAATATAGAAACAAAATACACAGACAATCAGAGGTTACTCCATTTTTCTGTACATGATTAAATTACATGTATGTCTACATCTGGTTCACAGGTGAACCTAAGGCTCAGGGTCTGTTAACAGTTACAAAAACCCATGTTTTACATGTACAAACATATTGTAAGTACATGTATATTCTCTATGTTCCAATCATACTATATGTGTAAACTAACAATGTTCAGGTAAATACAACAGGTGCAAGCTTTTTATCCATCATTAGTTTCCAATAATGTTACTAATATCACTTATATTTACTTTTCCCCTGTGATAAGCTAAGATATCATGCCAGTATGCTAGTAATGTGATTTAATTAGACAATAAAACCTATCTCCATTTGGATAGGGATTGGGATGCAGGATGAGAGTCAGAGGGCTACACTTGATTACATTATTCACATATTAAAACATGTAATCAAGTGTAGTCTTCATCAAATTGCTTAGAATCACAGGTAATTAACAGTGCATGCAAAAAGTTTTAAAAAAAAAGATATATAAAATCACCATGATTAATTTATATCAGTAAATTACAAATAACTTGGGTTTTTTTGTGTAGTCAATTTAATCTACAAATGTACAATCATGAATGTATACATGCAAATGTATGTAAAGCTACTGTCCATGTGGCTCACTTCAGAAATCAGAAAATCATCCAGAGTTCTTTTATCATATCAACTATGAAATAATGATAAGTTTTATCCCCTCCTACATAATTAATGTAATTAAGAAAGTTGTCTAACTTTAAATAAATGCAGCACTCAATCATCGATTTTTAAAACCAAGCCTCTGATATCCCCAGTAATAGTTTTGGTAGGCAGTTCCCCAATACTTAAGTCTAAATCAACATCCCAGTGTTGGTGACATATTTAGAACAGTACATTTCAACAAGTTAAGAGGAGAGTGTTTATTGTTATTTATTCATCATTCACACTTTGTGTTTAAAAGAAGTTGTCATTCATTTAAAACATGATTTATATATGATTTAACTTCTTTTGCTATCTTCACTTTTTCATTGCAATCCATGGTATATTGTGTACCTGTTAAAAATTGGAACCGTCCAAAAGCCCTTTCAATAATGACCAACAAATTCAATTTTGTTGTATTTTTTTTCATGAAAAGCAATTAAAGTTGTTCACTACTTTCTCTTTGATTCAGAAATAACTGCTGATATCTATAAGCTATCTGTACACAAAGTTCATCTATATACCTATTAGCCTGGTACTTTACATATCACATTACTTTTAACTTGTTTCCCAAAAGCTATTGAAAGCCCAAGGGCTGACTTAAAAACAAAATACAGTTATTCTGTAGATTTATTTTCAAATTGAATTATAATTCTGTCAACTAATCCATTTAACATAATACTGAGGTACATGTAGATCTAAAATGCTTTGATCTTGACAAGTAATACAAACAATTATGTCAATACAGACAAGTATATATATTCAATTAATTCAATATATATATATATATATATATATATATATATATATATATATATATATATATATATATATATATATATAAATATATATATATATGTGTGTGTGTGTGTGTGTGTGTGTTAGTGTGTGTGTAAAGAGAGAGAGAGAGAGAAAGAGAGATAATTACAGATTAATTTTATTTCCAATGCCATGCAGCATACAAGATAAACATATATATATATATATACAGTAGGTTGACAAAAGTGAGCATAATTTTTAGTTTCTCCATATATTTCATATAAGTTTGCAAAGTTTCAAATCATTCATGTTAAGTCATTTCTAAACCAATTTTGGTAAAACTTGTATCATAAAACTAAAAATATTTCACAGTTTCATTGTGTATTAGATCATAATGTTAAAATTTTCTGTTTTCAAGATTCAGGAATTTGAACAAAAAACTAAATTCCATATATGTCATAATTCCCTATTTACACATATTGAAAAGAGACATTTAAATTTTGTAACCTGCAAAACTTGCAGGTACTTTAAAACAAAACAATTGAAATTTACATATAAACAAACACATAAGCATCAAAACATTAATTGTTGATAGTGAAAAATTTATTGAAATTGAACAAGATATGATAGTGTAATAAATTTTTGAAAAAATACAGTTTTATATGAAATATATAGAGAAAAATAAAAATTATAGTCACTGTATATACATGTACATGTGTATACAACTTACTTATCATTAGTTGTATACATCCTCTGGAAATGCCATTCTTATTGATTTACTGATACACTTTATTTACATATAAACACACCTGGGAATATCTATCTAGTTTACAAACACATAGTCCTTTACAGCAATAATGACTCTTATTCATTATGCTCTAAGTGCCAAATGTTTAGATGATCTACAGTGGATCACAATGCACAATGACTGGGTGCCTGCAGTGTGATATTGATTAGTGGGATTAGCTGTAATTTACTTCATGATTATGCAGTAACTCCTAATGTGAAAGGGATGAAGACATATGATTGTAACAGGGTCAAATTGTGTATATATATATTTGAAATTTTTATTTCATTCGCAGAGCCAATCAACTTCGACGGAATTGATTTAAAATCTTTGGAGCATGATATAACTGTTTCGGGGTTGCCACTCGCTCCGTAGTAAGATTCTAGTTTAACGAACCCTTCGGGAAAAAAAATCGCGATATGACCCTTTTCGCCGCAATGATAACATGTCATCGTGATCTGATTCATTCTGGTTAGCGTTTTGACCGCTGCGTCTATTTTGACGACCGTAAGAATGTGTACCGCCGGTTTTCTGATATCTACCCCTCCCCCCTCGGCTAGAACGGTTCCTCGGAAAACCGTCATTGTTCGATTTCGCGCAAGCACCAAGAGAGTCTTTAAATTGTTGGACAGTCGATAACTGTTTCACTAAACCCTTAAGTTCGGCTATTTCGGTAGAATTGTCGGTTTTGCAATAGCAGACTTAACAAGTTTCTTATCACGCTGACTATCTGTTTTTTCGACGTTTTCTATCTTCACTACGCGACGTACTTCCATTCGCAACTCGTCAAAATTTTCTATTGTGCGATATAAATGACCCGTTGAATCTTTCAAACTAGGTCTTAAACCATTCCAAAATCGTGATAACAACATTTTGTTCGCGTTTTTGTCGTGTTTAAAATTTGAAATTGAACAAGAAGATCTTCTGCTGTCACCACGTCTTCCGCGTCTTCTTGGCACGCCGCATAAAATTTAGACATTTTCTCTTCTTGTTCATCTACAAAAAAACGCTGTCCACGATTACATTTTGTATTGACACATCAGGACCTAAAAGCGCGCGCGCATAGCGCTGTACCTTTTAATGAACTTCTAACTGCCTGTTACAGTTTGCTCACTATGCCCTTCTTTATAATGGACAAAACCTCATTTCTCCAAACATATGACACATCTTTCCCCCCATCCCCTGAGAACTGGGCCAACTTGGGAAAGTGGTGTATACTATGTGGGAAAATACTATGTTGTATTTTGTTTCTGAAACTTTTAACCTTCATCCAATGTATCAACTTTTGGTTTTGTACCCAAGGCTTTAAAATGCTCTGTTAGTTTGTGATAAATTCTCAGATTATCTTATTCGGAAGCCGTTCACAGTTTATACTGATAATAATCCTCTTACATATGTCATGACTACAAAACTTGACGCTAACCCAACGATGGGCCGCAAATCTTTCGTCATTTGACTTTGATATAGTTTACAAACCCGGAGTATCAAACGCAGATGCGGATGGTCTGTCACGCTGCCGTCGAATGTCAAAGAGACAGAAGTTCTCTCAATTCGATTAAAGCCATATGCAGTAGCTCAGTTATATTTACACCTTACGTATCGATGTTTAATGGCGTTACCGATATATTGACTCGACTTATTCGTAGTCGATCTTCGCTCTGAACAACAGAAAGATCCCGAAAATCGTGGATTGTACCGTACGTGAAGAATGGAAAACGTCCTATTCCGAAAAACATACCGCCGAAATTCAATCTATCACGAGGTTTTAAACATTTGAAATTCGAGAATGGTCTTCTGGTCAGAGAAACGATCATTGACAGTAGTAGTTTTACCTCGTTCGCAGGTAAATTATGTTTTAGAAGCGATGCACGATAATTGACCTTGGACGTGAGGACGCTTAGTCTTATTCAAGATAGATTTTACTGGTCCGGTATGACCATTAGGTAGACGAATGGGTAAAACAGTGCGATAAATGCGTGATGCGAAAATCAATACCGGACAAAGCGCCACTAGTTAATATCAACGACTCAACCACTCGAAATAGTATGTATAGATTTTCTGTCACTGGAACCCTCTAAAGGTGGAATAACTACATACTTGTGATCACTGTCATTTTACTAAATTCGCCGTCGCAGTCCCGACTCGAAATCAAACGGCGCGAACGACCGCCGAGGGCGTTTTTTAAATCATTTCGTGAATCACTACGGCTTTCCGAAAAGAATTCATTCCGATCAAGGTCCCAATTTTGAAAGTCGATTGTTTAAAGAACTTTGCGCCGTTACGGGAATTGATAAATCGCATACAACACCCACCATCCGATGGGTAACGGAATAGCTGAGCGTTTAATCGCACTCTATTGTCTATGTTAGGCACTTTAAATGACGTCCAGAAACAGAATGGGAAAGCGCAATGCCTTTGGTTCACGCTATTTGTCATAAACACGAACTCATCGTTACTCTCCGTATTTTTTTAATTGTAGATTAGTTTTGGCATCGGAGACACAGACCTAACTCGTTAACTGACTATGTCGATTCTCTAAAACAACGTTTGTCAGATTGCGTGAAAAACGGAAATAAATACTCAGAACAAGAAAAAATAGACATTAATGAAGAGGTTGTGTTTAAAAAAGGGTGATAGAGTCCTAGTGAAAATTGTAAGTTTCGACGGGAAACATAAATTTAACAAGTGGGATAACCCCCTAATATCACTGGTCAACCTAATCATGGCATCCCTGTTTATAAAGTGATGGGACTGGGAAGGTGAAGACCCTTAAATCTTCTTTTGCCAATAGGATTTTTTAAATCTATCCCCGTAGGTCTATTTTCCTAACCCTATCTGGACCAAGAATTTTGGGGGTAAGAAAATCCCTGACATCCCATATGATATGGCCAGTATGCACATAATAATGTATATATAGTATTATGTAATATGTTACAACTTGCACATTTAATGTAACATGTGATAAATAATGAGATATACCACACAAGCGAAGTATGGGGATACCCAATATATATAATATATATATAGTGTGAAGAGACTTTACAACCCTCTCCAGCACCTAAAGGTCTGGAAGGATCAAGAGACTGCCAGATTTGGAATTCTAACTGGCGAGTAGTTACATGTGGTCTCAGAACTTTAGATATACCTTTTGAAGCAAGACTAATTTTCTGCATCACATTCCAAATGTGAGCTGTTTTGTAATAAAGATTTTAAATCAATTCCGTCGAAGTTGATTGGCTCTGCGAATGAAATAAAAATTTCAAATATATATATACACAATTTGACCCTGTTACATGATGTGCATGTACACTATCATGTATACACCTGTACATTTCACCTCTACATGTAGGCAAGAAGTCTTACATTTACATAAACTTTTGTCATACAACTCATAGATACATTGTATTAGTAAAGTCTTAAATTATAAAACTGTCAATGCAGGAGTTTGAACATGGCAGGTGACTGCTTAATAAGAATAAGGGTAACTGCATGTGCAGATTAAACTGTATATCCCTGACATCCCATATGGCCAGTATGTACATAATAATGTATATGTAGTATTATGTTAAAACTTGCACATTTAATGTAACTCAACTGATACACTTATATATATATACACACACACACACACACACATATATATATATATATACTTATTCCTAAATTACTGATCTAAATTCCATAGATTTGTAATTCTAATTCAGTAGTTACATGTGATGTTGAACTTTAGATATACCTTTTGAAGACTACTTTGCATAACATGTCTCCTACCCTAAAATCTAACGAAATGGCAATTTGCAAGAGGTACAGTTTGAATGGAATGAACATGTATGCTTCTCATAAATAGAAAAGATAAAGAGGATGAAATTCAGTAAACAAATTTGCTAGCCTTTAAACTTGATAAACTTAAGTAAACCACATTTAATGTGTGTTAATAACTTGTTGATATGAATAGTGTACCCCACTGTAATGTATGGGACTACAGTTACTCAACTTACTGGTATATTGTAACTTTAACAGGTAAATATAATATAGAACAGTAAATGTCAACAATATTAGACCATAATGATATAATTTATAAAACGAATTCTTAAGTTAGATGACTAATGTTGCCTTGGCTTGGTTGGTTACCTTGGCATTAGGAAAGATAGTGTATGTCACGAAGTGTAATCTAGCTGGTGTAATGATGTCTGTGATTGGACGGTATTTGATCAGACTGATAAGTTCTGTGCACAGTAGGCTTGTAATACATTTAATAGCAGTGTCTTCTGATCGCAAACGACGGAGAATAAGAAGAGTTCAATAACAATAAAAATGTTATAAAATTAAACAGCGATCATACATATATACTTTAGAATTATAAATTCTGCATAGTTATGGTCTTATCAAAATATGAATCAACCATTACAATCGCATAGCAGACGAAATTTGACCGCAAGTGGACAATGGCCATCACAAATGTTGAATAAAATCAATCATCTTACCAACGCCATTTTCCCAGGGCTGTTACCGTCCCCGGGGAAATGTAATCCTATGCCCTCATTGAGATTCTTCAAAAATAATTACATGAATTATGTCGGTAACGGTAGAAGTGTGTCATCGTATCTTTTTCGTTCTGCTTCGTCGAACAAAACTACCGGAAGTCTATTACATATTCAAGCAGTTAGTGGAAAATCAGCAATGTCATTGGTCTAAAATAGGAAAATTTTGCTCATGCGCATTGTCGATAGAAAATGTAAACTTCCCGTAAACGATGGGGACCAAGAATTTAAGTTAAATTGCATAGAAAACAAATCGCTATAGCCTACACTGGCATCATGTATGCGTACGAAGATGAATCAAATGCTGTAGAAAACTACCAAAGATCTGTCAGAGGTTGCAATTTTTGAAATCTTTTCGAATTACCAGTGTATGCCTAGATTCTATCCTTTAACGGCATCACAAAACTTCAGACTCAGTCAGTGTTTCGTCTACCGATTGTTAATTTTTTCTTACGAATTATTATTAAGATCGTGTCACGTACAATAATTATTGTTTTTGCCCTTGATTTTAAACATATAGCTATATACACAATATTTTGTTTTCCTTTGAATACATACTTATCCCCGTTGCATAGACATGTTACAACTTGCAGATATATACAGCCGGTAAATTTATTTTAAGTAATATAGGCCTAATATCAACACTTAATCAGCTTCAGTAGCTGGTGGATGCTATTACATATAAAGTGAAACAAAACATAACTTATCCAGATTCTATTTGTTCAGACAGTGAATGCAACTAATTTATTCAATGTTTTTATTTTTAAATTGAATTATAAGTATTAATATAATGTTTAATTATCTAGGTTAGGAAAACAAAATATAACTGATGAATTGGTAGGGGTAAACACCGAAATGTACTGGAATGTATCGAATTGTACATGATATACTGAAATGTGCCACAAAAACGTCAAAGTGGCGGATAAAACTACTAGAATGTTTGCTATTTTGAGACTGTAGTCACATTCTTATGCTAGTTATAATCTGACATTTTCAGATAAAGCTTTGGCAGACAGTGGAAGTAAAAATATTAAATTACTGTACCGGTACTGAGTTTTGAAAAGGTGAATTATACATTAAAAGGCTTCCATACTATTAAATCAGTTCCTAGGATTTCTTTTTATTTGGATGTTGTCCCTATGTAAATTTCAAACACGTGCATAGATATTTCTTCTGATTGGGCACCTGAAACTCAATGGAATGCTATGAATGCCATATACATACCTCTCATAGCCCATTTGCCTTATTGTATAGATCACACGGTAAACTTGGGATAAGCATGGGAGATAAATATACTTAAGGGAGATAAATATTCATATCTCTTCCCAATAACATAGTTAATCGAACTACTCAACTGAAGTAACCACATTGATTTTTCTTCTACTCATAGTGTAAACTTGAATAATTCAAGGGGGATAGTCATGTTTCTCCACATGTTAGGGTAGAGTCTTTAGGTAACTAGATGAATGCTCAGGTCTGACTATTGTCTTGAAAAACTTGTACTCTTTTATTTGAGTTTGAGTCCATACAGTAGGGTGTGGTTTGTCACTCAGTGGGTCTGCATCTTTGTCTTCAGTACAATTCGTCTTGGGTACCAGTTAGTAATAGCTAACATGAATCACTTCTCTGTCACGTCTTGTAGATATTTTTAAAGATTATCAGAAAGTAATTAGATGCAGTGTTTTGTTTCGGTTTCCATATAAGCACAAAAAAACATTGATTGATTATTGGCATCTGTACTCTGTTTCAACAGTAAATTATATTTTCTGTTGACTATTTTATGGTATATCATCATTTCATGTTTGTTAAATACTTTCCAAAAAGTTACTCATGACTTAAGATAATGCAGATTTAATGAGCAAAAATCCATTTTGTCAATTTGAACAAAATAATTGAAACATAATGTAAATCTTTTAACTTTAGACATTGTTTTATTGAAATTTGTGTACATATATACATGTATTTTAACAACACTAGGTTTTGGAAAATTTTTATCATATCATTTCATTTGATTACAGAGAGAGCTAATGCTAGTCTTCATGATTTAGAACATGTTTTACTCGGTACAACTGACAGTCACAGTCCAACACACTACACACAGGCATCCCGTGCCAAAACTCAGCTTAACGCAGCAGTGCATCCCCGTACCCTAAAATGGTATGAAGAAAATACAAGACCACGCAAATATAAAGATGCTGTTAGTCAACTGAACCAAATGCTCAGTCATGATCAACGATCAAAGGTGAGTTGGTACAATATGTCTGAGGCATTAAGCTATTGTGGAAACTGTCTATAGAGACCATTCCATCAGCCATCAGCATGGAAATGTGTTCCCTCAAGTCAGGTGGTTTCCTTTTGTTTTTATTGTCTCACCTGCAAAGCAGAAGTGAGACATAGGGATGACTAATTCCACCTGTTGTCAACATTTCATTAATGGAACAGAACTCCTAAACTACTGGGTTGTTTGGAACCATACGTCACACAAATGATCCTTATATACCCTAGATGTGCCTTTTTGGGATACTAAGGTCAGTCTGACCTACACTCCGGAAACTAAGTCACAGTCACTGAAAATAGTTTCCGGAGCAGAACTCCTTAACTTCTGGGTAGATTGGAACCATACTTCACAAAAATGACCCTCATGTGTCCTAGAGTTGCTTTTTGTGGTACTAAGATCAGCCTGACCTACTTTCTGGAAACAAGATCACATTCACTGAAAAATCATTTCCGAAGCAGAACTCCCTAAACTACTAGGTGGATTAGAACCATACTTCACAAAAATGGTCCTCATGTATCCCAGATGTGCCTTTTGGGGTATTAAGGTCAGTCTGACCTACTTTCTGGAAAGTAGGTCACAGTCACTGAAAATTGTTTCTGGAGTAGAACTCCTAAACTACTGGGTGGATTGGAACTGTACTTCGCACAAATGATGCTCATGTACCCTAGACGTGCCTCTTTGGGTACTGGAGCTGTTCTGACCTGATCTCTGGAAAGTAGGTTGCGGGTACTGTTATTATTATTATATTGATTATATGTCACAGGAAAGACTTATAGCTCCTTGGAACTCTCAGGCATAAAGAATTATTCCTAATAGCAGTTTGTAATTCATATTTTTTGAGACAGGTGGAATTTTATGACAGTGATGCCTGAAGATAGATCTGGCACTGTACACTGTCTCAGAATTTGCAATATGTTTTATGTATATAATAAACATATGTATAACACATCAACATTTGTTAAAAACGACCTCTCCAATCAGATCTCACTGTATACTATTAAAATTCGTTATGTCGAGATCAATAATCTCGATTTACTCGGTTAACTCAAGATCAAGCACCGGCCCCATTAATTTTCCTTCTATATCTTACTAAAAAAAATACCTGATAACTCAAGATGGGAAAAGTAAAAAAAAAACATGGTCTTGATGCTTAATTTCAATGTGAAAGTGACCTGCTATTTCAAGGTTAAGTTTTTTTTTACATCTTCATTGAATAATCATATGATGATATATGACTAATGCTGAAAAATATGCCTTCTGTATCATTGTTTGAGTACATACAATGAATAGAAACCTTCACAAAACATTCCAGTTTACATATAATACACACGTAGGCCTTCAAGTGTTCTGTCAGTAACAGAGATGCTTAAGAGAAGATTCAGGATTCAATTTAGTGACAGACCTGTTTATCATTATTTTTTTACTTGGTTCTGACGACTTCGAGATAACAAGGTTTGACTGTATACATGTACATACCGGGGTAGTTATAAAACATCAACAATTGTTTATTGGTTATAATTATATTAAATAATGTTTTTAAATCTGTAAATTAGAGTAATATTGTATTTACGATTAATTCTTTTGTTAATTAGCAAAGTCCAGCTCCTCCTTTGGAACATGATTCTAGCGGTATTCCATCAGCTGAGGAGGCTGCTGTTATTTTACAGGCTCAGACAGGGTATATCCAGCAGTTAGAGTTAGAAAACAGATATATCAAGGTATTTCAAAATTATCTAAATGATTTTATAGGTCGTGGTGAATAAAAGATGCTTATATGATATGTGTACTATTTTTTATTGTATGATTCTTATCTAATCCAGTGTTGTTAGCTGGTACCAAATTATTTCCATCTATGATCAATGTAAAAATATATTGTGTATGTCGTATCTTGTCTATTCTGAATTCTGGCCTAAGTGTATGCTCCCAAGTGATTAAATAAGGGAGTAATTACATTGTGTAATCTGGACAGGTAGATAATTGCTGTATGCCGATAGGTGTTTATGTTCAGAAAACAAACCACACTCCTTTATTACTTGACTAAAAAGTGACGAGTACAAAACCAACAAAGTAAGAGATTTATTTAACCTCTGTATTCATGCATCTTTGGTGCAAATTAAATGATTTTCATACACAATAAAACTTGACACCTCATTTCTATTTATCTTGTCAATGTCATGGTCTATCCCTCTGTATTATGGTTCTTGCATAATCTGGCCTAATTTTCCAGTCCCATGGTCTGCTGGAATGGACAGATTATACTGTACCTTTTGAAATTAATATTTTCTTGTTTGATATTGCACATAACTTCTTTGTACACATTCTTTCTTCACAAGCAGAAATAATATGCAGGAAGTGATTGTTACTTTAATTGGTGATTGTTTAAAATAGAGACAGTATTTATGATACCAGAATTAATGCATTGATTGAAATAGAGACAGTATTATTATATCAGAGTTAATGTATTGGGTAATATCAATGAAAAATACTATATGATATTGAGATACATGTTTTTTTATTGAAAAAAATGTTTTGTCTTGTTAACCATATGTTTGCATTGTGTGTAGATAATCCTTAAATATAACTCCTGTCAACCTTTTGTTTATTAGGATGAACTTTCAGCCATGAGAGCAAAGCTTTCAGAGATTATAGATGAAAATAAACATTTACATGAAGAATTAAAAACCAGCATTCTACAAGAAATTCTAGGTGAAAATATCAATCTTGAGGCAGAAAAGGTAAACTACTAAAGACATTAGCTTAATATCCTAACTTTAATTATTTGTTGAATCATTATAGTGCAAGAATGAACAAAGCAATTTACAAAATTCAATTTTATATGAATATATCGATCAATTGTAAAAGAAATTATCTTTTTAAAAATTGAGTATATTATTACCATACTAAAAATGATTCTTTTATATTTTTAAGAGCTATTTTATGGATTCTTTTTCATTTTATCATTATAGCTGAGCAGTATATTACAATTATAAAACACTATTTTACTTTCAGATGGAGAATTTTTTCTTAGCTGATGATAAATCACACTTATTCCATACAAGGGAATTGAAACATTTACAAGTAGAGTTGGTAAGATTTTCTTCTCTGACCTTTTCAAAATGTTAATCAATTATTGATCCACAAATCATTTGAAGTAATTTGAGAAATGTAACCCATTTATCTTTTCCAGTACATGTAACTACAAAATCTAAATTTCTTAAATTGTTTAATTTTCTTCATTATTAATTATGTTCATTTAAAATCATGCAATTTTCACAGTGCCATATGATCAAAATATAGAAGCCTGGAGTTTTCACCTTTGCCTAAATCTTACGTATTTGTTGTTCTTGTGAAATTTACTTTTGACAATGTCACTTACCCATCTTTTCATAGTGCTATGTTGATTACAGTTTCATCTGTTAAAGAGAATATTAGTTTTTGTAAAAGGAAATCAAACTATGATTCAAATATACATTTGTGATTATTATTTTTTATGTAGGAACGTTTAAGCTCACTACACTCAGCAAGAGTCAATAGGCTTGAAGTACAACTGGACCATGCAAGGTAGATTTGATCTCAATTTCTTATGCTATACTCAGTGTAATGAATTGACAAAACCTAATTTGTTTGTTTAATACATTGATATGGTATACTGTTGTTAGTTAAACTTTGACCTAGTAAAGTCTTGAAGACCAAACTGATGTTCTTTTTTGCCTTGTCACACATTAATTTGACACCTTATAAACAGCATTTTGAACATTGAATATAAATGAAAATGTAAAATGTAAATGTAGTTAAAGTTTGATAAAAAAGCCATTTGAGGATTGTTTTTCATTTTTTTGTATGCATCGAGTATAAATGCAATGGATCATGGAAAAAAATCATGTGCAGCACAAAGTGCTACACATTGATTTTTTTTTTCATAATCCATTGCATTTATACTCAATGCTTCCAAAACAATAAAAAAACTATCCTTATATTTATATATATTACCATTTTCTGTGAATATGTAGTCAGCTGGTTATGAAATTCATTCTATGTAATTGGCTTTGGGGTGGGAGTTTTTCATATGACATAACAGCTAAACAGCTGTGTGTGAAGTCGTTCCCCTTTTCTGTCTGGAAATACTAAATGGAATTAAGGTTTATTTTCTTATTTTCATATCATTTTGAAAGAAACTGGTGATTTGAAAAATTTTGAATAAGTGTTAGATTTGTTTTGAAATTATTTTAAAATATTCGTCTGCTTAGTAACCAGAAGGTTAAATGTGTCAGAAGAGAATTGAAAATGCAAATGGCCATGCCCATGAGTATGCTGTATAATGTATTTACAACGAATTTGCGTTTGAATTCTGATATATTATTAATGGGATATACCATAGAAAGTTTGAGTGTGACTTAGGAGAAGGGAGTCAGCTGATATTCATTCATGACAATTGAAAGTTCCATTTTATTTGACATTTTTTTACCAATCAGCTGGGAACCATGATGACTGATTGGTATGTAACTTACGTAAGTAGGCCTATTTCACACGGCCTGATTTCCAAGATGCGAGTGACGAATTGTTTCTGATAGGAATATCCGGTGAAGGCTAACAAATTGACCTGTTTATCAGAGATGCTTGACAAAGTTGCACTAGGCCTAACTCTCTTTTTTCTGTTGTAACTACGAAGCAAACTTTCATTTTTGTGGTCTGTGGTTCTGGTCATAACATCATAACATGACCTAGATATATCTCGATATGGGCCTGTAGGCTGTAGAGTGTGCTACAGATGTAGATTTAGTCTTGTGTTTCTGATTTCTTTCTGCTATTTTTGTTTTTGTTTTGTGGTAATGTATGGCTTTTAAGATTAAATAAATAAGAAGTAAATATGTGATATTCTATTATTTATTGATTCATTCATGCATTCCTACACCAGAAAGTAAAGCGGTTAACACTCAGGTCACATGGCTGCGTGTACTGACAAATACAACAAATCGCTATATATACTTGCTATGAATGGAATTGCAGTCAGTATGTAAATATACAAATATTAACAGCATTAGAAACACATGGTAAAATCTTATGATATGAATTATAGGTCAGAAATACAAAAGTATGAGCAGATGGTAGAGGACTTGAGGTCACAGCTTAGAATGCAAGATACCATACCAACACGAGAGAATGGCATGATGATTGGGGGCTTTGTATCAGAAAAACAACAGAATTTCCTACAGATCACCATTGATAGACTTTCCAGGTATTCAGAATATTAATTGTGGTAGTTGATTCATATCCCCTGAAAAGCAATTGACTTTTCTGTAAATCAATGACTTAGACCAGTCCAAATGTGCCTTTAGGGGTAAATGGGTTAGCTTACTTTTCTTTTCCTAAAATAACTGTAACTACAAAACCGTCATAATAATTTGTAATCAATGTTGTTGATAGAATATATTTCCCATCAAGAATATTTTTATGATATTTAGACCCATTATAGGCCATGTGCTATAAATGTTAACCTGACTCAAATAAAGATTGGCCTGTCTATATTGAGTGTTAAATTTCATTTGTAAGACCTTTGAGTACTGATAATTAATCAGCTGATTTGAAATACAGATATAATTTAGTCTGTGTTCAAACCCAGATCATCTGACTCAGATTATCAGATGGATAAGCAAAGGATGACCTGGAGGACTTGGGCCTACCATATATTGCAATACTGTTCTCTCCAAAACTCTTCTCATACATATATAAAAATTAAAACCCACATTGTTTCTTTATGGATATATTAATAAGGAAATTGATATGTAAATATCTATAAATGTTCGTAAATCCTCATATTTGTACTTTACTGTTTACAGGGAGCGAGATGAATTAATGGACCATGTAACTAGTTTGAAGTCTCGTGTACAGGAAATGGCTCACAGAGAAGAAGAAGCTTATCAACAAATGAAAAAGAGTATAGAGATGGTAGAACAGTCACAGTTAGAACAAACGCAGGTGAAAACATATGCTTTCTTGTCAGGTGTCCATGGTCCTGCATTAACTTTTGACATATTCGACTTCTCCTCTAAAACCCCTGAAGGGATTTTGACAAAACTGTACAGGAATCAAGTACTCAAAATCCTTTACCAAGTTTGTGTTTTTCAGCCGCTTCTTCAGCCCAAATACCCTAAAAAAACAAATATGTTATATTTTCAAATTTCTTGTGTGTTCAATTTTGCTGACATAATATTCTTCTTTTCACTTTTGTTGATGGTGTGCTCAGGTGAAAGATATAGGCCCACTTGGGCCTCTTGTTTACTTCAAGAAAAAATTGGTCAATTATAATCAATCTTGGCAGGAATTATGCCTGTGCAATTCCAAATAAAGTTTGGGAATGAAAGGGCTATGTCTGATAGTGGCATCAAAAAGGGACAAATCTTGCTACATCTTTAAAAATATTCTTCTTATGAACCAATGGTCAGCATATTCCCACTGTAGTAATAAATTTTGCTCAGATGACCATTAAGGTTTGTTGAACTTCTTGATATTGTTACCCTCAAGAGAGAATTACATAGGACCCCTTTCATGTATGTGTTCATTTCAGTGACTACCTTTTTTTTTTTTTAAATGTCCAACTATCAAATTTCTGAAACTTTTCTGGAATACATTCATGCTTCAAAGGCTTAAGCATACAGCTAAATGTAAATCATATTTTGAGGTCAAGGTCACATGAGATATATGTGATGAACCCTTCTTTGGAAATTACTCTGAAGGCCTGTAAGAAAATTTCGTATATGATAAAAGAATGTAATTATCTTAGTTCAAGATAAAACTGCAGAAAAAATGATATAACTAAAATTGAATTTTCAATGAATTAATTTAATCAGGCTCTGGTGCAGAAAGAACAGTTAGCAGATGAATTGAACAGCATGAAGCAAAGATTTGACTCAAATATTCTAGAAACTCAGACCAAATTGCTGGAAGAACGAGAAAGTGTTAGAAGAGAGAGCAAAATTCTAATTGATCAACTCAATACAAAGGTATGTGATCAAACTACAGTACTGTCAGACTCTGTTTCATTTGTTAGAAACCACATTAAGACAAATGTCTGTTAGAAAACACAGGTGAATTTTGTTGTTTTTCATTAGTTGTCCGAGAATCAATGCTGTGTAAACCTGTATGGAATTACTGTCAGTTTTTAATTCAGTGGTTTATTTGTTGTACATTAGCTTTACACAATAGTCTTTAATTCTTTGCTTTGTATGAGACATTTTACCTGCCAAGTATGCACTAAAGTCTTTGTGTAAAAGTTTTTAAAAACAGACACATTTATGTGTATTTATATTGATGATCATTATCCAGTGTAAAATGAAAGTTGTCCTATCAAATGTCTACAGTATTGAAATGTGTATTGAAGAAGCACCTACTTGAGGAATTGATTCAGGAATAAAATGTATAAAAAAATATTTGGTATCTATCCATGTATATGGGTAAATTATCAGCTATTATTATAAGGGTATACTATCTTCTATTATTATACTTCTATATTGTCCTCTATGATAATGATGAGTGACTTTCATAAATCATTATTATGATTTTAAAGACAAATATTACATGCTTAACCATTAGATATGATGAAAGATAAATATTTCATACATGTATACCTTAAAAAATAAATATTAAACACTCTACACATTTATATAAAGTTCTTATCTGTAACCAAACTGATGTATTGATAAGAAAACCAATGATAATTGATTAACATGACTAATTGTATTGGAAGCTACAGTTGTTTTTATTTATATGACATCTGATATTCTTTATCTTCCATTATAGTTAAAGGAGACAGTAGACCAATATGCAACAGCCTCAGCCCAGGTAGACAAATTATCCAGAGAAAAGGTGGCATTGATTACTGAAATTGATGAGATCAAATTACAGCTAAAACGATTTGATAAAGAGGCATCCATGGTAACATTTATTAGATGTACTGACATTCTTTTTTCGTCATTTGTGTATTTCTAATATCATTCAAATTATACTAACATATTTTTGTTACATCCAGTGAAGATACTACTATGATCAAAATTTGACTGTGATGGATATTATCCAATTATTTTGATAGAAGCATCCATTAAAGGGGCATCTATGACTTTTTATACCAGTTTTGATTTGAAGAAAAAAATACTCTAAATATCCATTTGTAGAGGCTTGATTAATTCATATACATACCAAGTTGAGACTACAGTATATATTTATACATGTCAAGACAAATAAATGAAATAATAGTGTGCTTGTAAGATATGGCGGTTTGAATTCCATCATGTGTTAATCGGTAATGCTACAGCTAGAAGAAAGTTCAATGAGCTTGATTAAACTGATTCATTTTTGCTGTAGCTTGAAAAGCAAACTGATTTTGCCTCATATAGCTATACAGCTGCAGTTTTTTAAGAGAACTTTAAGAGTATTCCGTCTATGATTCATAATTTTTCCTGTGTACATTATACTGTTTTATAGATGGGCTTCATTTAGGTACTGGTGTATCTTATATTACGTTTCTTATGTTCAAATGTATGTATGAGCTACTGTGATATCCTCACTGATATCAGTAGACTGGACAGCTGGGTTTTAGGTTTTTTCATTTAAGGTTTATGTCTAAGGTTTAAGCTTTGGGTTTTAAGTCTTTAGATGGACTTTTTTGTTTTAGTATACCTTTAGAATATAAGAAAATACATTATGTGAAATCCAAGCATTTTCTTAAATTCCAATTTTGACATATTTTGGACTTTAACTTTTGATGACTGAAATCAAAGGTAGACAGTTAGTTTTAAGTTTTACATTTAAGGTTGAAGCTTTAGGTTGTAAAAGTCTTTAACTGTATTTTGTTTTGGATTTAGTATTCTTTAGAAATATCAGATTGTATCTGAATGATCTACTTGGATGTATGATTCAAGTTTGTGTTTTTTGTAGAAATCAGATGATTAATTTTTGACAGGTATTTGAGGTCTTTCTAGATATTCATTTTTGTATGATTTCTTTGATTATTTTCCCTTATATTCACTGTACTACCTTAATGTTTATGTTTAGGTGAAAAAATGCTAATGATTTCTTATTTTTTTATTTCTTTAACCGGGAATGATTTCTTATGACCAGAGCTTTCATTTGGTACTGTGACGTTGACCTAGTGACCTTGACCTTGGACTTTGACCTACTTTTAAAAACTTTGGCCTATATCTTATGAACCCCAAGGGACAAGGCTTTGATATTTCATATATAGATTCTTATGGCCAGAACTTTCATTTGGTACCTTGACCTAGGACCTTGACCTAATTTTCAAAAACTTTATCCTCAGCTATAGTTTTAAAACCATGAGGGATATGGCTTTGATATTTCACATATATATTTTTCATGACCAGAGCTTTCATTTTTTACCTTGACGTTTGACCTAGTGACCTTGAGCTTGGACTTTGACCTGCAGTGAAACTTGTATATAAAGACCCGTTAGGGATACAACAAAACCAGTCTTTATAGGGAGGTGGTCTTTAGAGGTTGAATTGTATACAAATGGTACCGTTGGGGACAGCAAAAAAACGGTCTTTTTGACCAGATGGTCTTTGTATACAGGTGGTTGCTAAAGCAGGTTTTACTGTACTTTAAAAAAAACTTTAACCTGAGCTATATTTTTAGAACCACAAGGGACAGGGCTGTGATATTTCATATATAGATTCCTTATGACCAGAGCTTTCAATTTGGTCCCATTACTTATGGCCTCATGACTTTGTACTTGTACTTAGTCACACTTTTCAAAACCTTTAACCTGGCCTATATCTTTTGAACTGCAAGGAACAGGGCTTTGATATCTTGCATATAGATTACTCATGACCAGAGCTTTCATTTAGGGTAATAGCTTTTGACCTATTGACCTTAACCTAAGATTTACCTACTTTTTAAAATCATTATTATTGGCTATTCATTTATCTGTTTTAATAAATTTGCATGCCAAAATAAAACTCTTTTCAATTTTTTTCCCAATATTTGGTGATTCAGTTCAGATATTGTCTGGTATTTTAATTATATTAATTATCTTCTGTTGAACAATGTTAGCTTGGATATACAAACGACATCCATTCATACCAAATAAATAAATATATTTACCGCACCTTGACCGTAAAGCCTGACAGCTGTGGGTCAAAAACCAGTTTTTAAATTTACACCCATTTACAGGGAACTCTGTTATCTTCTGGTAAGATTTTTTTAGGGAAGGGGGTTTAATATTTTTACCTGATCAGCTTGTTCTTGGAAACCAATAAAGGGATTTCAATAAAACTTTGAGGAAACAAGTAATCACAGTCCTGTACCATATTTGTGTTTTTTGGCCAGAACAGCCTTAATATTTTTCTTGGTCTTCTTTCCACATTTGCAGATGGTTCCTCTGTGAGTTTGGGCCTCTTTTTGATGATTTGTGTTGAGATATTTTAAATCACATTTGTGATGATATGTTTGCAATGCCTGACCTATCTGCCAAGAGTCAGTATCCAGATTTCTGTACTTAATTATATACTGAAATGTTTGTTTCTCTGTAGGCAGCTGATACTTACAGATCCGAGTCCACCAATGCTAATATACAGAAAAACAGTGCTGTACAAGAAGTAAACAGACTCAGGAAAGATCTGGAAATTGCGAAAAGAGCTAAAGATCAGGTATTTTAAAAATTAAAGGAAAAGTCATGTATAATATCCATGTCTATATTTTCGTTGTGACTTATCTGTTTATTAAGTGCTTATCACAACTATTGTCGCGTTGTACTCACTGGTCCAGCACTGCGTAACGCGACAATTGTCGTATCCGGGAACCTCTGTTTACCTGAGTCATTTCCGTAACCTGTGCTAATATTAGCATGACATGAGTGTAATACGTGATCACTATAAATATTCAGCCAATCGTGTGCGAGGGGAATCCATGTGAAATCCCGTTTGTTTGCGAGATATGCCCATTTGAAATGCGCGAACGTTCAAAACAAAAAAAATGGCGGAAGATGAATTTGACTCGGATTACGAGAACGAAATTAGACAGATTTTTGAGGACGATTCCGATTCCGATGACTTCGAGGGGTTCGATATTGATGATATACAATCTGATTTACATGTCCGAGGTGAAATTGAGATGGAAAATACGTTACAGGACAAGGAATTTGACGCAGACATAGAACTGAATTGGGCGCGTGTCGACGAAGATCCCATTCACCATCCATTTACCAGCGAGGCGAAATTAAACATTGACATTGCGGAAGATGCAGAGCCTATCGACTATTTTAATTCATTTTTTGAACAAAAACATGTGGGACACAATCGCCGAAGAGACAAATAAGTACGCTGAAAGAAAAAAAACTGGTGCAAATCTGAAAAACTAACAGCCGGCTGGCAAAGTGGGTAGCAGTTACTGTTGACGAGCTCAAAGTGTTTTTCGCACTCTGCATCGTAATGGGAATCGTTCAAAAGGATGATATTGAGATGTATTGGACGACACAAGTGGAAATCTGCACACCTTACTTATTTCGGTGAAAGAATGAGTAAGGACAGATTTTTAGCTATCCTGAGCAATTTACATGTAGCAGATAATGAAAATGAAGATGGACATGACCCTCTATTTAAACTTAGGAATTTTATATCCATGTGCCAAAATAAATTTGTTGATGTATATACCCCAGAGAGAGACCTCAGTTTTGATGAGGGCAACATGCCCATGGAAAGGGAGACTCAGGTTCAAGGTTTACAACCCTGCCAAACCGGACAAATTTGGCATAAAGCTATATTCTTTGAATGAGGCAAAGTCGGGCTACTGCATCGGATTTGATGTTTATGTTGGAAGTAGTCCCGTGATCACGTTCTCCGAACTTGTTAACGTTAACCAGGACTGTAATAATACAACAAAGATAGTTGTTGGTATGTTGGCAAAGTGCGGATTGTTAGACAGTGGATACCATGTTTACATGGACAACTACTATACATCTCCCGAATTATTTGATGAATTGGATTTTCACAACACATACGCGTGTGGCACAGTGCGTCAGAACCGGAAGGAATATCCAACTGCGCTTAAAACAAAAAAAACCCAAGATGAAGAAAGGCGATGTTTTATTTCGTAGGAGAAGTAACTTACTGGCTGTGAAGTTTCACGATAAACGTGATGTGAATATGCTGACAACAATTCATAGTGCAAAACTTGCAGTTCTCGACAAAACTGATGCCAGTGGCGAACCAGTCATTAAACCCACCTGCATTGTAGACTATTGTTCGCTAATGGGTGGTGTAGACCTTGGTGACCAGTTTGTGAAAAACTATTCCGTACTGCGACGTACTGTAAAGTGGTGGAAGAAATTGTTTTTCTTCATGTTTAATTTAATTTTGACAAATTCTTATGCACTTTATCGAAAATATGGCGTGAAAGGTATGACACATCAACAGTACCGCCTGTGCATAGCACGTGCTCTTATCGACTCTGCCACTGATGCCCCTAGACCCCAAAAACGAGGGAGGAAAATAGTGAACACTAATGACAATGACCGTTTAACTCAGAGACATTTTCCAGCGTTCAATTTGGCAAAACAGGAGCTAAACGACAGCGTCCAGCGCGCGGGACTGCTTTGCGTGCAATCAGTCAGTAAGCAAAAGGGATGGCTTCAAACGAAATCAATCTACATTCCACTGCCCACAGTGCAATGTTGTTTTGTGTGTCCCAAGGTGCTTTGAAATTTTTCATACATACAAAAACTATAAGCAAATTTTGACAAATGGACAAACTAATGCTTTTGCTTCTGATGAATAATTATAATACACCTGTGGTTACCTGTGTGTTCTTACCTGTACATGTGTGTCCATATATGTATATACTACTTGGATATCATTGTTTATAGTGTAGTTTATTATTTTCAAGTTGACAATCACAGACTTTAAATTGTCTTGTACATATGTAAATAACCTCAAAATGACTTGATGAACACAGTGTTTTGAAAATTTATTTCGTGTATTCATTGGACTAATTTAGTGCATTTCTGCTAACATTCAAATGCACTTTGGACTGTATTTTCTTCTGTACATACTGAAAGGGTAAACTGGCACAAAATATTTATAATAATTCAGTTAGAAACATTACATTTTTTTGAAAAAAACAAATGTTTTTGGAAAAAAAATTTTTTACCTGTAAATTCTCACCTGTTCTTGCATTAATTTCACATGTACATATTATGTCTTGCAATAATTTTAAAGATTAATTATAGAGGATCAGAAAACATATAGGTTTTATATATGTATGTATAATAATAAAAGAAATATTGTTGTTCAAAGAGAGGGTGTTGATTTTTCTCCTTTACTTAATATTTATTCAGCAGTACAGGGAGATAACTATGGGAAACAATGTAGCACTTAAAGGGTTGTTTTAATATACATTCGAGACTGTATTAGTGACCCTCTGTATTCAGCGACTCCTTGTCTTATGGGACCATCATTGATCAGTCCCGTAGAAAGTCTCATAAGACAGTATCGACTGTATTAGAAATACACAAATTTTAAAGTAAAGACAGCTTATATTTATATTGTATTATTGATACAGTGCACAATGTTACATATCAAATGAATCATGATTTTAGAATTTCAAATTGTTTTGTGATTTTAACTTAAGCTTCAAGATATTATAGTTTTCTTTATTTTTGAAGGAGACGGGCAAGCTTCAGATGGAAAATGAAGATTTAAGAAGAAGATTGAGTAAAGCCGAGAGAGAACTTGTCAACAGCAAAGAGGAGTGTATACATTTTACGTCAAATGCTCAAGCTTTGGAACGAGAAGTATGATACCTATTTGAAATGTTACAGCAGTATGATATATAAAAGCATTGCTCATGTATCTTGTTAATGATGTTTTATTTCACAGCTGATGTGTCTGTAATTTTTTCATTTTTTTTGTATAAATAGATCCTACAGGTACTTTTTAATTAGAAATGATTATACAATTATGGACTTTTGTGGTTGTGAATATGATGTGATATGAACCTAAATAACTGATATTGACCAAGGTGTTAGCTGAGGTCAATATCTGATTTTTAGGTTCATATCACATCATATTTACCACCACAAAAGTCCATAATTGTTTTATTATATGCTGTAGTGACATACTTTAGATTTGAATTATAACATTTTGTGCTGTTGTTTACACTGCTATTTGAACGGTACACTGCATTCATTTTTTTGAAAAAAAATAAAACAAATGAATACAAAATCCCTCATGTTCTGTTGCTTTCCTTGTATTTTTTAAATATTTTTCCTACCAAAAGTTTCTTAAACACATCGTCGGAAACAGATGCAAAACGCTGTGTTATTTCATTAGGCATATTATATACATTGTGGTGTCCACAGATGCACATTGTTGACAGCGATTTCTTTACCTGTCATATCCGCTTTACTGCGCATGCGGAATATGAAGCCAGAGGGGATTCCCTTGTGATTATTTTCGGAAATCGATGTAGCATGGAAAACCGGTGTACATGATGTGTTGTAAGCTAGTCACATGTAAGCGGTTTAGCCAGTAGAAATGACTATATATAAAGTATATATTAATTCTGATTGTAAATGATTTCTAACTGTAAGTAATAGACACATCAGGACTAAGTACTATCTTTTGATATTGATTTTCTCATTATTATTATTAACTTATCTAGCAAACTGTACTTCAGATGCTATGGCAAAGTGATTAGAAGTCCTAGATGGACAAGGTAGATAAATAAATTGAGTTAACTGTTTCTTATTGTTCACTTGTATTTTACAATATATTTCTATTGGCATTTATCAGTAATTTGTATATTTAGGTTTTTACAACAGCAGTAAGTTCTAAATGATAGAAATTATTTTACAATTGTTTCAGCTTCACCTTGCTAAACTGGCCAGAGATAGTGTTGAGAGGGGACGCAATGATGATCTTAAGGCGGTATCTAAACGAGCTCAACATAGAGAGGAGGAATTAAACAGTGTAATAGAAGATATAGAAGATAAACATGGTATGTTCAGTTTTTGTGGCACTGGTTGGGTAGGTTATTTCCTATATAATGACACCATAATTTATTAGATCATTGACTACTAGATTTTGGTACGTATAAGTTAAAATGAATACATCATAGGAATGGACTCGGCCTTACAGTACAACAGATATTAATCGAAGCTTGATTTAAGGACAGGTTTGGATACGAATCACGTGGCAATGGTAAACGCTAGAGAGATCAAGATTAAGCTTGCAGTTATCAGTGATTAAGCGAAGTTAATATAAAATATACGAAAAGGCCTTACAATACAACAGACATTAATCGATGCTTGATTTCTCTATAGATGTAGGTTATGTTTCTGATTGCTTTTTATTAATGTTTTGTTTGGATTTTGGTTGGGATGACAACATAAGATATCAGAGACAGTTGTTCATGATCTTTCCTGATTAATTCTGATTTTCAGTTTAATTTTGATTTGAGTGATTTTATAAAGAAGGATCTATACTTATCTAAATCTGATGTTTCTAATTTTTAGACAACGTTGTGTATAATATTTATTTGTCTTGATTTCCAGACTCCCTATTGTTATGCATTAATGTTTAATTTACGTTCTCTTTAAACATTTACAATGTAACATCTTATTTTTCACATCAATGATGTAAAATAATTATGTCATTTGGAATCCTTATGTTGATGAGATATTTTTGATTCTGCAGAAATTTTGGAACCATGAAAAACTAAGTTGTTTATTTCATTTTATAGGTACTGTATTTGACCCATTAAGTGCCCATCTCCCTATAAGTGCCCCTCCCCCTTATTTACATACAATCAAGAATCTTTGACATGGAAATGTGGACCTGAAAAAAAAAATTGGTAAAAGTTTTAGAATTATGTTGATATGTGTCCTCAATAATAACTACACCAACTTTACCACTGTGCCATATAAAAAATTAACTGTTTTACATCAGTTTGACTATTATTTGGTCCCATTAAACGCCCACCCCTTTTTCTGATTTTGTAGTGCCCTTGACTCTTAATGGGTTGAATACAGTATGTAATAAACATGAGGATATAATCTATTTAACTCATTAACCCCTGAGAAACAATGAACTTTTCTATAAATCAATGATTTGGGCCAGTCCAAATGTATCTTTAGGGGTGAAGGAGTTAAGATAAAAGTATATTTAGATGTCATATTTTTCTGTAATGTTGATTTCTGCGGTAATTTTAGAGAGAACAACCAGTGAAATGGATAACATGATGAAAAAGCAGAACAGACTGATCGGGAAACTTCGTGATGAGTGTAAACGCCAGGCAGGACAGATAGAAAAACTTACGAAAAAGAACAGGTCATTATTGTAGTATTTCTTGAAAGGATAAAGTTTGTAGCGTTTAAATATTTGTACTTGATGTTTACAAAGTTTGTAGCGTTTAAATATTTGTACTTGATGTTTATAAAGTTTGTAGCGTTTAAATATTTGTACTTGATGTTTATAAAGTTTACTGATGTATAGTTATAATTGTTGGATGTCTTTGTGGCACGATTTCATCTGTAAAATTGCTCAGTGTTTTTAATTACTTTCAAACTATCAGTATTTTCTATGTAAAGAATCTTAGTGATTGTTTAATTTATTCATTCAAATAACTTTTGTTATTGTTGATTTTGTAGCCATTTATATAAAACAAAGAATTGTGCCATTTATTTTATAAATGCCATTCTGACTCTCTCATGTGATATAATTCATAGACATTTGTCCATCTTTCTGTTTATTTATCTGTATTTCATTTTATAGATCTAATTCATGTTTACCTTATAGATCTTTCCTTCATGTCTAGCTGTTAGAAATTATATAATGTTAGTAAACATATCTTTAAAAGTAAAATAAAATGGTAAATTTGACCTACAAAAATGAACACATTGTCTGAATTTGTTTTCAAGAAATGAAGGTGGTCAGTTACGAAGGTTAAATGAGGAACTGAGATTAAGATTAGAAAGAGCTGTAGGACGACTTCAAGACTTAGAAAATCAGACAGACCAGCACAGTCGTGTCCATGAAAAAATGAAAGAGAGGCTCAAAATGATGGATGATCATGCTCAGCATCAGTCTCAGCAGGTAAGGAAGATTTTCTTGTTTACAACTTGCCTTGTATCTCCCTGATATTGTTTGTTATAAAATTCTAAAGCTAAGCTTATAACTATAGAGACATCCCCCTGATATTGTTTGTTATAAAGTTCTAAAGCTAAACTTATAACTATAGAGACATCCCCCTGATATTGTTTGTTATAAAGTTCTAAAGCTAAACTTATAACTATACAGACATCCCCCTGATATTGTTTGTTATAAAGTTCTAAAGCTAAACTTATAACTATACAGACATCCCCCTGATATTGTTTGTTATAAAGTTCTAAAGCTAAACTTATAACTATACAGACATCTCACCAACATTGTTTGTTATAAAGGTTTAAAGCTAAACTTATAACTATACAGACATCCCCCTGATATTGTTTGTTATAAAGTTCTAAAGCTAAACTTATAACTATATAGACATCTCACCAACATTGTTTGTTATAAAGGTTTAAAGCTAAACTTATAACTATACAGACATCCCCTGATATTGTTTGTTATAAAGTTCTAAAGCTAAACTTATAACTATACAGACATCCCCTGATATTGTTTGTTATAAAGTTTTAAAGCTAAACTTATAACTATAGAGACATCCCCTGATATTGTTTGTTATAAAGTTCTAAAGCTAAACTTATAACTATAGAGACATCCCCTGATATTGTTTGTTATAAAGTTTCTAAAGCTAAACTTATAACTATAGAGACATCCCCCTGATATTGTTTGTTATAAAGTTTTAAAGCTAAACTTATAACTATACAGACATCCCCCTGATATTGTTTGTTATAAAGTTTTAAAGCTAAACTTATAACTATACAGACATCCCCCTGATATTGTTTGTTATAAAGTTTTAAAGCTAAACTTATAACTATACAGACATCACCCTGATATTGTTTGTTATAAAGTTTTAAAGCTAAACTTATAACTATACAGACATCCCCCTGATATTGTTTGTTATAAAGGTTTAAAGCTAACCAATTTTTTTTTCTAAAAGTTTGTCACATTTCTCTAAAAACTTAGTTTCTGCCAATTTTGCGGTGAAGCCTGTATTACTGATCAAGTTCTGTAAAGAATGAATATGATTGTTAAGATTAACTGATACTACGCATCATAATCTTGTGTCTATATCATTATACTGTCATAATTTTCTATCATTCAGTAGCATGTAAGGTCATGCCATGGCAAGATTTTTCATCTGTATAATATTTTATATACAGTGAAAAAAAAGCATCTGTCGGTAATCAAATGACATGCTATTTGAAAGGTGACAGTATATATGAATTTGAAAGGTGACAGTATACATGTATTTCCAATTCTAGGATACAAAATCCCATATTTCAATACAACAGTGTATTTCAATCACAAAATATGTATTTTCAGATACTAGATTTGTTAGCAAGACACAGTGCCATAACCAGGGACAGACAACTCCTCTCCAGAGAGGTGGAATTTCTCAGGAAGCAAATCGCTAGATCAAATGAAGAGGATATGGAAAAGTTTTTATCATCTAATAAAGCTCTAGTAGATGATATTATACAGATCGTGAACGAAGAGGAGAGAGAGAAAAAAGACAATTATATAACTCCACCTAAGTCAAATATTGAAATTAATGATTTAATCCAGTCATGATAGATTGTTAAATATTTTATGTTTTGTTCATGTTATAAATAGCAATAATAATTGTATATATCTTGTATTATAGAGTATTGTAATCACATGTAAGATTAAGTAGACGTTAGTTTACATCAGAGTCTCTGTGATAATACAAAAGATACTACATGTGAACACTCTTTGTTTGATTTAGTTTTTATGACTGACTTCCCATATTCAGATTACTATTTCCTTTGTCCCCTTTGTATAGTGTGTAGGTGCCAAAATCATATATATATATATTAAGGCTGTCAAATCGGTCTATTTCCATTAACCAGTTAACCCTAATGTTTTTCTGATCGACATCAAAGACAAAATTATCTTAAAACTAAATTATCATACTGAAAACAGTTCATTACATCAGTGTATATATATCCAAGATATAAAATAGAAACAACTCCTGCTGGATTTAGCAAACCAAGTGACACATATAAAGACACTAATTGTTGTGTAAACAAGTAGCTGACGAGGAAAGGCGGTGGGTCATATCTGTCAGACGGTCATTCATCCAAAATATTTGATGATGTCATTTCCATTCATCAAAAATATCATAGTGTTTTAGCATGAACATATGTGTTGTTTAAAAGAGGAATTAATTTTGAATTTTTGTACCTTAACCTTTATTCTCTTCTTACTAGAAGGCACTTAAAGCTGAACTAGGATCATAAAAAGCTTTTGAACTTTTAATAAAAAAAATTGTGTTGAAAAAAAAATGTTTTGAAACATTTATACTTCATTTCCCCACACAGCAGACATATTTGTAATTCTTTCACCAGAAAACAAGTCCCACAACATGTATAAAAGGTGGATTAGTTATATCAGTGGTCATTGTATATCTGTAGTCGTAACGCAAAACGTGCAAAGTCCCAGAGGCTGAATAAAACTCTCGGACTTATTCTTACCTGTACTTTTCAATGAAAAAAATCATCTGTGACTAAAGTGGAGTTTTCTGCAACGTACAAACAGAGAATAAATATTTCATCTGTAATAAATCCAAAATATTCCAATTCACTAAATATCAAGTACCTTCCAAATAAAAAACAAAGCAATTAGTTTCCTACTGTCATTCAGCCATTGAGCCATGTTTCTTCTTTCGATAAACAGAGAAATGCTCTCCCAAAAAACGGAAGTTGAAACATTGCTCAGTGGCCGAATGACAGTAGGAAGCAGATCGCTTTGTTTTTGTTTTGGAAGTTGCTTGATGTTTAGTGTTATGGAGTACAGATATATAATGATGACTAATATAACTAATCTGCCTTTCATACCTGTTGTGGGACTTGTTTTCTGGTGAAACACTTATAAATATGTCTGTGTGTGGGGAGATGAATTTGGAATGTTTCAAAAACATTTTTTTCAACACAATTTTTGTTTATTAAAAGTTCAACAGGTTTTTATGATCCTAGTTCAGCTTTAAGGCCGTCATAATTGGTCCAATATCGTCATGTTTGCATCCACAGTAACTGTCCCATTTCAATTAATTTAGAAGTTTTGCACACTATTAGATAGGTAAGGGACATGTAATAAATATAACCACAATAAAAGTTTCTGTCTGTATCATCAGACTGCCCGAGAGCATTATAGCAGAAGGATTCAATGGGAGCATAGTTAAATCCAGAGATGATACAAGTATGGCTACAGAGACAAAGATATAACATGAACATGATTACAGAGAGTGAAAGATATGACTACAGAGACTAAAATGTAACATAAATATGATTACAGAGAGTGAAAGATGATACAAGTATGGCTACAGAGACAAAGATATAACATGAGCATGATTACAGAGAGTGAAAGATATGGCTACAGAGACTAAAATGTAACATAAATATGATTACAGAGGGTGAAAGTTGATACAAGTATGGCTACAGAGACTAAAATATAACATGATTGTGACTACAGAGAGTGAAAGTTGATAAAACTTTGACTACGGAGACTTTAATATAACATGATGATTACAGAGAGTGAAAGTTGATACAAGTATGGCTACAGAGACTAAAGTATAACATGATGATTACAGAGAGTGAAGTTAGATACAAGTATGGCTACGGAGACTAAAATATAACATGATTGTGACTACAGAGAGTGAAAGTTGATACAAGTTTGGCTACAGGGACTTTAATATAACGTGATGATGATTACATAGAGTGGAAGTTGATACAAGTATGGCTACAGAGACTTTAACGTGATGATGGTTACAGAGAGTGAAAGTTGATACAAGTATGGCTACAGAGACTAAAATATAACGTGATGATGATTACATAGAGTGAAAGTTGATACAAGTATGGCTACAGAGACTAAAATATAACATGATGATTACAGAGAGTGAAATTAGATACAAGTATGGCTACAGAGACTTTAACGTGATGATGGTTACAGAGAGTGAAAGTTGATACAAGTATGGCTACAGAGACTAAAATATAACGTGATGATGATTACATAGAGTGAAAGTTGATACAAGTATGGCTACAGAGACTAAAATATAACATGATGATTACAGAGAGTGAAATTAGATACAAGTATGGCTACTGAGACTAAAATATAACATGATGATTACAGAGAATGAAATTAGATACAAGTATGGCTACTGAGACTAAAATATAACATGATTATGACTACAGTTAGTGGAAGTTGATACAAATATGTCTACAGAGACTAAAATGTAATGATTATAATTACAATGAGTGGAAGTTGATATAAGTGTGGCCACAGAGACTTTAATATAACATGATTATGATTACAGAGAGTGGAAGTTGACACAAGTATGGCTAAAGAGACTGATATATAACATGATGATTATTACAGAGAATGGAAGTTGATACCAGTGTAATAACAGATTGTAAAGGATTATACTTGATACCAGTATGGAGTCAGAGCATGAAAGATGATAAACGTTTATCTTTACTTCTTAACAAGATACTGACAGCTGTTTAGGATAAACTTCAGCAATACTGCACAGTTATCCCACAACTGATGTAAATCAGATGTGGATACGTAAAATTAAAAAATAGCTTTTAGAAAATTTAAAAACCAATTCTCATAGTCATAATATCGAAACATACGACTTTTCTACTCTTTACACACGAATTCCGCATGAAAAATTAAAAGAGACTTTTTGGCATTATCGAGAACTTTTTTTTTAAAAGTGATACCCGAAAATTTTATTTATAATAAAAAATATACAGTCATTGGTTATCATGATAGTTATTTCGTCCAACACCACTCTGATTCTAGACATAAGTACACTTAAGTTAATGCGAAAAAAAGATGCTGGAATTTCTAATAGGCTGTATATTTGTAATGTTTTGACACCAGATCTTTCAGCAAACTGTCGGCATTCCCATGGGAACAAATTGTGCCCCTTAATTGGCTGACATGTTGCTTTATTCATACGGGACAGACTTCATTCAGAAGCTTCTGAATCAAAAGAAGAAAAGGCATTGATGTTTGATGTTTAATTTAACATTTAGATATATCCACTACATTTTGTCAACTAATAATGACAATTTCCATACATATGTCAATGCGATATATCCCAAACGAACTAGAAATTAAAGACATCAGAATCAAGCTCACACGCTTCCTACCGTTACTTGGACATTTTTATTTACTTTAGACGGAAGTGAAATTAACAACTAGGCTTTACGACAAACACGACGATTTTGGCTTTCCCATCGTACATTTTCCTTATTTAAAGGGGCATTAACTGTGTTTATCCAGAAAGTATTTCGATTTTTTTTTCTACTTTTACTTAATTTAAAATATCAAGAAAGAGCTATACACAGACATAGTAAATCTTATATTCCTATATATTTTTTGAAAATAGGTCAGGTCCATTGTGGTATTATTATATAAATAGTAAGGTTGAGTTAATCCATTGCAATTGAGAAAGTGCCAAACCTGGGTTTCTCAAGCAATTTTCACAAAATACACGGGGCATTAAGAATTTTATGCCTGTATTTATTAGCTCTTCTGAGCCGAAGCCTCAGGTGATCTGTTGTGATCACTCCCCGTCTGTCGGCCGGCGTCCGTCCGTAAACTTTTCATATTTTCGACTTCTTCTCTAAAACCATTCAAGGGATTTTGACGAAACTTCACAGGAAGCAAATGGTAAAGGTCTTTTAGCAAGTGTGTAGTTTTCAGCCAGATTGGCCCAGGGGTGGATCCAGGGCGGGGCAGAATAGGCCCCAGAAGGTACCCATATTTAAAAGTATTCTTCTACAGAACCGCTGCATGAATTGCAAAATGGATTGTTTCGGAGTGATCTACATGGATGTATGATTCCAGTTTGTATTTTTCATAGAAATCGGAATATCAAATTTTGACGCGTTTTTGAGGTCCTTTCAGACTTTGCCATTTTCATTCATTTTTGCATGATTTCCTTAATTATTTCCCTTGCATTCACTTTGATGCATTCATTTAATGTGTTTTACTTGTAATTAGGTGAAGAAATGTTTTTGTGCAATGATTTTGTAGAAATTTAATTTTAGAATTTTTTATGAATTTTTAAGACGGCAAAAGGGGTGTGTGCATTTTTCACACTATCAGCTTTTGTTTCAAAACTGCTAAAGGAATTTTGACGAAACTTTACAGGAAGCAATTGCTCAAGGTCCTTTACCAAGTTTGTAGTTTTCAGCCAGATTGGCCGAGGGGTGGATCCAGGGCAGGGCAGAATATGTCTCAAAAGGTACCCTCTTTGAAAATCTTCTTCTCCAGATCCACTGCATGCATTGAAAAACGGGATTATATCTGAGTTATCTACATGGATGTATGATTCAAGTTTGTATTTTTCGTAAAAATCGGAATATTAATTTTTGACGTGTTTTGAGGTCTTTTCAGACTTTGTCATTTTCATTAATTTTTGCATGATTTCCTCAATTATCTCCCCGTACATTCACAATAATGTATTGAAGTGATTTACTTGTATATAGTTGAAGAAATGTTTTTGTGCAAGAATTATGCCGAAGTTTGATTTCTAAAATTTTTGATGAATTTCTTAAAACAGCAATATCTATTTTTCTTGGCCAGATCAGCCAACATGTACATAATCTTCTTGGCTTCTTTCCACATTTGTAGATGGTTCTCAGGTGAGCGATTGAGGCCCTCTTGGGTCTCTTGTTTTTCTTGTTCTTGTATATCAATCTAAGTAGCAAAAAAGAAGAGAAATTGAAAAAAACACCCCTTTAAAAATACCCCTTTAAGTAGTAATATTCAGCAACCACCTGCATGTGGTGTTTATGTCTCACAAATGACCCGATATACCGGGGCGTGTTCAACATATGAACATTTCATATAGAGGTTAACTACTTACTGACAAGTTATTATCACAGGGATATCGAAGACCACGTTTAATATCAACATTCTGTTATTTTCATGGTCGGTATAATAACCTTGTTTTCGATAACTCTGTTTCACTAAATGACATTTTAAGTTACCCGTCCGATAGCGGTTGTTGAGTCATCTGTTCCAAATGAGACAGACAGTAAAAGTTGGTACTAGTGTGTTTACAGAAAGTAAACGATGATACAAGTATGGGTACAGAAAGTAAAGGACGATAATGTCTAATGTTTAAATATCTAAGAATATATATTATGACAGAAGTATGCATGATAATTTGTATATGCAGGAGATTTGTTTTTAATTATCTCCACAGCAGATATTTATATTATTATATCCACAGCAGATATTTATATTATTAAATAGTGGTAATTTATAACTGTACTTAGGAGGTAGCTGCTTGTGCACTTGCTGTATGCTTTGAAACAATTGAATATTGTATACTAAAGCAATAATGATAATAATAATGATGATGATAAGAAAAATACTAATAATAATAATACTAATAATAATAATAATAATAATTTATTAAAGTGTCACAAGTTAATCATTCATACTTTATATACATTGCACAATTTTAAAATATAAAAGGATTCACTCCCAGCCATTTGTTGACTTATGAGACACTATTAAAATATTGTCACATATCAGTTTTCAATAAGACACATAAAAATCTTTAGAATTAAGTCGTCAGCATATACTATATGCATGAAACCACTGGGAATAAAATATTAAAAGTTTCTTCATCCTATGAAAATTTAAAATGCAATCTAGTTTTTTCAATAGTTTAAAATAAGTACTAGCCTCTTGGGTTCTATAAAAAGTATGAAAGTGACATCAAAAAGTCCATGGGCATCAGAAATTATGTAAATCTTTTACGTCGCAGATAGAAGGTGTGATTATTTGTACTAATACTGTTGATAGGTACAGTAGAATACTGGTGAGTGTCGGATACTGGTATCGCTTTTGTAAAACATGCCTACCACTTCATATAACCCAAATACTGGCAATAATTAATGACATATTTTACTTGCTTTTAAAGATAAATGTAATCTGCGGCGAAAATTGTAAAGCTGCATTTGGTTGTTTACCTTGGGATAACAAAATAATTGCTCTGATAAGAACACAGAAATCAAGAATATTCACTTAAAAGTTATCCAAAAACCTTTATTTGTGACAAAAAGTCGACTTTTTAAAATGCTGTAAACTTTCCGAATGCATTTAATTACAGGTGTAGAAGTTTTCTGGGTTCTTAAATCTAATTGTGGCAAAACATTTTGTTATCTGCAATAGGAACGTGCATGACTTTCCAAGACCTACAATCAACAGACACGGACTGAGCAGCAATTCTGAATACATATTCATATTTCATTATCTGTATGTTCACGTCTCGTCAAAACACTTTTACTTATATGGAGTATAAGTCACTGGCTTTACGTTACAGCTTTTCTATTAACATTGAAGACTGTCAGGAAAGTCAACATATTTGAGAATAATAATGATAATAATAATCAAAATGAGAATTATGATAATAATAACAATGATTATAATAATAATTATAATGAT